>VZRQ01005783.1:348916-432295 GCA_013397975.1 Machaerirhynchus nigripectus | reverse complement strand
AAGAATGACTATCTGGAGGCTCTTCTTTTCCAGCTATGCAATCAACAAAATGCTGTATCCTTCCCCACTGATGAGCATTTAAATGTTCTGTCCCCTAGCTGCAGCCTGCTAATAGGGATCATGAGGCCTGGCTCTGCTGCCAAGAAGAAACTCCAGCACGGCTTTTTCTGAATCTCCACGGGTGCCTGATCTCTGTGCAAATGCTTTCTGGACTGTTTTTTAGTGTTCTGTCTTGTTAGGTTTTGCACTTACAGATAACAACCCTGCATGGCCACAGGTTGGCCATGAAAGGCAGGAGGGTCATCAGTGAGAGATATGGATGCTCTTCCACTGCCCACTACCAAATGGGATTGGGAGGGAGCTAAAAACAACAGCCTTCACCACCTTTGTGGGTTAGGCTTTTTGTCCTGGTTTTCACTTGAAAGCCAGCAGGAATTAGCATATTTCTCTCTCCTTTTATGTGACTGCTGCTAATTATTTTATTAGTTGCAAGAACAAACCGAATTTGTGAATATTAATGTGGGTATAAATCTCAGTGTGCTCACGGACATGCTTGGGAGGTTTTGCACTATGTTTTAAGATAATAAATAAGTGACCACAGCAGTGATTATGACTACAGCTTTAACCTTTCTCACAGCTGGAGAGTTCGGTGTCCACGGCTGAGGCCTCATTCTCCTCTTTCCCTGCTGCAAGTTCTCCCAGTTCAGTACATTTAAGCGGGAATAGGGACAATGAGTTCGTGTCCCTGCAAAGGTTAAGATGTCCAGTATTTCTTTTACGTACACAGTATTGTTACTCTGATTTCACAATCAGACACAAAAATGTTAGGTAGTTTGCCAGGGAGAGAAAGGAGGACAAGGAATCCAGACAAATAAAATGGATGGTGCTGGAGAGGTGCTGCCCCTTTGCAGCTGCAGCTGCATCCAGCCAAGGCATGTCAGGGCTGCATCCCCCACCTTGCACTGGTGCCAGTGGGAGAGGAGGGCATGGACACTCCCAGGAAGGTGCTTCAGCCCTCATTTCACCTCTCTTCCCCCACTGTGAGCAGCTGTTTTCTCCACTGGTGTTAAGGCAGACAGGTCTCCTCCAGCATTAGCTCTGGCACTTCAGTGGAGGGGCTGAAGAGAGTCTGGCTGAAGTCAGACCTCAGCCTGGTCACAGCAAGAGTGCTGCTCTTGCTCTACAACTTCAGCTGATACCAGGCACGCTTCAGTAATCTGAAAATCAACCACTTCTTTCACAGTGAGAGATTTGCAGTGCAATTAGGCACAAACAAACCATCAGAAGTGGATGCGGGCAATTCAGTCAAATACCCTCGCACACATCCTTGAATGGTTACCTTCGTCTGTATCAAAGACATTGATGTAATGGTTCTCAAGCAGAAAAAGGCTGCAGCAACTCAACAACTTAATGTCCTACGCTGATTTACAGCCTGAACAAGACTGAAGGATCTCCCATGACTTATGCCTGTGCTGAGAGGGAGAATGTACTGAGTGCAGGTTTGTCTTTGGTCCAACTTCATGCCAAATGTGGCGACATAACCACCCTGCTTAGGACCTCTTAATAATAAATCTTGGTTCACCATCTCCGTGAAGTTGTTTCAAGTCCCTCTAACTGAAGCCTGATGCAGACATTAGGTGTTGCACGCACATTAAAGGTGCCTGTGTGAACATGTCTGGGTAGCACAGAAAGAATTGATGCAGAGACACCCAGTTTCAGATCCCCAGACTTCCCTACTCATCAGTCCGAAGAAAGACAGAGGAAGGAGTAAGAAACCCTAGAAAAAGAGAAGTAGGACTCTTCATTAGCAGCATGAACTTTCCCAATGATTTTATCAGGACAGAGAAACCACAGCACAGTAATTGGGTGGCTGTGAGTTAAGACAATATTGAGCTCAACCTTCAGCTAATTAAGTTCTCTGGAAACCACAGCTGCAGGAAGGCAGACATTTGCTAAATAGATTAAATTTTTCTTTGCTCATGTATTTTTGATACCTGTCATCTCCATTTCCACCAGACAGACTCACCTTTTCTGTTCCATTTCTCTGCACTTGGACCATCCAGATACACAACGCAGCTCTCACCAGCAAAAATCCCACACCACATGGGGCACAAGTGGCCTGTGCTAACCACGGGGTGCCTGCGCTGGGCAGGTAAAAGGGAATACAGGTGGGGGCACTTCCAGCACACTGATATGAGGGTGCAGCTCTGCACCACTGTGAGCAGACAGCTCCTGAAAGCAGAAAACTCAATAGAACCACCACAGAAATACGTAACTGAGCCAGCTCCTGCCACCTGAGCTGGGTCTTGTGCTTGGGTGGAAAGCCAAGTGCCCTGAGAGCCCCGACTCCTGCGGGGTGTGTTTTGGTGTCTTTGTTCATCACGTACAATTCCAGGAACTCTGCATTTCAGCAGCAGCAGACCACATCTCACCTCTTGCTGCCTCCCAAGGTCTATTAACACACCACAAACCCCTTCTGCACAGCTGGTGTGGCTGAGATGTGCCTTACACCCGACACCACGAGCTTCTCAGTGGAGTTTCAGAAGGTGTTTTTCCTCTCCCTGAAAGGAAAAAGAGGAGGGTTTCTGTTGGCTGTGATGAGAAAAGCCTTCCCTGGCCAGCTGCATCCTGCAGGGTTCTGTTTGGTACACATAATTATCTGCTTTGCAATGGGGATTTACTGCACATGTGATTTGTGCTCTGTTTATAAAATACCTGATGAAGGCGGCACCTGAGCACACCTGCGTGTAGCCGTGCTGGGTGCCTGCTTGGAGGTGACTGGTGCAGGCTGCCCTGTAGCCCCTGTTTTGATAATCTGTCCCTCCATTATCCCTGCTGTTTCACAGGCACCACAAGATAAGAGTGAGGAGCTGCAGCAGAGCAGCTTTGCATAATGACAGCAGGAAGGTGCACACGTGGAAAGGGTAATTGGTGATGGTGAGGGAAGTCAATAAAGCCAAAGCACACGACAGCCCCAGAGCTCACTGTGGGTGTGGCAGGGGTGGACATGATGGAGATGAGGCTCTGTGGTGCTTTGGCTTTCTCTGGGGACTGCTCATCCAGCACAAGATGTAGCTTATACTCATCTGTATGCAAAACTGGGGCTGGGTTTAGGAGAAACAAAGGAGGCAGCTGTGGCGTGCAGCAGGCTAGCAAAGGGGTGAAAGCCCAGATGGTGAGGGGAGAGGGGTCTTGTGCATGCACTGGGCACCAGCAAGCGCTGCTGGCAGGGAGGGAGAGGTAGGTGGATTTGTGCTTGGCCTCCAAGAAGCAGCATATGACCTGCACAACATTCTCCCTACACAGCACGGGGGCAGGACAGCGAGGGCACCTGTGGGGTTTTTTTAACCTGGGTTTGAACTCTTAGTGTGCAAACTATCTTGCTGTCACGGCTTCAGCAAGAGCAGCTTGCCAGGCCAAACCCCTGCAGTTTGGTTCACCTGCACCCTTTTCTTGCACAGCAGTTTTAAACTGAAAGGGGAGAGGTTTAAATTAGATGTTCGGAAGAGAGTAAAGAGGCACTGGCACAGGTTGCCCGGAGAAGCTGTGGATGCCCCATCCCTGGAAGAGTTCAAGGCCAGACTGGATGATCAGATGCTTTGAGCAGCCTGGTCTAGTGAGTGGCAGGGGGTTGGAATGAGATGATCTTTAAGGTCCCTTCCAACCAAAACCATTCTATGATCCTATGACAGCTGGCTGAGGCACAGAAAGAGTTAAACTATCGGGAGACTCTGGACACGGAAAACGTCTATCTATCTGCAAGTGGAGTGAGAGGGGTTTTTTCCCAGGGTGAAAGGATCTGCAAGTGGCCCTGAGGAGCAGGATTCTGGGTTTGGTGGGGCTTGGAGCACAGGCCATGGGGTGTCTGGGCCTGTCCCCCACAGCTGACCCTGCTGCTCACATCCAGACCAGATTTAGGGGTGTTAAATGTGGATTCCCACTGCACAGACATGGTGGAGAGCTGGAGGTCCGGAGGCACTGCTGTGGGAGTGTGTTGCCTTAATTCCATGGAGCTGGGGTTGCTCATGGGGGGCTTTTGCACAGGGATCCTCCACCTGCTGCCGAGACAAATGATGCTGTGGGCTTTACTGACCCTGAGAGATAAAGCAGACAGATTTAGCTGTTTCAAGGTAAAAACTGAGTGGGTAACCATCAGCCTCCAAAAACCACCCTCCTGCTACACAACCACCTCGCTGCTCAGCCCCTTGCAGTGTGGGTGCAGGCCTTGGCCATGCTCCCTGAGCCTGGACGCTCCCCAGCCCGACAGAGGCAGCGATGGCTCCCCACATTTGCCAAGCTTTATTTGCTCTGTGTGGGACTTTCTTTATGAAAGGCACATGAGGCCAGGGCGTTCTTCTTGCTCCGTGCGGCAGTGGTCGGCCCAGATGAGTGGAACTATTTGCATGCAGCTGAGGTAGACTGAGATAAGGCTTGTGCAAATAAAGGGTCGCCAGGCTCGGTTTAAGGTCCCTTCCGCTGGCAGGTTTGGATAAAGCAGCCCTCCTCACAGGGCTCTGGCAGCGCAGCCCGGCTCAGACCTGATGCAATGGGTGCTGCGGGCTCCCGGTATTTTCACAGAGTGTTGTATGAGCTTGATGTGTGTGATTTGGATCTTTACGAGTTTGTTAACAATTGTATCCGTGCCTAGATGGGCACGATGAAGGAGCCAAAATTCCAGGCAGTGAAAGGTAATTAATGCACATCTTCAGCGCCAGAAGTCATTGGGAAACTGCAGCCCCATCCCAAAAAATGGGCAGAGTCCTGTCTCACTTGGGTAAAGTCCCTATCAGATAAGAGACCTGGAGCTGCACAGCACCGGGGCTGAGCAAGATCTGTCGCTGTGGACATGGGGTCCGAGAGGGGCTGCACGAGAGCCCTGAGCTACCCATTTCCTGGGAATGTGACAGCCCACGGATGGGGTCTGGGAGGAGGGTCCTGTTTTAAACACAGGCAGAAGAGGTGCAGCACAGTCCCTGGGGGGACAGAATGCCAGGCTCCCCAAACACCCAGGACTTCTTAAGAGTACAGACCTGGGGAGGGGGGGTGGTTCTGCAAGCACATGCAGAATATTTGGAAAACATTCATACTGCACTGAAGGGTACAATATTATGAGTCATTTTTAAAATTGTCATTTAAATATTTGATTTGATTTCAGGTCATTTAAGAATTGTATTTCTTCCACAGTGAGTAAGCAGGCATGACATACTGGGACAAGTGAGTCCAAACTCCTGTCATTAATTTCTTACAGGAATGGTCAAAGATTAAAACAAATGACTGAAGCCAAATACATGTATTCATTACTAGGAATTTCCCTAAAATATCACGGATTCTTCTTTTTCTTAAAGGAGAATCACTCGTTTAATCAACTCAACCCTACTTTTCCTCTGAATGCTTTCTTTTTACAGCAGTAACCCATCTTGTTCGGTGGCTTATTAATTTTTTTCTGAGTAAAAACAATTTCCTAGGTTTTTTTCTTGTATTCATGACAGAGCATGTGTAGGTAAGGTAGAAAGGTTGTGGTGGTATAAAATTGTAGAAAAGCAGTCTTAAAAGTAGGTTCTCTACATTATTTTTATTTTAATCAGGGATATTATTTTTAAAGAGTGCAAGACTGTCCACAGGCCTTGGCTTATGCTCAACTATTTAGTCATAAATCTTAAAAAGAAAACACAAACCTTGTTTGATTTTTTCCCCTCACTTTTAAAAATAATCTGTTTTAAAGTATTTTGCAGTTGCTGATTCTGGACAAAATAATGAATGCATTTAGCATGATAAACAGTATACACTCAAAACTGTAAGCAAGAAACTGCTATTTACAGATCTTTGCACACATCTGCAATCCATTCCACCACATTTCACGCACACGAAAGCCAAGTTAAACAGCAAAAACCTCAAAAAAAACCCCAAAACAAAACATAAAAGAGCACATTCATCTAGAGTAGGATTGCAAAGTCTTTAACTACACCAGGGGAGGACTGAGAGTTTATGCAGTTTAGCTGTTCCAGGCACAATCACAGCCGTGTTTCCAAACTTGCTAAATAAGCTGCATCACAGCACCACTTGTGCATCACAGCACACCTTAGTCTTCCTAAATTTTTCCCTCCAGAATGGAGTAAAATTCCTCAAGCAGAGCATATGAAGACTCTGGACTGTTCTTTCTGCCTGTGCTAGGCCTCCTAGGCACCGTTAGGTTTTCATGCAGCTCAGATCCTGAGCTGGAGTGGTCAGTTCTGAAATCTTTACCTGCTTCCCTCTGGGAGGCGTGCAGAGCACAACTCGTTAGGTTAGCACTGGTTTCCATGGACAAGCCATCTGCTGGGGAATCATCTCTGGTTCCTCAAGAATCCAAACATGCCCCTGTCTTGTTCCTTCTGCTCCAAGGGAGACAGGATTCCCTCTGCCTTCATCGTTTCACTCAGCTTCAGTCACCAGGAGTGTCTGCTCTGGGCTGGGGTCGATGAGAGCAGCTGTGATCACAGCTGGGCCATGCTGGGCCAGAGGGCAGGAACCCCCTAACTCAGTTTCCATCTCCAAGTTACTTTTGAATGTTCCCAGAAGTGCAGCAGAGAGGAACAAGTCCCAGTGGGGCAGTGTTGCAGTCTGCTTTCCACTCTCTCAGTTGGATTGAAAGGGCATTTACAGCTGGTGTTCTTTAGGCACCACCAAATAGTTGTTAGGATTGAGAAATTCACCTGAGCGTCCTTGTTTCTTCAGTTTCCTGAGAAGAATGAAGTTGTGTCATCTTCCTGAGTTAGGCATGTGGGAGACTGGGATTTGTCTCTGACCTCTGGGACACCTGCAGTTCACCCGTACCTGTCTATGCTAGACATTCCTTGCAGGAAAGTGGAGTGAAATGTACATTTTTTAAGCTCTGTTCACCCAATCTACTTCAGTTCTGCGTGAGGGTATGGTGAGCTGCATCAGCATTTCAGCTTGATTCACCCATGGGCTCTCCAAATGTTCTGAGTTCTTGGTGCTGCCGTCACTGAATGCCTGCTCCTCAGGAAAATATTTGACCAAGGACTATCACCCTGACTGAGAAATACAAAGTATTCAGGGGCATCTGAGCTGGACAAGGTTGTTCTGGATCTTTTCGTGAGATCTGCTCTCACCAAGAGCAGTGCTGACCTTGGCAACGAGCAGCTGCCTGTGCCTTTGCCCTGCCAGGACCCTTGAGTGGCATGGGGGAGTGCTGGGGTGGCTGTGAGTGCTCCTGACAAGGGGCACAGAAATCTTACAGCAATTTTCCTTACAGAGAAATCTGCATGTCTGGCTCCTGGGAGATACAAGGCACACATGGCTGCCTTCAGTGGGGGTGGGACCTGACAATCTCTTGAGGCACCAGGGAGCCCAGGTCTGTGAGCTTCTCCCACCTGCCTTGGGGAAGGCAGGGGTATGTAGAAGCTGAGGGAAAATGCATCTTCCCTACCCCTGAAGTCCCATGTTTTTCTTGCAACAGAGAGGGTCAGGTGAATAATTCTGACTCCCCACACTGGAGCCATTCTTCTCTTGAGCAAAACAGAACACAGGAGCAGGGTGCCCACTCTCAGTCAGTGTATTTCCACCAGGAAAGACAACCTTTCTACTCCCTCCTCCCCCTCTCTAGCCCATATCTGTCCCTCATGGGACAAAAACACCTCGGCTTGCAAAGCCCTCTGTCAGATAAAGCACCTGCTCCAAGGAAATCTCTTGCCACTTCCATTGGCTCCATGCAGTGAGTGTCAGGGAGCTCACAGGCAGTGCTCTGCTCCCCTGGCATGACTCTCCCTGCACTGAGCAAGGCTGCCAGGATTCTTACAGGATTAGGGATGACCAGCACTCAGTCATGACTGTTTCTGATCTTTCCACCCTCTCCCAGCACTTGGATCTACTCAAAACCCAAGTTACCAGATGCATTTTCCATGCATTCGCTGGAGAAATGCTGCTTTCAAGCCCCTCCTCCTCTGAGAACATATGCAGCACTTGATCTTAATCCAAAAATGAGGTGTTACAAAGAAGGTCTAAAAGGAGAGGAAGGTGTGATGTGGTAAAAGTTGAAAATTAAGCTAGTTTGGGTATTTCCAAACTTGAAAATTTCCATCTCATTTCTCTGTGGGATGTTCCCTATCACAGGTCCATACAAAGGCTGAACTCCAGTGCCAGATGAACTGTCTCCCTGTGCTTGCAACCTGGACTTAATCACAAACACAGTCCTGGAAAGAACAAACAGCTTCAAATGAAGCTTTTCTTTAAACCAAACCCAGAACGTCAGTCCTACGGACAGAGAGATGATCTTGTATCAAAGGCACAGGATTTAGGAGTTTTCATTTTGTTAGGGGAGTTCTTGTGTGTCTGGGCACTCATCTTAAAGCCTCAGACCCTGTGATGTGGGACAGAGTCTACTATGGAACACAAAACCAAAGAACAGTCCTTTCTGTATAGCAGGGGTGCTGTAGGAGGGCACAGCAACACCTTGAATAAGACCAGAAACCTGCTGCTGATGGGATGCTTGGGAAGTGCAGGGTTTCTCTTCCATGGCTCTCATTTTGTGTGGTCAGGTCTTTCCAAAGGGGCCGTGTTGCAACTGCAGGGTGCAGATTCTTTATCTTGGTGGCCTCGTCCATCTGTTATCTTGGTGAGCTCTGGCACAGCTTTCTCCATTAAAACTAGACACGTGTGTCCTTAGTCTTGGGTCCCAAAGGTCCCATGCCCAGCGAGAAGTCCTTGTACAGGAGGAACTTCATAAAGCACAGGGAATTAGCTCAGTGTGAGGAGAGAGAGAGAGAAATGAACACCAAACCCTCAATGTGTATGTTCATGTATAGAACAAAGTGACAATATAACAAAAAGGGGTCACCAAAATATTCTCTCACGCTCTTTGGGAAGTAAGTGACCTTTCAGCAGGCAGCTTTATATTAGCTGATTTCTTAGGTATGCAAGCTATCTAAAAACAGTTGCTCCCTAATCTGCTCTCATCAGCTCCAGGTTATGGGAGTTCATAAATCCATGTACGTTTGACGCTAATGGAAAATCTGCATCGTGACTCCCTGGGGTGACCCAAGTGTGTGACAGTAACGAGCTATGCATTGCTTGGTTTGCCCACAAAAACACAAATTGAGAGGAATGAGGCAGAGACAAAGGAAAGAGGTCGGTAAGATGGCAGCATTTGTGTTTGTTCTGCCTGAAGCAGCCTTCGGCTTCCCAGAACCAGACTCTGCTTTCAAAGTCCCCGCCGACACCAACCGCGGTTACTGAGGGACTCTCCTCATTTGTCGCAATGCTCTGGCTGGGCAAGAAAGCATGATTTCAGACAGCTGGAATGGCAAAGACCTGAGGGGATGGGGAGTATTTGCTTTAATACATCTAATTTATCATCTTCTCCCCACAGCTGCAGGAGAGGGAGAGAGAGAGATACTGAACAGATCAGTCCAGAAGCGTAATGAAACGCGGCAGACGAAGCGGGACACGATGCAGTTCGCTGTTCCCACAGACTGGAGACTACGTGGAAACAAGCTGTTTCCAAGGGCTCCAGTTTGGAAATTGTCCTCAGTCTCTCCCCAAACTCTGGCTCCAAATGGTTCAATAGAAATGTGAGGAAACCAGGGGCAGCAGGGAAAGGAGAGAGATTTTTGTTGCTCTTCAAAGGTGCGATTTCTGTCACAGCTTTATGCTGGGAAGCACAAGAACAGGACATCCTTGTGGCACTCGAGTTACCAGAAAACATAACCAGCATCAAGTTTTGTCAAGCTGACAGGGTCCCCCGAGCAGAACCTGCAAGCTGCTTGGCTGTGTTTATGCAGAAAGCTGCCTGTTCTTCCAGGAGAGGAGGAGGAGAAAGTCCAAAAGGCGGCTGTGCCAGGTTAGTTTGTAAATGGTCAGACCAGGACAGCTGGAATAAAGGGCCAGTCAACATCCAGGCCAAAGAATTAAAAAAAAAAACCAACCAGAACACCACAAACAACTCTTTTTACCAAGTATTCACGCTTTCCATGACTACAGATCCATTTGAAAAATTGTCTTTAGGACTTCACAGAAATCAGCATTTTTCTGACTGTCCTGGCCATCTGTGCCAACTGGCCACAGAGTGATACTGAAAATCACTCGGTGCAGCTTTCAGTGAGATATTTCTCTGCTAAGGTCTTTCAGGCCCCAAAAGATGACCAACTCAAGTCCCCAGCCATCCAGTCCTGTGCAGTGGTGCTGAGGAGCAATTTTAAAAATGTATAATGGACACAGATGTTTCCCATCTGCCAACGATGCCATAGGGAACAACACCCCACAGCTGAGGCCATCTGAAATGCTTCTCACACGCCCCAGAGCCGTGCCCAGCTGCAGCTCCCACCCAGCAGGAGCATGTGATGGGAACTGTCAGCAGGTACCGAGTGTCTCTGACATGAGACAGCAGCCTGAGTGACAGAGGGGGCAGAAAAACAGAAGTGGTGATGCAGCAGTAAGAAAACCAGCACCTGGGTCGCTCAGACTTACTTAGAAGGGTTTTGTTGAGGGTTTTTTTTCTCCTTTATTTTTCACACAGGCACAAATATTTAAAGCTGAAGTCTAAAACGACTCAGCTACTTCACACCCATCCAGTGCAGAAAGCACTGCTCTTAACACCCCAGTGTGTGTTTAGACTAGTATTTTTATTAGCAAAGGGGGAGTGCAGAGATGAGGAAGGAAGCTAATGGCACCCTGAATGGAAGAGATCCCATTAAGACCCCCTGCTGTATCAAGTGTTGAAACCGTGCTGGGCTGAGGGCTTCCTGAGCTGCTTCTATTAATACAACAGAAATAAATGGGTTTTTGGCTGGATGGTCTCAAAGGGCTGCATGGTCTTAGAGCAGAGGATTTCAAGCCTTTGTTAACAATGAGGACAGCAGATGAAGTTGGACTTATTTATTATTTAGCCACCTGTGGTACAAATGGCCACACACCCCTCACCCATGTGCCGAGGTTAAGAAGTTACTTTGCTTCCTTCTGTGGACTGGGATTCTGGAGTTGCACTTCCCTCTCCCACACTTCTGCTGCCACTGTTGGCATCTCTTTTTAGTCACCTGTTTCTGCCTTTTCCTCTGCTCACGACTGCCCTGTTTTCTTTTCTTTATTTCCTCCCCATTCCTCCTCCCCCTCCAGTACTTTTCACCTTAATGTTGACACTGCTGCCACAGAATATCCAAACAAAGCCAGTATTCATCTAAAAATAAAATAAAATAAAATAAAATAAAATAAAATAAAATAAAATAAATTTAGGTAGTTTGTTGACTCCCAACAAAATTCTCAGAGTACCAAGAAACCAGAAGAGAGATGGGGCATGTGCTTTGCAGTATTTGGGATTTTGCAACAGTTCTAATGAATTGAATGCAAATTTTCTCCTACTGGTTCGTGACCCAAGCATTGTAAGGAAAACAATGGCTGTCACTGGTGCCAGTGTGTGTTCCTGGTCCATAACCTGGATGTCAAAGCAGCAGAGTTAGGGGATAAAAGGCAAAATGGCACAGCTGACTGAAATTTCGTAAAGGGCAATAGACAAAAGTATGAGAATAAAAGAAGACTTTCTTCAGCATTTCAGAGAAATTCTGATTGGAATTATCACAGCTTAGAGACTCTTGTAGAGGGACAAGAGCAATATTTTCATTTTCTTTCTCTCTCTCTTTCTTTCTTTCTTTCTTTCTTTCTTTCTTTCTTTCTTTCTTTCTTTCTTTCTTTTTCTTTCTTTTTCTCTTTATCTTTTTCTTTCTTTCTTCCTTTTTTCTTTTTCTTTCTCCTTCTTTCAGTCTATCCATCTCCTCTTCCTCTCACTTTCTCCTTCCTTCCTTCCTTCCTTCCTTCCTTCCTTCCTTCCTTCCTTCCTTCCTCTGACAATGTATTAAAAGCAACATCTGGTCTCCCTTGCCTGGTTGCTTTCCTCTCCTGAGTTGGTTCTTTCCATTTGGGATCTGGAAGTAAAATCTGTCCCAGGGAAAACCTTCAGCAGTGGAACTTCTGGAGATGGGCTTTTCATTGCCATTCATCCTTATTTTACTGATAAGTTCTGATGCACAACCAAAACTAGCTTGGCTTCTTGATTTCATCACAGCCCAGCCAACTCAGCATCCCAAGAACATGAAATGAACACGTTGAACAAACCCTGTGTTTAAAAAGCTCCCTTTTGTTCTCTGAGCCCCAACCACAAAAAGCAGCGTACACAAAACTCAGGGACATGTGGGACAAAAGGAGGACGGTCTCTTCTGAGCCTGTGGCCTGTTGGCCCACAAAGCCCAGGCATGTGTCTCGTCCCTGGAAGACATCATTCCCACATGGGATCTGGATCAATCCTAATCACACACCGGCTCGCCAGCTGCTCCCTCCAAAGTGACAACTGGCTTTAAGCACGTTGTCTTTATTCTCCTTTGCCCTCATCCCTCACAGATGCCCATCACAGCCTCATGCCAGAACGGAGGGAGGCATTTGCTGTGTCTCTGCTGGCCAGGGAAAGCCCTTCCCACACTGGACTTTGGGACTGAGTCCAGGCACCATGTCCACAAGCCCAGTCCATGCTCAGCTGCCTCCCGGTCCCTCCTTTTCACAGCCCATGGCACTTTGTGGCTCATCTCAGGCACCAGTGATTCGAGGTGCCTGCCTGTCTCGGACACAGAAGGATGTGGTGGCAATGGAGGGATAAGTGGTCAAAAGGAAATATGCTGGTGCTCATCCAACAACATCTGGAAATGAATGCAACCATTTTAACTTCATCACAGCCCCCAGGCGAGTGCACAGATGAGTGATCTCCAGAAGATGGGCTTGGGACAGAAGAGAGGTGAGAGCGCCGGTGTGAGGAGTTAAGAGACAGAGAAAAAGCTGTTTCTTGGCTAAGACTTTCCTAAAAATATTAAAGATATTAAATTAAAGATATTAAAGGTAATTCCTTATCCTGCAAAATCTTCCCATAGATGTTGTAAAACATAGCCCAGTTGCTTTAGCAAGGAAGGCAAGACTGTGCCATGGCTGACAGCTCAATACGTCTCCGTGGCTATTTTGTAAATCACAAATGTTTAGCTTTTTCCTCAACCAATTTTCATTGAAAGCATTTTTCCATGTCTGTGGTCTACTGCAAGCTAATAGAAGTTGTACTATGGGTATGCTGCAGGATCTGTGGTTCATTTGAGTGCTTTCACAGATTTCTTTAATCTGTCCAAAATTGCAGGTTTCAAGTGACTTTTAGTATTTGAGCCAGACGCCTCCAATTAACTCAGCTCCTTCAGCTGAACGTACTAGGGAGGCCCAAGGCATTAAAACCAGTTGCAGGAAGAAACCTACCCAGAATAAATATAATTGCAACCTAAGCTCATTGTTCACAACGGGGCAACTCACACAATTAAACTGCTGTCAAGAAAACAGACAAGGGGGGAAAATTAGAGGAAAATGGAGATGCCTCCCTCCGTTTCCCCCCAGCAGCCCAGCACTGCTGCTCGCTGCCCATCCTCTGGGTATCTCCGTGTCCCCTGTGAGACACCCAGGCGTCAGGGATGTGAGGTGCCACCACCCCAAACGCTGACCCAGACGGGTGGCTGGCAGCTGGGGGCTGAAGCCCCGCTTGTGGCGCTCCTGGAGGATTGGGAACAGTATTCCCCAGCCCAGCTGCCGGCAGCCTGGCGTGCCCAGCACCTGCCCGGGTCAAGGACACGCTGTTCCGGCCGGCTGCTGCCCCTGCCGGGGAGATAACGCGGGGCTTATCGCCTTCCACAGCTGGGCTGCTCCCTGGAAATCCCAACACCTGCCTCCAGTCGAGCCCGAGGGGTCTGGGAAGACAAAGGGGTTTCTGTGGGTACACGTCGAGGGGTGATACTGGAGGATGGCTGGAGGGGGAGACCTGGAAATTGCAGGGTTTCAGCAAAAATGTGGTTCCAAGCCAGGCTGGTTCATTGGCTGCTGGTTTTGTGGGCACACAACAGCTCTGGGCTGCGGGGCTGAGCCAGCCCTCCAGCTCCGAGGTGAAAGTTAAAGAGGAGAGTTGGGGGGGAAAAAAAAGAGAAAAGAAAATAAGCCGGCGAGAGGAATTGCAGGAATGAAACGCTTAAGTAAAAACTGCACATTTTGCTGCTTTGTCTCTGCTATTGTGTCCTCTCTTGTGGTTAAATTGGGAAGTGCTTATCACAGCAGTACCCAGTGCTGGCATCACAGCCTGGGATGGAAGTGCAGCCTTTGCATTAGGTTTGTAAGTCAGCTGGTGGAAATGGCAAGAACGAAAAATTAGTATATATACAATTTCTTTTTAAATTTTTCTTTCAGGTTTTGGACACTTTGGGTGTTGGATGACCCTTTTCCTTCATGTTCCATAGGGAAAAAAAATCCCATAGACACACGAGTCAGTCTTCTGCCACTGTCTGAATCAAGAGCAGTGGCTCCTTTTTCTAACTTCAAGCAGAAATGTAGCTTCCAATAAAGGCACTGAAATTACAGTCCTGCAGATGAAAGTCTTTGCATACCCACAGAGGAGTTTTGTCACGAGGGAAGCTGCACCCACCAGAGAAGTCTTTGCTCTTGCTCCAGGCTGACCTGATGTGCAGCTCTGTCCCAGCAATGGGGGTCATTTCTCTGTGCTCATTTATTTGCCCAGACCACTTTCAAGGGTACCCCATGCAGAAGGAGGGTGACTTTCTCCCACTGCAGGCAGATGTGCTGTGAGATTCTTGCCAGCAACACAGACCCAGCAGGAGGAGAAGCCTGGAGAAGCCACTTTCTTGGCTGTACATGACCCATACTTATCCTTTTCCCCATGGAAAGGGAATTGCATATTTGCTGGTGCCTTCACTGAGCTAAGCCCTGAGGTCAGCACTGTGTGCTTGTGAATCCAGGCTGGAACAAGCCCAGGGAGGAGAAAATACCTCAAATTCTGTACTCTGCAAGCCCCACGAAATTACCTATAGCTCTGTGCCACCCAGGGTTACTCAGAAGGATCTGCATCCCATCCTCCCATGGTGCCTGGGGGTGGCCCCACCACACATGGATGCCGAGCAGGGAGGCAACAGGCCATCCTGAAGGGCTCAGCAGCTTTCCTGCTGCCCCAGCTCTGATGATTTTACCTTCAGGTTTGTGGCAGGGAGATGTCTACTCAGGGAAGGTGGGCTGGGGCTGAAGCTTCTCTGCTTCTCCTGCACCAAGACCTCAGCACCTACACACTCTTCCTTGCCTCTTCCAAACCTCTCTCTCTCCATGCCCAATCCCTTTCTCCAGTCCCTCAGTTTCTCAGCCTTTCCCTTCCCATCACAGCTGGTTGTTCCCAATGGAAACACTAGAAATGGTTTGACTGAAAACCCAAAGGGATACAGAGTGGGCAATTTTGGTTTGAACCGTTCACTTCTGGTGAAGTTCAGATGTAGCAGAAACAAACCCTGTGATGGAAAGGGCCAAGGAAGCAGCCAGAGGCCAAACTCTGCTTGTTGAGGGGAGGAGAGCTGAACTCTGCCAGCTGGGACTGAGGAGGAAACACCACATGGGGTCCGAGCTGGCAAACCAGAGGACAAAGAGCAAGCACCAGGGTTGGAGAGAAGGGAAAGAAGGGATTTCACCTTCTGAGATTCTCTCAGACCTATTCATGGTCCTTATGAACTGACTGACTTCCAGAGACCAAAGGAGAGATCCCAGTGCTCGTGGCAACAACAAAGAGCTCGGTGGTCTCTCTCCCTTCATCTTTCTTCGTCCTTTCTACTCTTTTTCCTCCAAGATTAGACACCTGCAGCTGCCCGTTCAGGTTGTTCAGGGAAGAATTTTGCTGCCCCTGACTGGAGATGGGAATGAATGGACAACCCAGCAAAGGCCAGGGCAAGCGCTGCCACCCAGCCTGGCCTTGAACACTTCCAGGGACGGGGCATCTTGTGCCCTTAAAAAGAGAAATCGGCATCACGGAGGCAACTGCTTCAAAACTGCAGCACAAATTCTGAGCAGTCTGAACATTTCTGGAATGTCAGAGGGAAAAAAGGAGACAGACGAAATCCAAAGCCACTTAGGGAGAGCTAAAATGCTTGGTCGGAAGCTGTGGTTGTTGGCTCAGCGGTCCTGTAATGCCACATTATCTGCCCCGAGCCCACTCCAGTTTCAGGCGAGGAGCCTGTGTGCAGACACTGACCCTGGGAGCAGCAGCTCGCTGCCAAGCAGGAACTTTCCACTTTCCAAGCCCAAAGATGCCGGTTTGCTGTATGGCCAAAAAAGTAATGCCCCAGCTCAGCAAGGAGCCCAGCCACCCATGAGAGGTGACAGCAGCTGAGCTCTGGGCATCATCTGGTGCCAGAGGGGGCTGCAACTTCGTCCTTGCAAGCATCTATTGCTGCTGGAGGTGGGTGAAAAGCTGGCAGAAGCAACAAAAAGGGAGAGCTGTCTGAGGGAATCAGCTCAGAAAAAGACAACTAAACAAAGGTAGGCAAGTGGGTAGGTAGGGTAGGTAGGTGTGCATATGTAGAGATATGGATGTAAATGAAGGAATTTTATTCAAAGTCCTCAATTCATGCCCAGACTTGGCATGGCTTTCCCATGACAGCAGCAGCCGGCTCCCTGTGGGGTGCGGGTAAGCAGGGCAGCCCTGTCCCACCACGCTGATCCCCCAGAGATGGGATAGGTTATTTATGAGGGGCTTTCCAGTGTAAATTCATGGTGGAGTGCCATCTGCTGGGCTTATGCAGGGCTCTTCTGGCACAGGAGAGGAAGAAAGTGAAGAGGAATCCCAGAGAAATGGGCTGTGTCTATGCTTGGACATCAAACTTCCCTGAGACCCTTCCCCAGGAAGCTGCCAGGGAGCAGCCACAGCCAGGCTGGCTCACCCTACAGCTTGGCATGGCCTCTGCAAAATGCCTCATGGAAACATCCACTGGCTCCCAACAACTCCCAAACCACCTGGGTGAATTTGTGGGGAGTGGATCCAAGCCAAAATCAGGCTAGGGACCATCCTGACTGTGTGGATATACCGGCAGCAGCCAGTGCCTGGGGATATCCCATGGCAGTAATCCATTCGTTAGCACAGATATTGTCTTTGTATGATGTGCATGTGATGTGCCAGGCCCGTGCCAGGGAGGAGGATGAGCAGGTTTCATACCTTGCAACCTTAACTATGAGTGTGGAGCAGCTTTGAACCACATCTGGAGGTATCTGCTTCTGTCCAGCATCTACTCAGGGAGTTTGTCCCCCTGAGTGTGCAGGCACTGCCTGAAGCAGGCTGCGTGAGTCCCTCCTGCTCACAATCTGTAAAGGGAAAACCACCTCCCTTGGAGCCGTCCCTGCCTGCTGCATCTTCTGTGATTCATCGCAGATGGTGGCAGTTATTGAAACCTGAATCACACTTGCATTATGCCAACCCACCTCTGATTGCAGTGTGAATGAGGAGCACAAAAGGAGGAGGGAAAGGAGCAGGAGGGAGCGGGAAGCGAACTGCAAATTAGAGGCAAATCACAAGGTTGGTTTAGGGTGTTGTGTAAATGAGGGTGGCTCAGCTTTCTGCTGCGCTGGGAAGCTGAGAGGCCAACCATAGTGCCAAAGATCTTCAGGATAGCAGCTATGAGCTCCCTGCTTTTTGTCCTGCGAGGGATCCACCAGCCTCGTGCATTCCCGTGTTTCTGTCCCACCACCGAGGAGCCTGGGAACCAAAGGAAAAACACACAGGGGCAAACTTTGTCAAGGGCTCTCAGAAAATGGTTATGAAAGGACTGAATCTAAATCCATAAATGCTTTGCCAGCGTTCAGTAACCACTAATTCTAGTTTCCTCCGTGAAATACGTCAAAAGTAAGCTTCTTCTCCATCAATCAATCATCTCCCAAAAGTAGGAAAGAGACCTTGACAGCAAAGAATGGCTAAACTGAACAAGCAGAAAGTAACACGTCCTTCAGAACAAAGCACATACTTTCCTGACCGTAGGGTTTTATTCATGTGCTTCCAGCTCACTCCAAACACAAACTTATCACCCCCGTATTCATGTGCCAAATCAATAACAGCTTCTGCAGGGATTGTGGAACGCTACATCTGAAAGCCTCTCACACACTTTGCTGAAGTAAAGGGCTGATAATAATTAATAGCTGCCAAGGACATTCAGCCTTGTTGAGTGATTGTTAGCATGGTTTTCCCCTGGACACAGTTTAGACTGAGCCTTTCCAATTTTCCTGGACAGTGTATGCAGAACAGGAGATTTTTCTGCGTTTTTGTGGACAATGCCTGGCAGAAGTTGAAGAGAACATCCCGTGAAGCCCTTGGACTGAAAAACTTGCTGAGAACTGGGCCTCCACCTCTTCTTAAATCTTTTCCCCAGTTGCACTAGGAAGGCACAGCTTTCCCACCCATAAGGACGTCTGGGCTTTGGGTAGGTGAAGTAGCTCTGGACAGGCTTTTGGGTCACAGGGGAGTATCAAAACACCATGTGCCAGAGGCTGAAGGATTTGTTCCAGACGGCTTCTTCTTCTTGCTCTCATTACTCAACTGCTCTGAGAGGGTTAGAAACCTTAGGAATTGTGCCTGGATCGTAAGCTGACTTTATTTCACAGTCATTCTGGAGCTGATCCTAAAAGCGATGCTTTTGGGAGCAACAAGTCTAATAACATCACACAGCACAGTAGCTGAAGGAAGCAAGAGAGCTCAAGTTCAGCTCCTGGCTCAGCAGCTGACTTTTGTCAGCTCCTTTCAGACCAGAGGAGGCAAGTTTCTGAAACCTCCCCAGTTTTAATTTTTTCCTTGGGCCATCTGGAGGCAGGAGAGCTGCAGAGTCAGAGGGCACAAAGCCCCTTGAAGGCAGCGGTCTCACAGAAGAAGGATAAGCTGGCAGGAAGCCAGGAAAAATAAATGACCCTGTCTCCAAATGCCTCCCAGGTAAATCTGGGTTCTTTAGCATTTCCTGGCAGGCAGGTGTTTTCACTTCATCACTTCAGCTTCAGCTGCTGCTTTAATTTTTCATCAGAAATGCTTGTGATAGCACAGGACACACCTCAATGGCCTTGAGTATGGAGCAGTGCTCCAGCATCTGCCATTTTCCTTGTGGTTTTCTCCCTTTCATAAGGCACAGGTGCTCCTTTGGAGGTGCCAGTGCTTACGCTTGGGCAGCTGGAGGAAAGACCTTCAAACAGATTGCATTCCTTGGTTTTCCCAGAGTTGTGTGGTCAACCCCAGGCTGTAGGATCAAGATAAGGGATCAGATCAAGTTCTGGCTAAGTGTGATCAACAAGGAAGCTGTAATGGGAAACACATGCCCAGCATCCAGGGGATGCTGGCAGGAGGAAACTCTCGTCCTTGGATGAGTTACTGTGAGAGAGAGCTGCTATGGGCAGGGCCCAATCTACTTCTTATTCCCAGCAGTCAGGGAGAGCAAAATCCAGTCTACACAAATGCAATTTAGCCCATTAGCAGACATCAGAGAAGCTACCTGCCTTGACAAAACCCAGCTGTGTTTCCAATTAAGCAGGGATGCCTCAGAGCCTCTGTTCTAGCCACTGCGGCTTACAATCCCAAATCCCCACAACAAATTACCTCTCCTTCTCAGCGCTAACAGATTTACCTGTTTATCTATCACTGTTTGCCAAACGCTGCAGCACATCCTCGCACAGAGGTGTTATTGTAGCCGCCACATGAGATTTGTTTGAGCAGGGCTTGTGGGTTTTGGTTGGTCGGCACAAGAGTCCACTTACAGCCTGAAGGGCAGGAGTTTCCTTGTAAGGGTAAACAGAAGAGGTCGGTGGGAGTTCAGGCATCCCTCTCCTCGTATCCCTTTGCTGTTCCAGCAACTAAACTAGTACCAGCAGCTAAAGAGACTTCCCTTTGCTCCTGGTTCACAGGCAGAAGTGAAGGAAAGCCACACGCAGGCAGGTGCTCTTGCAAATTGGCTAAGGCAGGTGTTTTATCCAGGGCTGCAAATGAAAGTTGCTTTACCTTGGCTGGATTAGCCTGCTTGTTTGTGCTATAACTGAAGCACTAATACATAATACCCAGGCTGGAGCTAAACCATCTCGAGTGGGTACGAGCCACAGCAGAGCCACAGCAATAGGGAGCTCACTGCCAAGCCCTCTGGAGAGCCAGGGAGTGCTCAGGTGGCTGGGCTCCCGGCTCCCCAGGTCCCATCTGTGGACCTGCTCTTGGTTTTCCTCACGAGCAATGAAACAACAGCACATTTCCCTTCTGGCTGCTTTTTGAAACCCCTCTCCTTTTTCTGATCCCGCCCCCTCAGCCGTGTGGGACAGGAAAGTGGTGCCTGGCCCCTCTGACCTTCACGCTCACACAGGCAGCAGTGCAAGGCAAATGCTCTGTGAGGGGGAGTGAAGGAGGAGTAAAAGGAAAGTAAATCCTGATCTGCTCAGTCTCAGGTGGATAAGTACTGTGAAACAGTAAAATGACATTCCCAAGGTCCCAAAACACAGCTTGGACCTGGCTGGCAACTGATCTGCAAGAGACGTGGTGACAGTCCTTTTCCTTTCTGCTTAGTTTAAAAATAAGCATTCTTGCCGCTGCAGTGGTGGCACCGGTCAGGGTTCATTGCTTCCCAGCTGTCCAGTTTCACCCTTGCTGGCAGGCAGAGGGATAATCCTGCTGTCATCTGTCCTGCCAGAACCTCTCCTTCTGACGTGGTGGAGCTCCCTGCCTGTCCCAGGGTGCCCCGTGCTGCTGCACCACAGCGAGGAGGCTCCTCAGTGACCCTTCTGCAAGAGCCCAGAGGGAAGAGTGGAGCGAGTGCTTTGCAGGGTCCCTGGGCTCCATGTTAACTGGGAGGTGGCTATTTCCAGCTTTGGCTGCAGGGATGGCTGGACTGGAGCAGCCTCCATGTAGGTTCAAGCCCTGCATCCCTGCTCCACGGCTTCTCACAGAGGGAAAGGGGAGGAACTGGCTGCTGCCCACTGGGCCAAGGACAGACACAGCATGCACAGCTTGGGAAGAGACTTAGCATGGGTTTGAGCTGGCTGAGGCTTGGCATGAGTGCCTTCACGTCAAGGGAAAGCCTCATGCTGCTGCAGCAGGAGCTGGAGCTGGCAGCAGGATGATGGCATCTTCCTCCGAGTCAGGCATACTGGCAGGTGTCAGTCACCGCCGTGACAGGCACTGTAGGACTGGGGTGAGACGGACGGAGATGGGAGATCTCTGGAGTCAAGGCTGGTCTTGGAGCATGCGGTTTATTGCTTTGGGTGTGGGTATGGGGGGCCTGCTGAGAACTGCCAGCCGCAGCTCTGAGCAGGCCTGAGAGAGAGAGAGAGAGAAAGAGAAAAAGAGAAAAAGAGAGCGAGCGTGCGAAGTTCCCGATACTTTATCTCTTCTTCTACTGAATATTCTAATTTACACCAACCAATCTAGTACAAGATACAAATCCTATAGCATTTACATACAGCCTATAAGAATCATTACCATACTATGTCACCCTAGGACCCTTGGTAAGGAGAGGGGCACTTTTTAACCTAAAGGGGATTACCTTTAGCTGGCCATACTATTGTTTCTCAGTTGTTCAGTAACTGAGGCTTGGCATTTTAGACATCGAACTTTGCTCTTAATTCTATTTCACTCATAGGTTTCATATTCTCAAAATCTAAGCAGTTATATTTATAAGGTTTTCCTGTTTCACCTTCCCCAACAAGGCACACCTGAGGGACTAAGGATGCTGAACTCCCAGGTAGAACATGGAGCACCAGCAGACCTGGGTTTCTGCCTCTCTGTGCAATAGGGAAAACATCCCCTTATTCACAGCTGCCTCAGCTTGGAAACCCAGAGGCCCAAAGGATTTGGAGTCTGCAGGAGGTGGAGGGGGGCTGAGTAGGAAAGAACAGAGCAGCAGGGACATGGGCTGGCTCTTCGGAAAGGAGGCAGAGCAGGCAGGGGTAGCTCCTGGCAGGGGCATGACCTGGGGTGGGTGGAAGTGCTGACTGCAGGAGGCTGGGGGCACAGGGTGGACAAGGACAGAGGGGACACTGGATGAGGAGACAGAGTGGAAAAGGCAAGCAGGGCACAGTGAGGGACTTTGAGCAAGGGCTGGGGGTAGGAGAGGGGAAGGGTTGAGTGCAGAGAAGGACAAAGACTGTGCAGAAGGTGAAAGGTGTGCAGTGGGGACAAGGGAAGGCCCTGGCGAAAACAAGCCTTACCCTTACAGAGAATGTAACTTCTATTTTTTCTGTTAAAGCTTTCCTATTTCAATTGCTATTCAGTTTTTCTCCTAGCTTTCTCTGCCCATTCTTCCCCTCCTCATCTTTGACCCTCTCTTGGTAATTCCCCTTCAGTGTTCGCTCATTTTCTGTCTCTTGCTCTGCCAGTACGACTGTCATGGCAGGCACTGTGCTGTGTCCTCTGAGGGAGGATGTGGAGACAGCAAACAGTCTGTACCTACAATACAAAGGCTGCTCTCACCTCTGCTCTGGCAAACAGCTCAGACTCCCTGCCTGCAATTATCTTGTGGTTCTTCTCTCTGTCCTCTTCCATTCCTTCAGTCTTGGTTTTCCTGTGTGTTTTCTGCAGTCTGGCTTCTCACCAGCTTCGCTTCCCCACCTTGAGCTGAGTCTGTCCCTATCCTTGCCATCGCTTGCAGCACTTCTCCCCCTTGCCCAGACCAGGGAAGGGAGTGGTGTGACAGGGAGGACGTGAAGAGCATCCACTGCAGATCTCTGTGGTCACGGCTGAGGTCAGGGAGCCAAGCGTTTATGGTTTGCACGTGGGTGTTATGTAAATAACAGCAATTATTCACTGTCAAAACTTCACAGCTGAGCCAAAACTCAACCATTTTTGCTGGACTGTTCACAGAGGCTGTTACTTCTAAACGCTCACTTGCAGTCAGACTTTAGCCTTCCTCTCACAGATTCAGAATTGTTACTGCTACTAAAGAAGTCACATTTATAGTGAACTTGCCACACCATCCTCTCCTGCCACGAGAGGTGTGATCCTGCTGGCTGTGGTCCCAAAAAACATATTCCCTCATTTCTGTGAATACGTGGATTTGTGAATTTTCCAGCTTGTTACAACAGTGACAACAGTGGCCTGAAAGTGCATGAGCACAACAGGGCATCACTTCTGGGTCTGTTCAGGGCGTTTGTAGGGCTCCCACTGAAATGAAGGGAAACATCTCCCCAGTAACCCAGCAGGTTTTAGATCTCTTGCACTGAGGTGTGTCAGCCTCTGTGTACTGCTCAACCTTTTGCTTATGAAGTTTTGTATGGACGAAAATCTGTATTTTCACTACACAGGAGGAAGTGTCCAAACTGTTTGAGTAGTTTCAGTGGAGACAGACATTTGGCTTACACAGAGGTGGCCTCATTTTCTTCCTTTGGACTAGAGATTTGGAAATGGCATTGGTTCTTCAAAAGTCGGTGAAATCTGCCAGTGGCTGGTTTCACTGGGTAAGCAACAAATGCTTCAAAGGGTGACAGAAAGTCGTCAGGGTTGTGATGGCTTCTGATGATCCTTCACTTACCCCAAGTGCAAGGTGGAGGGTGCAGTTGCTTCATTATACCTAGATCCCCAAGAAAATCCCTTAGTAATCCCCATCCATACACCCTTTGCAAGAACGCTCCTCCATCCTCCTTCTGCCATCACATGCAGAGTAATCCTCCTTTTCCTGCGTCACCCCTTTGGTGATCCTTCTTATTCTGCAGGATCACATGCACAGCGACCTCCCCCTCACACTCACAGGGCTGGGGAGAAAAAACCCTCCCCTTCAAACACGTTGCAAAGAAAGCCTCCTCTTTGTTCCCCCCCGCACCGCCAGGGGTTTAGATCCCCTTTCTTCCACCTGGATGTCACAAACCCCCTCTTCTCTGAGTGGTACCAACTGCAGAGGTGGTGTTTGTTGGCTTTTCCAGCTGACTTTTGCCAGCTCTTTGCCTCAATAACCCTTCCCACCCGCCCTCCTGCTCCTCCGAGGCCGTGAGCGAGGCAACGCCTGTGACGGAGCTTCTGTCACATCTCTCTGTGACAGGGCAGAGAACGCGCTGACGTTCTCTGCTCTGTCACAACCCCGGGACACACTGAAAGGACAGAGCAGGACCAGGTAACCCTGCCAGCTGCCCCGTGTCCTTGTGCCTTTGCAGCACACAGAAAGCTTTGTGTTCCAGACTGGGGTGCTGCTTACTCACAAGGGAAGCCTGTGCAAGCTTGTAGCCTCAGGTAAAGAGCTGCATTTTTTCAGTGTGAGAAAACAGAGGGGGAAATCAAGAGAAAATGCCCTGTGAGGTCGCCTCCCTCAGTACATAAAATCCCAAAATACCAGGGCTCACAGACCCTCTTGAGACCATGTCACAAACCCCACTGCAACCAGCCCAAATCTTGAGTGCCTAAGGATATAACTCCAAACATTCACCAAACAGCTGACCAGAGGAGAATAAGTGAGCTCAAAAGCTGCTGGCTTCTAGATTAGTATTATCTTGTGACTCCAATGGAGCAGCAAAATTGGGATGGAGATGATAAAACCCAGAAGTGATGGTGGTTTGCTTATCTTTCCCTTCCTCTCCCCAACACCCATACAAGAGCCTGTCTGTGCCTCTCCCAGTGCAGTCTCTCATTCGGTGGAGATGACTTAATCCAGAAAGGGTGATGAGAAGGAGAAAGATTTAAATCAAACCCGATTACTGGGGCTTGATAGGCTTCCCTGGCAAGCTGTTCTGGGACTGACCCAAAAGTTGTCAGCTCACCGCCTGCTCCCTTGACAACACTGTTCAGGAGCCTTATGAAATGCAGCCATCCTCTGAAAGCTCTTCTCAGCTCCAAAATCTTCCCCTGGGCAGTGGGCAGCTGGGCACTGAGGGTCACCAGGAGCCTGAGCTGTGTGTGGCTTTGTGGCAGCCCTTTGGCTATTGCTGGGCAAACACGGGGAGAAACAGCCCCGTGAGTGCTTTGTCTGAGACTCCTGAAATGGCATCCCCTCCCTGTGGCTTTGGGAGCAACCCACCCGGGAAATCACTCCAGCCTGCCTGTGAGATAATCCTGCCAAGCCATTGCATGCGCTCAGTCACCATTCCTGATGGATGGCTCTGCCCAGCCCCCTCCCAGGCCATGTGGGTGGCTCGTGGTGGCCACGGGGACCTCAGGGCAGGCACCAGGCAGGATCCAGCTGGAGCCACTCCTCATCCGGGAGAGTGGGAGCTGGCCTGAGGCTTGGAACAGGGAGAAGGTGTCACCACATCCCTGTCATTGGCCATCGCAGGCACCACTTTCCAAGGCAGGCATGTCCCTCCTGGCAGAGGCAGGAAGGAAACCCCTAACTTTGGAGCTCACAGAGTTTATGGAAAGGGTGGTAGGAGCTGGTCATGACTGTAGCAGAGACCTGAGCTCAGTGTCTTGGAGATCCCACCCAGTCTCCTGCAGGAGGAACAGATGTCTACAGGCACAGCGGCAATGGCAGAGGGACAAGCCCAGGGGAGTTGCAGAGCAGTGCAGTGGGAAAGTTCTGTGTCCCAGACCCAGCTGCAGCAAGCTCAGCTAACACTGGCCAACACCTGAACCCCCCAGGGGCAATACAGCCCATTAAAAGTGGCAAAGAAACGTTTCAGACACGATTTTGAAATGAGCCGATTACACCCTTCTTCTTCCTCAGTTCAGTCATAAATGCAGCTATGAAATCAGATTGTGTTATAAATAATTTTTTAAAAAAAGGGCGCTGGGCTAAAGCAGCATGAGTGATTTATCCTTATTAAAAAATGGAGAGTAATAAAGTAAAGCTGTAATAATAAAACAAAAACGTTGACTAATATCTGTGAAAAATTTGGAAGGCCATAGAGAGAATGAGCTATTGTGCTTTGTGGCGGGTGGGGTGCTGGTGAAGTGTTTGTGGTTAGGACAAAGACACTGAATTTTGCAAGCAGTCGATGAGTTTTAGGGCTTGCTTTCTGCAGGCTTGCTGCACCAGTGAGGAAATTGTTCATGCTCAAGAAAGGCAGGTTTTTACTGAACTCACCAGCATCTCTTTTGAGGGTCTGTTTTTCTCCCATTTCTTTCTCCCCCTTCCACTACACAGTGCCATTGATAAGATAAATTTTAATATTGCAGAAAGAATAGCAGTGACAAAGAGCCCCTTGTTTTCGGGCTGCATCAAAGCTCTCACTGCAAACCCAACAACACTTGCCATGTTACCTTGCTGAGCTGGCTTTGTGCATGGGAGCTGGTGAGACCTGGCTGAGGAAAGGCTGCGTCCGTGAAAATCTCAGTGAAGCAAAAGTTCAAAGGAGGAGAAGGGAATGGGAGATAAGAAAGCTTCGAATCTTCATTTAAAAAGAAAAGAAAATCTGATTAAGATGTGCTGGCTAACTCAAAACACATGAGCCTGAACATCAAAAGGTTCGTAATTCATACACGTGCTGTAGATAATTATCAGTTTAACTTGATACTTCCTACAGAACAGAACTGACGTCAGGCGGCTCTGGCGACCGAATTTCAAACCAGCCCCTGACACTGAGCGAGGGCCCCGCTGCTGACGCCGTTCCCTCCGCTGTCCCTTATGTCCCTGCGTGCATGTGCCTGCCAAAAACCTGCCTGGACCCCCTCCTGGCTGCCCTGAGACCCAGGAGAGACCAAGAGAGGAGGCAGTGCCTCTCCAGAGCTCTGGACATCTCCTGCCGTAGAGGACCTCTGGTAGATCCCCTGTCCTGCAGTGAAAGGGCAATGACAGAAAACCTAATTTTACTTGAGAATCTGTCAAAACATGGCCTAGAAAATAAATGTCAGACTCAGCTTCCTCCAGCCCACTGCGATCTGGGGATGGCTGCAAGCTGGCTCCTCCAAAACTGCTCCCATGCTGCCAAACAGCATGGTACGAGGGGCAGCTGGCAGCCCATTCCTGCCCTGGCTCTCCTTTCCCTGCTTGGCTGGTGGGAATGGTGCAGCAGGGCCAGGCCTGGGGACACCAGGAGCCACACACACAGCCTGGCTGCCCCGCGGCCAACTGCGCTCTCATGTCGCAGGTTGGAGCTGATCTTGATGCTCCCCGCACACTTCCGAGGCCAGAAGGTTGGGGCAGAAGGTGGGTAATGAATCCCAGATTTTCCAAGAGAGTCATGTGTAGCATAAGAATAATGTGTCTTCGGGGAATGGCAAAGCAAAGCATTTTCCTTCCGTATCCAAGAGACTTCTGTTCAGTCCCAAGCTCTCCCCAAGAGCTGAAATGCCCTTCTGTCTGCCTGTCCACGGGAGAGAGAGACAGACAGAGACAGACAGACAGGGCGTAGGCAGGGGAGAGGCCATGTTTTTGTTACAGGGAAAAAATTCAAAAGCCTGCTGGTGAAATACTCCTAATCCCTATGACTCTTTGTACGGTGGAGCTGGGAATTTTCTCGCTCTCTCTCCTCATGAGCAGCCCCATGACAGTTTCCTTTCATGAAGAACTCCATGTGCCTCATCCACAACCCCAAGACCACCTTCTCTACGTTCTTTTTTAATTTAAGGATTTTATTGCTGTGAGGAAGGAGGGGGGAAACACTAAGAATTACAACTAAGCCCCCCACTGGGCACGCTGTCATTACCCCATCCTTGTGGAACATGCTGCTTTTTTTTTTTCCCCCATGTACTTAATCATTTGTTTAATGGACAGCAAATGGCATGTGAGGCTTCGAGGTCTATGAGGAATGAAGCCCAACCTGCAAGACTCTCTGGTAAGTCAGTTGTTTACAGTAAGCACAGCAATCCACTAAACATCCTTCTGAAGGCTCCTGAAGATCAGTTTGAGGCCAATAAAGTAGTCTAGTTTTGGTTGGGGTTTTTTTGGTTGGTTTTTTGTTTGGTTTTTTTTTTTTTAATTTGTTTGGGTTTTGTTTTTTTNTTTTGTTTTGTTTTGTTTTTGGGTGGAGAAATACAGTTACAAATACTCCTTCCTGTCTGTGCCAAGCCTGAAATGCAGGCAGGTGGCACCTTGAGAGAAAGGCAGCTCACTTTATAGCAAAGTGGATTCACACTCTGTTGAATATTAGACACACACAGACTGATCTCCCATGGAAATTCAGTTCTGTCTCACTTGGTGATCAACCTCAGCACTTCAAACAGCATAAAGCATCATGTGTTTTAGGCAAAAGGAACTCCAGGTACAGAATTTAAACCTATTCCTACAATGGTGCTTTAATCACCCCAAAATGCTGACAGCAAATTTACATTTTAATTAAGGGGAATGAATTACGCATGAGTGTGTAGTACTTTCTGTGTAAGTAGTAGGTGAGCACAGGGACAGGTATGGTATGGATTGCAGGGATTTATCCTGACAGTTCAGGGGAAAGGCAATCATTTAGGAAAGGGGTGATTCCAGGCAGGCAGCAAAGCGTGACAATGCTCCTGTGACAAGCTGCATGTTGTATTATGATGTCTGAGAACTGAGCCCAGCTTCTCCCTGTCACAACACCACAACACTGGAAAACCACATCACTGGAAGTTTACCCCTCCTGAACACATTTGGGTTGTATGTGTAGGAAAAGTGATGGCAAAATGGAAAATATCTGCCATCCCCAGCAGGGACGTGCAAACACCGAAGTGAATGTTGGTGTTGCAGACTCCCAGGATTTTGCCATGTTTTGGCAGCTCATCTGTCACAAGTGTCACTCATCCCCACATAAAACCATAGCATTCCTCTGAGGAGGAAGGAGGCAGGAGGAAGCCAGATTTTCTGGATGCAGAAACCAGTATGCAGTTGTGAGTACATGCAGACAGGAATCTTGGAAAACAAAACCTCCGAGGGACATACTGGACCAACAGTGGATGCTTGATTTGTGACTACTTTGGGGATGTTTTACATCAGGAGTTCTTAGCAGTAGGAGGGGGAAACAGAGCATGACTGTAAAATTATTTGAGATTTCTCCACCACTTCTGCCTCTCAGAGCTTTGACCTTCAAAACAGTGTCTGTTTTCAAGCAAAGAGATGCAAAAGGCAAGAAAAAATATTAAAACCACTAAGGCAAAAACCCCAAAGAATTGTGTCTGATTGGCACCACCCTGTCTTTGTGTCAAACTAATTTGACTGAGTTCCTTGACTTTCATGTTTTAGCTGTTTGCTTTGGCACGGTGGCAGAGATTTCCTTCTTCAGCTGCAGTGGGATGCGTGCTCCAGCCCTTCCCCGTGTGTTGCTGGGGACATCACCCTCTCACATCCTTGTCTGAGGGGGGACCAGGGTACCTTGGGGATCAGGGAATTGGCATTTGAATCTCGTGGTGAGGACACGCTGTGACCTCAGCATGGACAAATGGATTTTGAGTACCTTGTTGATGAATATATATAATCAGAAACAAAACAATGACAACAGTTTTAGTCTCTTCCTTCACCCTGCTTTACAAAAAAGCCTTCCATTTACAAAAATGGAAGGCTTGACAGGTCTGATACTAACAGCATGTGTAACTTCTGTTATCCAAAGCTGACTGAAACCAAAGAGATGAAAGATTTACTGCAGTACAGGAGTTTGGGAAGTATTTTAAAATAATTAAAAATGTCAGTGAAAGCCAAAATTGAATGTTACTATTACTTTCACCTTTAACACGGTGAGCTCTGCAAAAACAGAGCTCAGCACCATAGGACTCATCCAAGTTGTGACTGTCCTGCAGCAGGAACACTGGCTTCTCCCCTTCTCAAGGTACACAGCATAAAGCTGCTGCACCTTTCCAGACGAGATGTTCTTAGGAAGTTGTAGGAAGCTGTGAGGGTGTTGTATGGAAGATGGCCAGAATTTGGACACTGCTGCTACCTCATGGCCCATTAAAAATTATCTCTAATGGGCAGCCATGCCTTACTGGCAAAACCAAACCTTTTATTTTCAGATGTTGCAAACAGACATAAGATCCTTTGCCAACAATTCTGTCCTAAAGCTCCACAATTCAACTGCAACAACGAGGACAATTCAGGATTGAAGAGGTCTGAATAATTTAATAAAGTATTACAAAAGACTTTGGAGAGCTTTGTTATTCATTTCCACATGCATCAGCTCACCAACAACTTTAAAAGTTTTATTTGGGGATATTTTTTATTAAGCATATAGCTGTTATCTATTTAAATTAAATGGTGACAAGAGACTATCCATTAACATCATATAGGCCACTGAGAAGCCACCAGTAGAAATTTTTATCTGTTTCTAACCTTTTCTGAAGTCAAACTTGTGACCTTGAAGCACATCAGTGTAGTCCCTAGCCAGTTCCCTCAGTGAGACTCTGTGCTTGGTTCTTTTTTCCTCCTTGAATTTTCCTTTTTCATGTGTATATGTGTGCTCCTGGTGACACTGAAGGGTAATTTTAATTGGTTTGGCCAAGAGAAGGTACACCTAATGTCCCTTTTGAACAGCTGCTCTCCTCGAGGCTGGCTATGAAAACACATGTGGAAAGAAAACTACTGAAGCTTTTGATGATGGAAGTGGTGGGAGGTTCCAACATCTCTCTGCTCCTCCACAGGCCTGAAGGTGATAAGTTACTTTTTGATCTCAGTCAGAGTCTTCTGGGCTTCTGCCACGAAGAAGGCAAAAAAGCCATCCACTTTGAGCTGCTGATGTATCTGCCTTTGTTTTGCTCTTTAGCCAAACCCTCCAGCACCAGAGGGGGAATGTTTGACTCACACCAGTGTGACTCTGCATTTCCCACGGCACGGTCCATTTGGTCGCCGTGGCTTTGCTTGAAGCAGGTCATGGGGAAGAATCAAGCTTCTTCCTTCAGAGACAGAGAGGTCCCTCCAGTTTGAGCAGGCTTAGCCAAAGGGAGAGGAGCCTGTCTGTCACCTTCTGTGCAGCTCCAGGTGTGGAGGTAGCCTGCAGGAGTCTCCGTAGCAGGACACTGCTGTAACGACCTTCACATCTCTTGATCCTGAAATGACTCAGAAGATCTCCAGATGAGCTGGGCTTTCAACCAAAAGAGATGGCATCATCCAAACCCTGCTTGAGCTCTGTCAGGCTGGTGCTCCCTGGGGAGCCTGTTCAGTGCCCAGCCACCCTCTGGGGGAAGAACCTTTTCCTGATATCCAACCTAAACCTGCCCTGACACAACTTCAGGCCATTCCCTCAGGTCCTGTCACTGTCACCACAGAGCAGAGATCAGTGCCTGCCCCTCCTCTTCCCCTCAGGTGGAAGTTGTAGCTGCAGTGAGCTCTCCCCTCAGCCTCCCATTCTCCAGGCTGAACAGATGTACCCTCCTGTGGAAGGGAGTTGGAGGAGGTGGTTTTTGAAGATCTCTTCCAACCCAAACCATTGTGTGATTCTGTGAATGACTCACACTTCCACGACTGGGGAAGAAGTACAAGAATTAGATAAACAGGTTATAAGAGAACCTGGAAGACAACAGAGTTTCTGAAGGAACCAGGCAAAAAAAGTAATTAGGATGAGGTGAAAGGCATTTCAAGTACCTGGGCTCATTAAGAGCAGGGGCTCAGTGGAAAGAGTGCAGCCAGAACAATTGAAGAACTTCAGGACGCATTTCCAGCTATAAGGAAACTCTCAACAGAGTGAAACTGGAAGCACCCAGATGTCCAAGGTAATTACACTTATGGCTGAGAGAGACTGAAAGAAAATATTTGAGAATTTAACCAAACTGCCAGGTTGGTACAAATATGTTTCTTGGATGGGAAAAGAAATACCCACACCTAAATCTTTCATGGAAGTATAAGCACTGCCTAATATGAGTTATAATTCTTTTAATGAAGCCAAAGGGAGACATTTAAGGAGACAAAACTCATACAATTTTTTGTGTCCTTGTGCTACAGCAAAGCAGGAAGAGGACTAAGGCATTTGACTTGTCACACATGCCACAGATGTTAGACCAAGTCAAAAGAAGATTATCGTTAAAATAACAGAAGAAAATGAAACATGGATTTTCTCACATTCTTCTGAGAAAGCTGAGTTTATTGCAGGATATTGCTTTCACTGCACAGAGACAGCCCAACCAACAGCCCCAGCTAAGCAGGGGCCCTCAGCCCTATTCCTGGCAGTTGTGGTGTGCCACGCAGAGCCATTCCCAGCCCAGCACAGCGCTGCAGGCACCCAGGCTTCAGGTGTCTCACTGCCGCCTTTACTGTACTCATTCTAGCAGGAGGTGCCCCTGCCCATGGCAAGGGTCTTGGAACTGGCTGATCTTTAAGATCCCTTCCAACCCAAACCATTCTGTGATTCTGTTCTCTTCCCAGACAAACTTGGTGTTCTTCACCAGGGACTGCCTGCTCATGAGATGCTGCTCCCCACCTGCCCCAGACCTGCCACCCCCCATCTCCCTCCATGTCCCTCCACATCCCCACAAATGCTCCCGTGTTCCTCCACCTCCCTGGGCTGCTGCACCCTGGGAAAAGGAGGGAGCATTAAATCAACTGTTCTGCTGGGACAGGTGCAAAATGTGCTTCTTTTATCTTTTCCTTTCTGCAAAGATCAGGGAGGAATGCCAGGAACAGCCAGTGTCACCCCTGCCCCCAGGGTATGTGTACCCCACCCCCTTCCTCATGTGTTTCTGGAGCTCAGCTGTGTCAGCTGCCCAGCAGGATCATTCCTGGCACCGAGATCTGTGCCTGTTCTCAGTCTCTCAGTACTCAGAGTGGTGTGCACCTGTAGTGCAGACGAGGAGCTGGGAGGTGGAGCTGATACAGGGAAGTGATACAGGCCAGTGTGTAGCGTGCCAGCTCCGAGGTGACACAGCTCAGCCTGGCAAAGTCAGATGCAAAATAACTCATTTGGCCAGAGATAACCATGCAGATGAGGGAGGATGGGCTGGTTAGGCAGTGCAGATTCACAGTGATGCCTGGAGAGAAATCAGACACAAGAGTTGCACTGCGCCGTGTATCCCATGTGGAGTCAGTTGTCACCCTAGTGCTCATCACCCTCTTCCTGAATGCCTTCTCCAAGCAGTGACAAGACTGGGAGTGAACCAAAAAGGGAGACAAAGTTCTGTGGAAAGGGAAAAGGGGCGCAGGGGTGGTCACAGGGGGAGCTGAACCTCCAAGCTGCGAATGAAGCACTCAGGAAATGGTTGCCCACAGAGGCAGGTCCTGCTGTTCTCTGTCAACAGCAGTGCAGGCGGTTCCAGCAGGGACAGCAGGGATCAAGTGTGCAAGGGAAAGGGAAGGAAAAGCACTGTGTGCTTAACAGGATTACCCTCCACTGAGAAGGAGTTCCCCAGCTAAATAAACCCTGCTATGAGGCACACGCTGGGGTTTCTGCTGCCTTCTCCCAGCTACTGCTTCAGTTCCCACCTTGTCCAATTTCCCAAATTTGCCAAACCTGTGGTGGCCTGGAAAAAGCAGGAAAAGGCTGGAAAAGTTCCCATGGGAACCACAGCAGGCACGAGACAATGTGAAGAGTGAGCAGAGGCTGAAAGCAGCTACAACACCACGCCATTCCTAAAATCCAGAGTGATTCCCTTGAGGCCTCCTAGGGGTGGGATTTATTTATTTATTTTCAAACTGAAGATTTATTTTCAAACTTTCCACTGTTTGTCAGTGGAAAGATGATGCAGGCTGGGGACCATGCTCAGCTGATACCCTGCGTTCCTGCTGGGACACAAGATGGAAACAGAGCTCTGACTCCTCAGCTGGCGTTGGAGGCACAGCTGGGGTCAGTGTCACCCACCCTGCTCACAGAGGGTGTTAGAGCTCTTGACTGGGCTGATATTATCCTGTGAAACAAGGAGTTGTACAGATACTGTACCATACCTCTCTCCTCCTTCCCACCCCTTTCCCAGTTCCCCTCAGTTTTCGTACCAGCACTTCCAGGGAAGAAACTGCGTTGTCTAACCCAGATTTGCACTCTGATTAACAAGTGGAGCATTTCAAGGAAATGCAGGGGGGAGGAACAGAGTAGGGGGAGCTCCTGAGGTGCTCAAGAATCTGGAAATTCGAGGAACAAGGCAGAGAGAGTTCCTGAGATGCTCAGGAACTGGAAAATCAGAGGAACAAGGCAGAGAGAGCTCCTGAGATGCGCAGGAACTGGAAAATCAGCAGTGCACAGTTTCCGGGAGCATGAGGAGGAGTACCTGGAGAGCTCAGCAGCCACACACGAAGAGCTGCCTGCACTCTGTAGACCCCTGTAAGGAACCTATGGGAGTCCTGGGGGCAGGGAGGAGCAGACAGGGTGCACAAGGAACTTGTGGGGGGAAAGCAGCCCTGCTGTTGGAAGCCAGGCAGGTCTGCAGCAAAGTGACACACACAGACCTGTCCAAGACACACACGGGCAAATATCAGCCACTAGGGAGGAGCCTCGGTGTATGCAAGTCCCTCAGAGTTTTGCAGTGGAGCTCAATGAGAACCAAAGCTGGATCTTCCTCATATTTTTGCAGGAATTTTCAGGTACCTGTAGGCTAGAGAGCCTGGTGCAGAGTATTGGGGGAGCTGTTGCTTGCTTGCTTTAAACTAGAAGCAGTTCCAACAGCACAGAGCCTGGTGTGGACAGCAGAAACTCAAGGTCTTGTGCTGAGGGAGGGAATTTGGTGGGACAGATGGAAGCACTTGGAGTCCTACGGGAGAGAAGTGGTGCAGGCTGTTGGGCTGAGAGGGAGAGATGGAAAAGGCTTTGGTGCTGTGCTGCATCCTGCAGGGAATATTCAGGAGGATAAAGTGAAAAAGACGCTAGAAATTACTTCCTCCAGGACGCTGGAAATTTATGGAAGGGTCACTCTGTCCACAAGCTGTCCTTGCTTTTCCACACCAATATTGGAAGGAGCATTGCACAACTTTGTCCTACTCCTTACCCTGGCCTCTCCGAGCCTCTGGCATGGCAGGCTGATGGGGAGGCAGCTGGCCCAGCCCCTGTTCCACACAGCAGGACACTTTCCAGTCAGACAAGCCCTGACCCGATAGCACACAACGCTTTCGCTTTGCAAATTACTCGTGGCATTTCCTGTAAACACCACCAGCACCTGTGGGCTGTGAGCAGGGAAACACAGTGACATTACAAAATGTCTCCTGAAAGGGCAGCCCTGCCTCCTTTTTTTTCCATTATTTGCCAGTTCCCATGTTTGGGAGAGCTAGAAATCAGAGCAGGGAGTGGGGTGTGGGAAAATCCAAGATTGCTTGGGAGGAGGGCAACCTCATCAGAACCTCAGGACAGTAGTTTCCAAAGCTGTCCAAAACCTCGGCGTGGAGCATTTCTTTCCCTAGAAAACTTTGGGTAAGAAAAGATGAGGAGTGCCCTGATTGCTTACCAGTTTCCCATCCAACTTCTGTACACACTGTGCCTGAGGAAAAAATGCTTGTGGTCTAAATGTCAGGGTAGAAAGCAAGCCTGGAGAGGACATACAGGCAAACAGAGCTGCAACCTAAATAAAATATTACCAATCTCCATGCTTGAAAGTTCCCCAAATTGTAACGCTGGATTAAAAAATTACTTAAGTATTTTGGTTTGAAAAGGAATGAGAAAATAGGCAAACAAAGGAACCTCAACCTCCTGTGAGGTCTGTTTGTCTTCTGATATCTTTGTTTTCAGGTTCACTGGGGAGGGGTTTAACCATCTCCCTCGGACTGTGACATGTAGAAACAGCATAAGAATTGACGTCTCGGGTTGTCATGTGACTGCAAACATCCAGGCACTTAGAAAGCAACAAACATCACAAGATTCAGGATTCATCATAAGAGTGAGGAACCATCACGTAATTTGCCACTAGCACAAAGCAAAGCTGACTGACAGCGTCACCTTACACTGGCATAAACCAAGGAACTGCTGTAAAAACAGGCTCCAAGGACTTTTGAAAGTCGAGCTGATTTTCCCCTTGTTTGTTTTATGGTGTCCTCAGTCAGGACAAGGGGAGTCACCTTGCCAGGAAGTTTATAAAGACCCATTTTGTTACCTCAAAGGCTCCACAGTCCAGTGTGTGATGGGGTCCAGTAAAGGGATTGACAGGACCAAAGCAATGAGCCAAAAAGGTATGTAAAGACTGGACATAAATTACTACTCTGGAGTAGACAGAGAAAAAGACAAAACAATTATCTCTATGATGCACTATCACAAAAAAAATGTGAAAGTTAAATAGACACAGGCAGCTAATTCAACCTGGCAAGTTCCGTGGCTGTGCTGGGGCTGTGCCAGAAGGATTGGTGCCATCTGGTCCACGGCCGTGATGGAGGCTTCGATTAGAGGAGGAGCATTAATGGATGGATGATGCCAGGGCAGATGCAGGGCAGCAGAAAGGGCCAGAGAAGGGAGGCACTGCAGGACACAGTCAGGTGGCAGCACATTTGGAATTATTTTGGAATGAAATATCCAAGGCTTAATTTTATTGCAGATTTCTGAGCCCATTTCCACTGAGTTCTGTCCTTTTCTAAGAACAGTCAAAACTCTCATTCTGCTGCCCATCACAAGGGAGCGCGGTGGTCTCTTGTAGGAGTCCAAATACTCTTTTTCAGACCACAGCAATTTGAGACTATCCCAGGAGGAATTTCTGATACTCTCTGCTCCTGCAGATTAACCTGGAAAAGGGGAAGAGAGTCCTGTAGTAGGGAGGAAAACTAGTTAATCTGTATTTCTAAACCCCGAAGAACCTGAATCTGTTCTGACTCAGCAGGATCAAAATATCTGTATTTGGGCAGGTTGGATTCTCAGCCCAAACCTCTCACTTCCTCTCCAAAACCACTGTGCTCCCACACACCGAGCTTTGTGTGGGATGTTTCCTTGCTGCTCTGAGTGTCATCTGAAACCCTCACCCCAGGTTACACATTGACCCACGGTGTCATGCCCAGTGAGCAGGAACACTGGCAAACAGGCAGGCACTGTGCATGGCCTGCCTGATACACCTCCTCGGGGTGGCCAGCAGCTCTCTCAGGCTCTGATGGACAACTTTGAGAAGATTTTTGCCTCCTACCAGCAAAGTCTCCAGGGGAGATGGCAAAGCAAGGGGCTGGGTCATCATCCAGCTAGCAGAGAATGATAGGATATTTGGGGTTGGAAGGGACCTTAAAGATCATCTTGTTCCCACCCCCTGCCATGGGCAGGGACAATTCCCACTAACACAGGTTCATGAGAGCCCTGTCCAGCCTGGCCTTGGACACCTCCAGGAAAGGGTTCCTTCATCTTTTCCTCGTATCCCAGCTATCCCAACCTTCATGAAAATGTTTTCTCAGAGGGTACCAGGACAAGCAGGACCCTGCTTGAGGATGAAGAGCACATAAAAAAAACCTTGGAGGAGTTTTGTGTCACTTCCCATTTCAGTGGAGGACATCAGGATGCAGAGAAGGAGTTGTGCTCCCTAGAGACCGGGCAAGGGTGACCCCAGCACTGGCCAGGCCCTCAGTGACAGGCACCATCCTGCAGGATCCGCACATGGCAGACAGACCTTGGGGGTTCTGGAGATCCATGGACAGCCCCAAGGAGAGTGAGGGGATGAGGCAGGGCCAGGGCCCACTCAAGAGCTGAAGGAGACAGGGCTGAGGGCAGGGCTGGAGACAGGACGCCTACAGCACAGACCTCAGGGCTATCCAAGAGACAGGACTGGCCACACCTAAACCTGAGGCCAGGAGGGGACTGGAAGCCCCAGGTGGAGCTGAAATGAGGCTCCAGAACCCGTGGCCAGGGTGTGGGGGGAGGCTCCTGGTGAGACTGGTCAGGGCTGTCAAGTATTATTAAGAGCCCTGTGCTGGCTTTGGCCGGGGCAGAGTTAATTTTGTTCGCAGTGGCTGGTGCGGGGCCGTGTTTGGGTTTGTGCTGAAGCAGTGTTGATAGCACAGGGATGTTTCGGCTGTTGCTGAGCAGCTCTCACACAGAGCCGAGGCCTTTTCTGCCCCTCAGCCCAGCGAGGGGCTGGGGGTGCACAGGGAGAGGGGAGGGGACACGGCCGGGACCCCAGGGGTGTCCCACACCAAACGGTGCCATGCTCAGCACAGAGAGCTGGGGGAGAAGGAGGCTTGGAGTGATTAATTTGTCTTCCCAAGTCACTGTTACCTGTGATGGAGCCCTGCTGGCCTGGGGATGGCTGAACTCCGGCCTGCCGTGGCCAGTGGGGAACGAATTTTGTGTTTTGCTTTTCTGAAACACACAACTTTTGCTTTACCTGTTAAAACTTCTTTATCTCAACCCAGTTTTCTCACTTTTGCCCCTCCAGTTCTTTCCTCCATCCCACTGTGGGGAGTGAGCGAGCGGCTGTGTGGGGCTGAGCTGCTGGCTGGGGTTGAACAACGACACACCCTCAGGGCTCTGACAGATGAAAACACCACGGGAAGAGGGGTCCATCTTCTTTAAAAGCAAGTCCTTTCTCTCTCCTTAGCTCACCTCCCTGAAGCAAGGTGTTTCTATGGAAGTTATCAGCTCCTTAACCAGTGCCTGCAACCTGTCATGTCTCATGTCTGCATGAGGCACTTCTGCAGAGTGGTCTTTTGTGCAAAGCCTGCCTTCACACCAGAGAAATCTTGCTCATACAGCTGACCTATGTTCTTCAGAATCAACTCCTTACAGGACAAAATACACCCCTTAAAAACAAAATACACCCCTCAAAACAATGTTGATGGAGGTGCGGAGCCCAGAGTTAGGAAATGCTGTGATTAAGGCCACCTGTGCAGCCTTTCTTCATCACCCTCCTGTGTCTGTGTTGGGAAACTCTTTAATTGCCTGCTCCACAGTGTCTTACTCACTCAGCTCACAAGGTGGGCAGTGCACTGCTGTTTGGTCTCTGACCTGTTCTGTACCCACTGACAGGGCTTTGTGTGCTGCACACTGCTCCAGCCCTGCTTAGGAAATGATTATTTCACAGCTTTTCCCAAACTCCCCGTCATTAATGTATCAGGGCACGTGCTATGGGGGTTTGTCCAGCTTCACAGAAGTCCATCTAAAGGTGGAAAACCAGCAAGGGAGAAAATGAATGAATATTCCATTTTTGGCACTCAGAATGGGAGTGTGAAACTCCCAGAGCCTGAGCCTTCCCTGTGCTCAGTATCTTTAAGAACAGAAACCACCAAATTCAGCTGAATAAAAAAAACCCCATAGCATGTCTGCTAGTGAAATCCCAGTGCTCCCACTTGCAGCCAAACTAAAGGAACAGCTGATTACTTCTGGGTTTCAGCCACTTTTTAGCATCTTAACAAGAGCTTTGCAGAATAAGTTGCAACAGAATTCTGTTACTAAAACATGATCCTGGACAAAAGATGTTTGACGTTCAGACTGCTTCCTTCAGGGGAATTAATGCACTTACAGGTATTTTAAGATACATGTTAGATGCACTGGAAGATACACTTATAGGTATTTCATACATCTTGGGTACCGAGCTATACACAACCCAAAAAAATGAAGTTAAACAGCACATTTCAGGAGACTGTGTTGGCTGTGTCCAGAAGTGCTATTTTCTCAGGGCACTACATGCTTTTCTTCATGCTCTCTGCTGGTTCGACATCCTGGGGCTGGTAAGAAAAACGAGAGGTCAGCAAACATCTTTCCCATCTTTCTCTCCCTCTTACCTCCCTGGCTGTTCTCTCCTGTGATGAGCCAAAGTCCTCACCATTCCAGCCATCCTTTCCTGAGCCAGATCCATCAGCCTTGGAGCTGGCTGCACGCACTGTCTCTGCCATCCAAGGTCTCACAAGCTGAGTACTAGCCACTCAATTCACCAGGCACAACACTGGGTACCCTCCATTTCTCTTCCAGGCACCAGCCTCTGCCCTAAATCCTGTTTTCATCCAGCTCATACTCACTGAATAAGGTCTCCTTTTGACCCTTCAGCCTCTGTTTGGCTTTGTCTCCTCCAGGAGCCAAGCCAACCTTTCTATAATCACTGGGTCCCTCCACCCTTGTGCCACTGAAGGTCCTGCAACACCATTATAAATCACTGCTTTCTTGGGTAACCTCTGTATTCTGCAGGTTTGGTCCTCACCCACCCTCAGGCTTTTCTCTCGAAGTCTTGGGGAAAACCTCAGCTCTCTCCCAGTGATCCCATCTCCACCTCCCTTCCTCAACATCCCCTCCTCCATCCTTTCTCGGAGTCAGACCAGCCTTTCTGCCTTGCTTCCATGAGCTGTCCTCCTAATCCCTGTATTCTTTCCTGCCCTGCTCATGTTCGTAATCCTCCCTGCAGTCTCCCAGGCCTCACTCTGCTCCCTTTATAGGTCTCACTTACAATTTTCTTGTCCAGTTTTGTCTTTTCGGCCTTCTAGTCTTCTCTTCACTAGAGAAGGTTCACAATTTGAGTGGGTTTTCCACAAAAAGGGGGGGGGAACCACACCCCATAACCCAGGTGTGTACTCATTTATGATGCTACATACCACCCAGGCAGTGATGTGATGAGCTGACAGTGTCTTTGAAGTTATTCACATATTTCTGAAAAACTGGACACACAGACAAGGTCAGGCAGCAAAACACCCAAACTGTGCATGGAGTGAATGCTCTTCCCTTTACTCAGAACTTTTTTAGCTTAGGAAGGGACTACTATGTCTGTATGTGCACAGGACAGGCTACAGGTGGGTGTTCTGTGGTTTTTGTTGTTCACAGGAGCAGATAAATTTGCATTAAGGGCAGACACAAAGGTAGACTGAGCAGACAGATTAGGTACAATCACATCAGGTGATGTAGAAATGCCCCCTTTTTTTTCCCCAGTTCATTATCCATTTAAATGAACATTTGACTAAAAAAACATAAAACCACCAGCAGTTCTCCTTTGTCTCGGCAGTGTGAAGCCAGAGTACAACCAGCTCCTACGCTCTCTAAAACGAGGGTGATCAGAGGTGAATGACAGAAGAGCTGAAGAAGTTTCTTGGCTGATCTTTATCAATCAGCCCAGCATCACTTGGCGTAGCTAATTCCACCCACCACAGGTTTGTTTTGAAAGCAAGATGATGCCATGCCTTGTTGTGGATGCACTGTTTAGGCATGTTACAGCATTGCCTAAGCTCAGCAGGAAAGGGAATAACATTGCTAAGGGCAGGTGATGTCATTCCTGACTGAGCGCAAGGACGTGTCTTTCCCAGCACCCGTGGGGAGTAGAAACACTGACAGGAATAAGCAATGAGGAAAAGGGGAATTGCTTGGTGGTCCTCATTCAACAGTTCCCAAAACATGCCCCATCTCCAGCTCACGAGTAGCCCTTGATTAAGGTTTAGCTCATGAGTACCCCCTTGGTTTAGGGCCAGGCTTAAGAACATCTCACTGAATCGTGGCCATAATCACGTGTAAATACAAGGTGGAAACCCTGTCCTAAAGCTCACCAAGCTCCCAGCAAGGATCCAGCTATCTGCCACAGACATGGGGATGGGAAGGAGCAGACCGACTGCCAAACAGCCGCAATTTATTTTTGTACAGTGCCCCAATTTGTAACAGAATGCAATTACGTATTCAATGTGTCAAAGAGGCAAAATCCGCCAAGGCAAACAACAAATTTTTTTCCCCAGCTGAAACACAGTTATTGTATCAAGGCTCAATCACCTACTTCTTCAAAGAATGCGACGGAATGACAACCAGTCACCTGGATTTGGGGTTCCCATACCATAGCAGGAAGGGGGAAAAGACAGAGTCAATCCCATAAGTTTCATAGGCTGGAATTCAACAGGTCACCCAGAGATTTTCCAAGCATTACTAGACGAGAAGTGATTTTTAAATAAGGGAAAGGAAAGAGAGAGAGAGAGGAAAACTCCTATTTCCTTTGAAAGTGTCTGTGTTTGGGAACAAATAGGAAGCACTTGAAGCAGATATTTACACCTGAGTTGGCTGCTTCTGGAAAGAGGGGAGAAGTGGGCATTTCTGGGACACAGTTTGTCTCATCCTCATGTAGAGGTCTGAAAGAGATCAGATGATTCACACCACAGAAAATCCTGCTTCTCCTCCCTGATGATAAGAGCCCAGAGCGACTGGTACAAACACCACCTGTAGCGTCCCCAAATGCCTGGGGAAGGCCAGTCTCCATAAGAGGCTGAATCACATTGGTTTGACTAGAAAGAAGTCGTACAGACGGAGAGAATTGTCTTCAGGGTCACTTTTTGCTGTATCCAGGCTTTCCCTGGAAAAATTTGCAGTTGGCAGACCTGTGTCTCCTTGTTTGGGAGGAGGCTGGGCAGAGTCACAGGTTCTGCTGGGAAAGGATGAAGACTGACTTTGGTGACAATAACAGAAAGGAACGGAAAAAACCCCTTCATGCTTCAGAAGTTGCTAATTGAGACTTCTAGCAGTCATTTAAGGAAATCCCTCCTTGCTGAATAACCTTTAAGCAGGAAAGCAGTGGCTGGCTGAGCTTTCTGACGTGCCCTGGTTCGTCACTGGGAGAGCAGCGGGATTCACAGGCACGGCAGAACCCCAGAGCTTCGGGAACCCCTTTCGCTGCATCCCCTCCCAGAGCTGGGTGAAGGCAGGACAAAGCCCCTGGAAAGGATGCAGAAAACAGCCCATAAGAGAGAGGAGGAGGAACCTTTGATTTCCTAGTGCTTTTGAACACACCATCTGGGCTCTCCCTCCCCCTGTCCTCATCCCTAGGGACTTCTCTCCCTGGATTGAAATGTGGGCCAGCAGCAAGAGGGCAGGAAGAAGAGCACAGCAGCTGAAACCTCTGTGCTGCTCAAAAGGAAGTGTGGTGATGTGCTTGAGACAGAAATTGTCCTGCTATTTCCCTCACTTAATGGTGCTGTCTCCTTAGGAGGGCGAGCATGTGGATGTGGGGCTGGATTCCAGCCGAGGGCCTTGGGAAGCAGCCTTTGGGTGCACTTGAGAGGACACAAAGCAGGAAGGTCTTGTTGAACTGATCAGGCCAGGTGTTGGTTGGTTCCATAGAGAGGCTTTCAAGTGTCTGGACTCAACACTTCCCAGAACCTGTTTTAGCCAGGACCTCCCCCACTATAATCTACTCTATCCTGGCCTTCATTCATTTGATAATATTATTTGTACACCTTCGTTGAACACCTCTGGTGAACAGAGCTTTCACTGGCCAGGCAAGCATTGTATCATTCAACCTTGACAATTTCCAGCCTGGAAAGGGGCAGCCCAGGGAGGTGGTGGAGTCCCTGTCCCTGGAGGTGTCCAGGGAACAACTGGATGTGGCTGGGCTGGGTGACAAAGCGGTGATCAGGCACAGGTTGGACTCGATGATTTCAGAGGTCTTTTCCAACCTTAATGATTCTGTGATTCTGTGATCTATATGGCTTTTAAAAGAAAGATAACATTTCTGGTTTATCCGGAGCTTGAATTCACGTGTTGCTGTTGTTCTTGTTGCCATAACAAAAAAGAGCTCTTGCTTTTCTAATGTGCTGTTCTTGGTGAGCCTTTTGCCAGAATAATCCTGTGAAGTGTGAGCCCCACAAACCTCAAACCTTTTTATTTATTTTAATAGCAAGGAGTTTACCACAATGAGTTGTCCATGCTTCTGTCTCCTTTATTATGGTGCTGTGCCTTCTCTTTCATAGGAGCAACTCATGCAAATTCTTTTCTTGAATTAAAGAATCACCATCAAGCATTTTGAAAGCAGCAAATTGTATCACCTCTAGGCTGTCTGAAACCCTCCCACCTGTCAGATTTCTTTTTTTTATAGGCCTGTGCAACACACAATGCAACCTTGAGCCCAGTACCTCTGCTTAATGACGCCAGTCTCAATCACAGGCCTAAATTATCAGGTGTTTGGCACCAAGTATTCAAAGCATAACCTTGAAAAATGAATTGTAAGTTTGCAGAACTTAACTAATACTAACAGTTTGTAATCAAAAATGTAGGGAAAAGGTGAATAAAGAAAACAAAAAGTTTCAATTATTTTTTGATAGCTTCCAGAAATTCTACAGGTTTATTTATTCAGCACCTAGAGCATAAGACTTCCTATTTACTTTTCAAATGTGTGGATAAACATTTTTCCCCTAGTCTGATGACCAAGCAAAAAGAGTAGAGGAAAGTGTTCAGACCACATCGTGTTTTCAATTTTCCTGCAACAAAGTAAACCAGAAGAATTGCTGGGTGCTGGACATCAATATTCCATCTGTCCCAGATAAAACTTTTTTCTTTTGGATCACGAAGGAAGTGAAGAACTCATTTCCTGGGATGCTTCAGGAGCAGATGTCCTCCCTTATCTAATGGCCCAGCAGTCACATCATTCATCTGGGGTACAGGAGATCTGATATTTTCCCTTTCTCCATGCAAAGGAGTTTGACCCCGCACCTTGTGTCCTTTAGATGGCTGTCCTGAACGTATGAGATGACAGCCAGGGGCAAAGGGAGCAAGCAAGGCACAGCTCAGTTTCTCCTGCTGACGTTTCACTTTGCATGACAACTTAAAACCTCCACTTAATCAAAGATGAGGGCTCCCATCCCATCTGCCGCGAGTGTACCTCTGTCACGAGGGCAGGATTTCATCCCTGACCCTCTGAACATGGAATTGAGCCCCAGTTCAAGTCTGCTCTCCACCCCACACAGCCTCCAGGCTTCTAGCTCCAAAGCTGTTTGGGTTTTTACTCAAACTGAATGAGCTCAACTCAGACCCAAGCCATGCAGTTGGGCTTCACTTTGAGGGTATAAATTAGGGTTTGTCCTAATATTCACATTGTGTTGACACAGCTACACCTCTGACGAACCTGGAGTTCCCCCAGAGACTTCCCACACAGCACTGCAATATAGAATCATAAAATGATAGAATTGTTTGGGTTGGAAAAGACCTTTAAGGTCATTGAATTCAACCTTTAACTCAGCACTGCCAAGGCCACCACTAAACCAGGTCCCTAAGCACCACACCTACACAGCTTTTAAATACCTTCAGAGATGGTGACTCCACCACTACCCTGGGCAACCCTTTCCAATGCTTCAAAACCCTTTTCATGATGAAATTTTTCATAATAGCCAATCTAAGTTTGGGATGCTTAGCAGAACAAACCCAGAATCTGAATTTTTGAGGCTTTCTGTAAAAATCTAGTAAAAACCAGCAATGCAGCTTGTGCTGTTGAATGATGCATCAGTTGTTCTTGACTTTCAGTCCAATTCCACCGAATGCCTGTATTTTTACAATAAGTTTTAAATATCCATGTAGTTGGTAACAACAGGTATTTTGAAAAGCAGCAGGTTATCTGGGCTTGCTGAGAAAGTTTTCCAAATGTTCCTAGTCTTCATGGCGTCAGAAGAGGCAGAATCTATGTGTTTTGGAGTCGGATTTTAGAGTCTCCCAGTTGCTAACAAGCTACCAAATGGCCCAGAGTAGGCTTTGTGCACTACAGCGCTGTAACTGGGGTCTCACACGCACTGTGATTTACAACAGGTCCTAAGACACAAGAGAAAAGCAACTGGTGAGCCAAAGCCAAGAGTCCCACTGCACCACCTGCTCTGTGGACTGAAATTTTTACCTGGCTTGAGAAAAACCCGCCACCGAGGCGAAGGTGGAAAACACCTCCAGCAGTGTAACCTGAAACAAACCCTGCAGACTCCAGTGAAAATGCAGTGGGAGCTGCTCTGATCCCTCTGCTCCTTCTGTAGGACCGTGTTGGAGCTGGAGAGCTTTATCTGAGCATCTGAGCTGTGGCTGGGAGAGCACGGCCTGCTGAGGTGCTGACTAAGGCTCGGGTTCAGTAAAAAGCAATGACGTGACCCTTTCTGTGCCAAAGCTACAACAAACACAGGGTCAGAAACTGGTGAAGAAGCCGGCAGGACCACGCCAGACCATTTAAAGTGGTCTGCTGATACACACCTTGAGCATATTACAGAGCTGAATATTTTTGCCCACTTAAGAATTTCGAGTTACCACACCCAGGAATGTGTTAATATTGTTGTAATTAGGGGTGGGACAACTGGTTCAGATAAAATAAAAAACAACCTGAAACTACACCCAAAACTTTAATGATCCTCTCTCATCCTGCCCTGTGTTGTTTCACCTTTAATCTCTTTTTTTTCCTCCTCCACACACCTTTCCAGCTTTGAACAAAGAGGAAGCAGAAATACTGACAATAGCAGAGCAGGCTCCTCTCATTTTAGGGACCAAAACCAGAAAGTATTGCAAATCTCATAAAAAGTCAAGACCCTAACTCTCCAGCATGTTTTACACAAATGATCTGTGCTTTATAGGATCTCTCCTGGAGACAAATTTTTTAGCCTCCCTCGAGGTTTCAACCAAAGAAAGGTAATTACCATCCACTGATTGTATTTGTGAGCACCTGATGTTTGCAGTTTAAATGATCACACGTTTCTGATGACTGGCTACAACAGCCTGGAAAACACTTTTCTTCCCAAGACCCTTCCCTGCCCCACTTCCTCACACGGGGGAATACAGATCAAGAGAGGATGCGGTGCTGGAAGACCTGCATGTTTCCGTGGTTTTTTCTCTGGCTTCTGTGCTCAAGGGTAAGCTGGTTATTGGCGGTAGAATAAGGAAAGAAAGGCTTCACGCCACCCTGAAGGTGAGATTGGAGAGAGGATAGAGCTCCTTCTTCTTCCTTTAGCATGGAGCATCATTCACCTCCTAGGATTCCCCCCTACCCCCCACAGGGACTGAAGATTTGCTCTCTTGCGTTTCTGGAAGTTCAGAGCATTTTTGGCTCCTAAACTGAGGTGTTTTCATTTGCCAGAGCATGGATTTGTGGAGGAGAGATGTGAGGGGGGAAGGGCAGTCTAGGGACTGTTTAGTGGTCCCCATGGCCAATAACTTCTTATGCATTTATGTACAAATCTTGTCCAATCTTTCCAGGTGACTCTGGCCATGAAAAGAAAAACAAATGGTGGCAGAAAAATTAAGACAGCGTTGAGACTTGACTAAAGCAATCATATTTTTATATGATTTATAACGTAGCCCTGAAAGCTTTAGTTTTTTTCTTTTTGCTTGTTAAACCACTTGTTTGTTTTACTTTGACATTATCAGGAATGCTCCAGGTTCCTCTTCACATCTTGTTAGTGGTCAGCCTGCAGAAAAACGTTTAAGGGACTTGGCTTGAAGCAGCTCCCAAGGGCTTCAACAGCAGCAGCAACAAAGGAGCTGAACCCTTCCCACATGGGCCAGGTTAGTTTGCCCTTTTGCTCCAGCTGTTTCTGCTACTTGAGTTACATTTGGCCATGTTAATTAAAGTATAGTAAACTTTAGCCTGACTGGGAACGACTTCCCTTTCATTTAGGTGGCACTTCTTTAATGGCAAAGTGTCCTGAGCTTCCTATGTTTCTTTCATGGTCTGTACTCTTTAAACAAATAAATTCAGTACAGCAAAACCCATGCAGGAAGCAAGCCATTTTCTAACAAGGAAACCACTGTGAAATTATGAGCACCTTTTGGATTAAAGGAAACTTTCTGGATTTGGTCAGGAACTAGTGAAAAAGTAGAGTGCCTTTTTCACCCTCTTTGAGCAAAATTTACTCCCTTTTCCCCCAGCTCAACCGTAGACATGAATCTCAGTAAGATTCACCTTCCAGATTCCGGTAGAATATCTATTAAGAAAATAGATTTATATTTGGAAAAAAAAAAAGTGGAAAACTCCACATGCAGTTTACAAGTTTCAGACACTAAAATGATGAACTCCTGTGTCACAGGGAGTCACATTTGAGGGCTGTAAATGGGGTGGGGGCAATAGCACAGTCACTGACCCCAGCTCTGCACCCTCACCTGGGTTAGTTCTGATGAGCTTCATGTGGGTTTGATCCCCATGTGGGCCATTCACTCAAGAGCTGGACTCATTGGTCCTCGTGAGTCCCTTCCAACTCAGAATGTTCTGTGATCTGACACCCCAATTTTGAATGCACAGAGCAGCCAGGAAACACAAGGGGAGCCCAGCCGAGGCCACATGGTGTACCTACACTCCTGGCTCTTCCCCACACCGCCCTGAAAGCCTCCATCCTCCAAGGTCTGAGAGCACCTGGCTTCTGGCAGGGAGGGCTCCCTGAGTGAGAGGGCTCCTGAGTTCCCCAGGTACCAAGTCAGCTCCTCCAGCAGGCACTGTGCTGCACTCAGTTACCAGGACTCCCTAATTCCCACCTCTCACATTCTTTCCCCCTTTAATTTTTCTCCCTCTCTCACATGCCATGACCTTGGTGGCAGAATGAACAACGCTTAATCAAAAAGGGAAGACAAACAAGTGCAGCCTTGTGCCTCCACCTGTAAGCTGCCCTGAATTCATTACCTGCACAGTGCCAGACAGTGACGTTCCCAGCCACCGTGAGCGAAGTACAAACACTACCTCACACCAAAGGCATGTGCGTAGGAACAAAAAAACAACAACAGGATTCCTGTACACATTACTTCAGTCTTGCAGACCTTTTTTTTTTTTTTGACATTATTTTGCCTCAACATGGGCATTAGAGGCATGCTCTTGATTTATTTCATTATTTCTTCAGATATGCGTGAGGTTTGTTGGCAGGTTCAGCTGCTTTCTAAAGCTCTTCACAGAGTTTAAAACAGCTGGACAGCTTTGCAAAATCATAAGCAAGGCTCCTTGTTGGTTTAAAAGCTAGGAAATGTTAGAAGACAGCAAACATCAGATCATCTTCTTGCCTTCCAGCTTCTGAGCTCTTGAAGTGTATGCTATCAAATTTCTAAACTTCCCAGTTATGGTCATAAGGGCTGGAAACTCGTGTAACTTTTGTTTTAATCCTGCCGTCCCCAGCTGCAGGTGGCTCCTGCCCTGTGAGGGAATTGCATGGGAGTTTTAAACACAGGTAGCTTTTAGAATACCAACCAAGGCAGTAGTTGTAGCATGTTTGGCCAGGTTTCAGGAAGATTATTTTCTCAGCTTATCTAATGGAATGTGTGCCTCACTCACGGAGGCAGCTACTGGTTTTCCAGAGACAGGGGTGTTTAGCAGTAAAATGGCATCAAGGAGCAGCCACTTTTCCAGCTCCCCTGTCCTCATTTGCCCTTTGCAGAGAGTTTCAGCTTTCTGTTGTTTAAAAAGCCAGAGGTGCAGCGGGTAGGTTTTCTGGACTGCATTTAAGCTGTTCCTACTGGGGTATCTGATGACAATCCCCGTTGCGAAACAGGCCACCACCACTAACAACTCAGAAGCAGAAAAAGTTTGAGTTGTGCTAAAGTTTGGACAGTCCTTTGTGCAGATGGACCACATCCGAGTGGCCCATGCAGCTCATCTGCTCCATTCTCAGCATCCTCAAGAGCTGCCTGGGAGGTGGCAATAATATCTCATGGGTGGCTTCCACCTATGAAGAGCCCAGATTTATAGCCTGGACTAAATCAGCCTGGGATGAGGGGTTTGGTATCACGTTTCCATTCCTGGGGCACCCAGGCCCCGTGCTTGCTACTGTTCAGTTTTTGGTAGTTTCAGGTTCAGAGCAGTAATAAATTTAAAAGGAAAAGGTCACACTTTAATTATAAAAATACCCTTTTTTTTTTTCCTGCTTCGCAGTTCTCGCTTTTTTTTCTCTTCCCAACATATCAGTCATTCAGGGATCATATTTTACCACGTCTCTCTGCTATATCCCAAGCCAAGGTTTGGTCAATGAAACATTAGATCATAATGAAACAGCAGCAGTTATGTGCTCAGAAATGCAAGAAGCCCTTTTTTACTATGGTTTTGCTCTTATCCAATTTCAAAGGTTCACTAGAAGACTTGTGAAACTAACCCACTCAAAGTGTGAATCAAAAGCTTGGTCTGTGCTCATAAGCTGTGCTGGAGAAGGAAATCTGTCTGTCCTCTGTGCTGAGTCAAGCTATTAACCCACCCCAAACATATGTACGGGGAATTTACAGAGCACCCACTTCTTACCACGTCTGGCCTTGCTCCTGCCCGTCTGACACAGATCCTGCCTTCCACCCCCTCTCGTCTGCACCTCCCATTTGTTTTTCTCTAGCTCCCTTTTGCACTCTTGCTCTAGTGGAGAGGGAAAATCTGCAAGGCAGAGGTAGCCCAATGCCCACAAACTTCCAAAGCTTAAGCACTGGGCTCCTGCACCTTCCCGAGCCTCATAGGCTTCCCAGTCTCTCTGCAAAACCCACAATTCAAGTCAGTGCAGTCAACCCACTTCGCCCCAGTGTCTGGCAAAGGAGAGCCCACCACTCAAATGCTCTCTCAGGCTGGGACCCTCTGATCTGCCTGCAGCAGAGTCAGCACCTTCCTCTGGGACTTCCAATTAACAGCTGTTGTCCAAGGCCAGAGGTTGGGAGCAATAATGGGATTTATGGCCTACAAAGCATTGATCTGGTTGCCGTTGCCTTGATAGAAATTAAAAATAATTTCTAAAAAAAGTAATAATTAGAACTGGCCATCAAACCTCCACCCTTTCTACAACTGAATTAAAAAAAAAAAACAAAAACCCAAACAAAAAACCACAACCACCACTTTTTTTTTTGGCTCAAATTATCCGTTGTGCAAAAAGTGCTTTGTTACTACTGAAAAGACAGCATTCAGGGTATGATTTTTTGTGTTTGACTGAAAACTCCCAAAGCATCCAAAATATTAGTTTCAAGAGTTTTTCATAAGGAAAAAAAAAATCCCTAACTTTATTTTTCCCTCCTCTTTCCTTTGCATCAGAGGAGTTCCACACACTGTCTAATAAACCAGGTCTTGGGGTAAAATTATTTGCTGTAGGGAAGGCAAGGCCAGACCTCCTGTTTCGTTTCCTATCAGGGGACACCCTGTACTGGGAGTAGACCACCACGTCTGTAGTTCCAGCTACACAAAAGAACTTGAGCAATGAGCAGTCAGAGCTGAACAAAATGGTTTTTGAACATGATAAATAATAGAAGTGGAAATGGGAGAGATAAGTATCATTTACATATTTAGATACTTAAAAGCTTGACTCTGGTTGACAAATTATATTTGAAAAATGATTGAGGGACAAAAACATTTTGAAAGGCATTGATATTTTAAAAGTTAGACAGCGTGTTAATTTTAGAATAGAGCTGTTTCATACTGTGTACATGTTAAATAGGTAAGATGTAGGGAAAAACTTTGCCCTGAAGATCAAACAGAGTCTTTGGTCTGAGTTTGCCTTTTGCTGACTCAGAACAAAGTAGTGTTGTGTGGAGGGGTCACACTAGAGGAAAATAAAACCAGCCCCCAAAACATTTCACAGCAGAGTTTTGCTCTTGTTATTTTTTCTTTATTGCAGTTCAGCTACCAGATCAAGGACGGATTACTTACATGTTATTTATACTTTTGTAATTAATGGGTATGAGCATTATTAGTGACCTCTTGCATCATCATCACCACCACACGCTTTCACATTCAAAGTGTATCCGAGGGCCTAAGCAGGCAAAAAGGGAACAAGTTGTTTATTGTAGCAACAGCTCTTTCACTTTTGCCGGGAAAACTCCTCGTGGCCTCCAGACACTTTATAAACGGGAGGAACCGCTTTGGAGAAGGGGAAGATGCTGATTCAGTTTCCTCCCCCCAGAGAATGAGAGGGTGAAAATATCCCGTGGTCATACGGGGAAAACACTAAATTAAACTTCTTAAATGTCCGTTCAATTAGGCTTGAAGGAAGGTAGCTTAGTATTCGAGGATAATGGGAGTTATTTACAAGGGATTGTCAGTTATGTAAATATTCCCAGGCTGTTATCCAAGCATTCCCCATTAATCACTCGGTACTTCAGTTAACTTCTGCAGCTACCCCGCACCATGGTTGTAGCCCTGGACACACACTCAGCTCCTGGCTGGTTAATCCCTATGTCCATGCCAGCCTCAGCGTTTCCTGAGTGCTTTTTCCTGCTGCTCCCACCGCCTCAGCGCTCCACACCCTCTCTCACAGGTTTGGCGACGACTGTCTGCTCCTGCTACTGCCCGGGTATTCCGCCTGTGCTTGTCCTCATGGGGAGAACCCAGCCCGACTGAAGCGCACACGAAAGCCCCAGACGACGGTGCTGATTTGTTTATACCCCGTCATTACTTAATGCAGAACATAAAGCAGCTCATCTGCTGCTAAGAGGTTCCAGCTCCCCCTCCTCCCGTAGCACGAGTTCGGCTTTCCATGGGACTTCCCAGGAAAGAAGGGAGCTCATGGTTGAGATTACTGACAGAGATTGTGGGTTTGCCCAAAAAAGGAGAAGGAGAAGGTTTGAAGACCTGCCCTTCTCACCCCTACACTCATATTTTTTACAGAAGAACAGGTCTGGGAAGGTGAGGGGGTGGCACACAGCACTTTCCCAATTGTCAGACAGTGAGAAAACAGCCAAACTCCTCATCCAGCAGTGACCCACTTACCTTCAGGCAGAGATGGAGATCTCACTAGATACTCTAAAACATCCCGAAACTTTTCTTTAATTTTTTTTTTCTTCTCTCACAGCCTGGATGTTCATAGGCCTTAACCTGTGAAAGCTGTATTCTCACCTGCTTCTCTGGCTGCGCTGGGTTCTCACATTGCGGTGCTTCTTTCTACCAGAAAAATCAGTAGTTTTGAAGAAATCTGTAACACCAAAGTGGGCTGACAAGCCATTGAGATGCTTGAAGGTGCTTGTTAAAGCTTTAAGACCATCAAGTTGTTTCCAACAAATATAACAACAGCAACAAGAAGAAATCTTGGCTGCAAGACCACTGGGCTGGTGAACAAACAGAATTTTATGAGGCCCTTTTTGTAAATATAGCTTACCTTCACTACTGTAAAACTCTATTTCTTTGTTCTTTTGTTTTCCTGAAAAAGGATTTCTGCTCCTAACAGAGCATTTACTTTTAGGTGAACAAACATGCTGTGATAACCGTGGCAGTGGGGACTGAAATGACGGCAAAGCTCTGCTTGGGGAAAAAAGGAGGGAGTATCCAATCCAGGGAAAACAAGGTAATACAGCCACATTTGGGTGATGAATCATGAAAACAAGAAAGAATTAACCCTTGAGGCTTATTTTAGCTACAAAATAAAGTTTTCCCTGGGAGAAAAGCAGACAAAGAAGGTGTTGAGCTGCAGGATGGGCGAGCTGGAAAAGGGAGCCTGGCCATCCCCAGGGTCTGGGTGGCAGCTCCATCCTGCCTGTGAGCTGCTTTCTGCAGTCCTGGATCCTAAGGCTGTTTTCCAAACATCCCTTGACAGCACGGGATTCACCAAGCACGAACCTTAAAGCTGGAAGGAGAAAAGGGTTAATGAGAGTGCTGATCTGACCAGTTCATGTCTTTGTTTGGAAGAATGTGTTGCTCTTCGGGTGTTAGCGCGCTCATAGTTAGTTTTTAATTCCTGTTCCTTTTTAGCCTTAAACATAAAGGATCTCTTTCACAGAAGACTGTTGCAGCCAACTCAGACCAAGGATATCCAATATCCACCCAACTCCAGCAGAGTTCCTGAGCTGAGAAATGGTGTTGTCCAGCTATGTAACAATTCATCTAATACCAGTAAAGTGCTGCTATGTAGTTTGGGATTTAGCAACCAGGAATTCCACATGCTAATGTGCACGTGTGTGTGTAAGGGGAGTAATCTTTTAATTGTTTCTTTTCAAAGGAAGCCCACGAGCATCACGAGTTGGTTTCTGAGACAATTTAGGTTGAACAGCTTTGATATAGATTCAGGTAATGGACTGGTGGCCACTGAGAAGTTTAAAAAGTTAGAAGTTTCGGGGTTTTCAATGGAAATGCAAAAAAGTTTCAGGAAAAAAATAAAAAGAAGTGCAGCTTATTGTACCTGGAGGCTTTATCCACCCACCCCAACTATTCCAATTATAAGCAAACTTCAGAGAGGGGCTTACCTTGGCAGAGCAGCTGTTAATCTAAATTCTGATACAGCTGCTCTGTCCCAGTCATTCAGACCTGCAAAGATGCTTGCTGATCTCCTCCCATGGGAATTAGTGCTGTCAGGTGATTGTGATCATAAAAATGCAGTGAAGAGCAAAGCTTTGGGTGTTTCTTTTCTTTTTCCCATGCAGAGGGATAAAGTACCCCAGAGAAAGCAGATTGAAATTTTTTCTTTGACTTGCATCCCGGCAAAGCCCCCTACTGAAATCCTCCACAGCAGCCCTGCCCTGGCAGAGTCTATGCTGATGACAATGGTTTCTTCAGGTATCACCAGGAGCCTAACTTATCCAGCAGTACCTTGGTTCTCACCACTGGCCAGGTGGCCTAAGGAAGTAAAGTTCTAATTTTTGTCTGAGACAGAAAAGCAGCTATGAAAATACACCCTTTTTCACTTGTCACCCAAATGGTCTCTATAGAATCCAAATTTTCATATCAAAAGTCCCTTTTCAGAAAAGAACTGCACCGAGGAGACTAACAGCATGTTTTCCAGTCATGGAGGCTGGAGGATACTCACTTGGGAGTACGTTCACAAAACATTCAGCTGCATTTTTTATGGTTTTGACTCCAATCCTGAGATTTTTAGAAACATTTCTCCAGAACTCCTTATGAGCTTGAGCACCAAGGTCACATCCACTTTCTGCCTGACCCAGGACCAGTGGCAGAGCAAAGAGGGAGAATACGGATCTTATGGAAACAATGAAAGTAAAACAATGAACTTCCCAAAAAACAGGTTCTTTTCAGAAGCACACAGAGATTCATTTTTTATGGGCGTTAGAGCTTCATCACAGGTCCCTGCAAAGCCCTGAGAGGTTCCTCTGCTGTGTGGGGTCTGAGGATGATTCTAGAGAGCCCCTTCCAAGAAGTTCCAGATGTCCCCATTGTGGGACAGCTGCTCCAGAGCATCAGTTTCATCCACAGGGTTGCCCACCATACCTAAGGCAGGTCAGACACGTTGGAGCAAAGACAACTTCGCTTCTTTGAAACTGAATTCAGTTTCATCACCCTTCTCCAGACTTGTAGTGTCACAATAATTTTCTCCACTTTTCTAATTTCTTTGCCATGTTTGAGCTGAAGGACCAAGAGGACTGAGAATAAAACAGCTGGATTTTATTTGAGCCTTTTATTCAGAGTAGGTTTTTCAATACAAAACAAACAAAAAAGGTCTGCTTGAGTCTTGCTCTGTGTATTATGTACAACTCCCCCTCCTTCTCCCTCTGGACATTAAGTGCTTTGAGGCAAAGGCTGGTTTGTTCTCCATGTTGGGGCAGCACGTGGCATATCTAAAACTTACAATTTAAAAAATACAAATCTCAGGCACCTGAGGCAAGCAAACTGCAATCCATGCCCACATGAGTGCGGGCAACTGGCAACTCCGTAGTAAAACCAGCCAGGCTGATTGGAAACTGGCCAGATGGCAGCTACTGCAAGCTAAAAGGATTAATTATTTGGGGATCATGCCTGGAGAGCAGGCGTGATGAATGCAATATATAATTCCTTGTCACGACTGTATGTCAGCACTGGGAAATAAGGAACAGCCTGTACCCTGGGATACAGTCACAGTCATCTTTGCTCTCTCTGAGGGGTTTTTTTTATAAGACCCGGGAGATGAAAAGGGTCTCACTTTTTGGCCTGAAACTGTACATGTGAATACTGTGGTCTATCAGCCTTTACTTTCCTTCAACTACATCGATGACAAACGTCCTTATTTATTTTATCTATTTCACAACTGCAGTGTTAATTAACTATTTTATTGGGTCTGTGTAATTAACCGTGCCATGACTCAAATTTCTACAAGGCTGCTCTGTTTTTTTCCCCCCTTTCAGCTTAGCACCTAAGACCCTGTAGCTGCCTTTTCTGAGCGGGAATTTCACAAGATAGGCCCTACTGCTGCTGGCCAAAGAAAACTGCCAGCCAACCTCTGAAGAGTTCCTAAAATTGTCCAGCCTAATTAAGCAGAGTTTGTGTAAGTGGAAAAACCCAGTGAGGAGTTTGCTGCCAAATGTGCCCCGCAGGGCTCATCTGGGGTTACCTCTCCGCTGTGGCTCCGCAGTGGGGGCTCGGCCTCCCTCTCCCACCTCCGGCCCGCACGCGGCTGAGGCAGGAGCTGGGAGGGCTGCGATCCTCCTGCCCTGCCAAGTGGGGAAATTCCTCTGCACGCAGCACAAACACCTCCCTGGCTTTTTAATCTAACATATCCTCCTCGGTGTGGAGACAAAGGCAGAGCTCTGCCGCGGCCTGTTCCTCCTGCCGGGCAGCGCGGCCCTGGCTGCGCTCCCGTCCGAGCGGCACCGGCGACAGCCTGTTTTTGACAGCTCTGCATAAGCACAGTTATTTCTAGCACAGTTTCCCTGAGCTGTGCCAACAGACTTTTTTTTTTTTTTTTAACAAATATATTTTCAGACCCCATCTAGCCCAAGAGTGCTATATTCTCCACCTAGACACGGGTGTAGTGTTACAGGCCCTGGATGAGGCTGTGGGGAGGAGGAAGGATGACCTGAGTTCTTGTAAAGCACTTTTACCGTAATCTCCTGGGCTTTACCCTCTGACCCGGGCTTAACCACACGTGGTGAGAACACAGGCAGGGCTCCAGCCACTTTGGCCCTGCTGCCTGCACCTCTCCTAGTGCAAAGCACCACTTTGCTCCTCAGGTACTGCTGTGATGGGAGCACAAGCTGTGTCTGAGGGAGATGTTTGCTGAGCAGGACTATGCACAAATGCTTGTCGAGCCTGTCCCGCTTTCATCAAACTGCCACAGCTCACAGCAGTGCCCTGGCAGGGCTGGATTGAACTGAAAGGAAAGAAATGAAGCTCTTTGACTAGCTGACTGTGTTTGCCTTCCCCAGTTGCCATCCCTGTACCAAACTCCTTGGCTGCCACGGCTCTGGGCTCCAGGGCTGCTGCTCTGCTTGCGGGCTTGGTAAGGACATTCCCCCCCTACATAACCACTCTTTGGGGGTCCTCCTGAAGTACATCCCTTGGTGGAATACAGTGCCCTCCTTCAGCGAAGCCATCTCCTTGTGGCTGGGCTTCCATGATCCTTGTGGGTCCCCTCCAACTCGGGATATTCTGTGATCTCACGATTTTTTTAATCCTTGTTTTGGTGACAAAGTGGTGACCTTGTTTTGGTGACATCAGTGGATCTCTGTCATTGCATCAGTTGCAGGAACTCCACAGAAAAACCTGAATCTAACTTCGGCTGCTGGATTGAAGGAGTTTCTGACTGATGTTTGTGAGAGCTGAGTGTGGGAGAAAGGAGCCCAGATTTCCAGGATGCTTTTGCAATGCAGAGAGCTTCCCCACAGAGCCCTCCCCTGAGCCCTTCCAGACCCCTCTCTATTTACTTATGTGTGACTTCGTTAGCTCTAATCTGCTACTTTGCTCTTGTGGAGATTGAGCTAACACATAAATGAGATGAACAAAACAGAGAGAGTCCTCTAATGTTTCTCTGCACTGTTGCTCCTCAGAGCCAAACTAGATTTTAGGAGCTTGTCTGTGCCCATTGCTGTTTTCCTCACCTGAAACCATAATCTTCTCTTTGTGCTTTTGTGCTTTCCATCACTTCCATAGCAACCAGTTGTGATGGCTCCCAGGATTATCGCTTCAGGAAGGAAATAAGCAGTGATGGAAGAAAGAAAGGACCTGTTTTTTCGCTCTGATCCTGCTTTTATGATGAGTGCAGATAAAACAGTGTTCTTAGCTGATGTCCAGACAGTCCACAAGCTGAAAGGGTAGCCACAAAGTTGGGTTTGTTTCCTCCTTTTCTGTGAGTCATTGTGTTTGGGGCTTCTGGCTGAGCCAAAACAGTATGAAAAACACATTCACCAAGAGCCAGCTCACCTTGCTTGGCTGACCTGTCCAGCTCAATCAGTTCATGCAATCAAGTTGACTTTCCTCAGAAAGGATCACTAGTCTGGCTCTAATGCAGCACAAAATATTTGTGCAAATTCCTCAGTAATAAAAACATTCTGAGGAAAGGACCTGGATGATACACGCTCAGTGGTCACACAGTGAAGGCTGGGAAAACAAACAGAAAAGTTTCCTGAGCTTTTGGCTGGGCCCAACTGATAGAAGAGCCCTTTAGGTAACAATATTAACTCAGGAGACTTTCAGAGATCACGAGGAATATCTTATTTCTCTCCAGTGCCTCAGTCAGATCAAGCAACTCAAATATCTGGAGTCGTAAGAAACAACATTGAGGATACTGCAAGGGAAAAAGGGTAGTGTGAGCCCATCAGGCAAAATCTGCCAGGAAGGTATGGAGCAGTACAACTCCCTCAAAGTACTGCAGGAGGATCGGGGGCAGCTGAAAACAGGGTTAATGATGTGAGTGATCAGTCCTGGGGAAGAACACTGGGGAGAGACCCTTGCCTGGGGGAGAAGGATGGCAAAGGAGGGAGAGCAGTGGAAATCTGTGAGTCAGCAGTGAGCTGTGTTACTCTCTGAGCTGGTAAGGGTAATGCTACCAGGATCCAGAGTCAAACAGGGACAAAATCTCCTGTTTCTCGACTGCTGTCCCTTTGCTGCAGACGTGGCTCTGCAGGGTCTACCACACCTGGGTCTCCACAGTCATTTGTGCCTCCCCTTGCAATGCCAGGCATCAACACCCACCAGCAGACCAGCACGGAGGGTTCTTTGTGCTGCCCTTGTTGTCCTGAAAGGCCCCTGTAATTAGTATTATTGTTTTCCCAGAAGTGACGGTGTGTTCTGGAGAAATGCACGTTATTTGAGGTGCTCAACACGGTGATTTTTTTAAACGGAATGGAAAACAAGGTCATTCCTTCAACAGGGTACTGTTACTGCTAAGCCTGACTAATCACCCCCTGACGGCAGCAGGAATCTGCTGGGGCAGGAGCTCTGAGGTGGGAAAGGCAGAGCCCAGATCCTCTCCCCAGGAAGCCCTCGGGAAGCCGTGCTCTGCCTGTTCCAGGGGGACCATGCCAAGCTCTCCAAGCCTGCTGCCCACTCCCAAAGCAGCCAGCTCCTGCACGAGCCAGTGTGTCTCATCCCATTAATAAATGCTTTCTGAAGGGCACAAACATCGACACACTGGATCTGTGTTCTGGTTCAAGGCTACGAAGGAGGCTTGATTTTTTTTTTTCTTGTCTTGGATAAAGGTGGTTTGTTGTGAAGACTTCCTTCTGGGGCTGTCCCTGGCAATGGCATGCCCAGGGAGGGCAGCAAGGCTGTCTCCCTCTCCCCCAGCAGCCTGCTTTCCTGGAGAAGGGCCCCTCTGCCTGGTGTGGAGCACCTGTACCCTGCTGCATTCCCTCGGAGCCCTGATGAGCTGGGGGATATGCTGGCACCTGGCTCTGGGCTACCCAGGGATCCCCATCCCACTGTTCTCCTGTGCCCACCCATGAGCCAAGTTGGTAGGAAGGAGTCACAGGTACACTGCTTCACCACAGCCATGTGCTGGCAGCCCCAAGCAAAGTGGCTGAAAGAAAAAGATCATTTTGGTGGGGAGTGAGAGGAGCAGAGCACGGTGGGTTGATGCCTGCAGCACCACTCGTGATTTCATTGTGACTGCTGGGATTGGCAGGGAAGTTCCAGCGCTGTGTTCTAGCTGCTGTGTTCAGCAGAGGTCACAAGGTGCCACCATCCCAGTGGGTGTCTGGGTTTGGGACAGAGCTGCTAAGTTGGGTCCAGCAAGTTGTGTGACTCTGGACAGACAGTATCACACCTTGCCCGTCTCCCAAAGTGCTGCCACACCAAGCTGACAGCACCAGACTGGAAAAGGTGAGGCGAAGGTTTGTGCAGGTGACCTTGAAAAGCTGGAGAGAAAGCCATTTGCACGTGTACTTTAGGAAATCTCTCCAAGGAGCCTAACGAAAGCTTTAATCACAAACCACCTTCAAGCGTGCAGTAATGACAAAGGGGAGCTCAGAACCACGAGCAGGGTAATGCGCTGAACTAATACATATTCACCACCTCTCACGTGGAGGCTGCAACAATCAGATCCGCTTCATTCTTCACAGTCTGATCCAAGACAGGTCATGCATAATCTTTTTTCTTTTCGTTCAAGCCTGTGCTGTAGAACGGTGGTTCCAGTTCTGTTTACCAGGCTGTGCTGCGAAGATTGCTTAGCTGATGACTTTGGTGTGGTGTGTTAGAAAGGATTCGTTTCTTTGTGGGCATGTGCACAGGTACATAGAACATGAAATTTTTTCTTGTTGAAAACTTCTGGGGCAAAACTAGGCCAGGATATATTTAGCAAAAAGCCCCAAAGGGACATTTTTCAGAATGTTACTCTTAAACCTCCACACATCAGGGACATGGCTGTCCTCTACATGGAGGTCTTTTCCACCACTTCGACAATGTAAAACATCCTCCAGGGAACAAGCAGCATTTTGTTTCCTTTTTGCCAAACCTTTTTTTTTTCTTAGATGAAAAGGAAAGAAGGACAAGGTGAGAAAATAACATTAAAAAAAAAGAGACAACAAAAATTTACTAGGATTTGTAGGGAGGACAATGTGCAAACCCAGGACTGCAGGGTCACATAAAAGTGAGGCTGGAATAGAGACAGTTAGGTCACATGGTCCCATAAAGCAGGACCAGATGGACAGAAACCTGCTTTATTGCAGGTCTGAGACAATCCAAATCTGTGCTGAAAACTCCCCCAAGCCCTCCCTCCCCATAAAACTTGCCTTTTCCATTCACTTTTCTGTTCCTTTGGCTACAAGATGGCAGAGACCTACAGAGCACAGGTGGAGGAACACAGAAAGCTTGTGGTGCATGCAGACAAAAGGAACAAAAGAAAACACAGAAAAAAGGCTGGTGATGTATGAAGCCAATAACTAAAGCCTTTCACACAAGCTTCTTCCTTAATTACTGTATTTAGCGCCACTGGCGTAATCAAGGACGTGGAGCTGTGACTGTTCAGTCACTCGTGACAGACCCAGTGCAGTGTAACCTCATCCCCTCTCCTCACTGCCTTCCCTGAAGCCTTCCCAAGAGCATCCTTCATTCTCCAACCCTGCAGCCTAGAAAATAAGTCAAGGGTGGATACTGAGCTGTACCAGGATGCTCTGTATGCCGAAATGACTACTGTCAATATGCCACATTATATCAAATACTTACAAGCCTCAAAAATCCCCCAAAGCTAAAACCGACCTGGCAACATCAACTCTGGCTATATTTCTGTATTACAATCCCTTGGGAAGCAGATTTCACTTAAAAGGTGCCCTCCTGCTCTCCTCTCTGCTGTACATGCAGCTACTTCCATCTCTGTGCTTGTCTCTCTCTGCTTTAACCTAGGTCTGAAAAACGACCTGGTTTTAAAAAAAAAAAAAAAAGTATTTTGGGGGTTTTTTTGGTGAGGGTTTTAGTAAGCTAAGACTATTTAGAGCTCTTTTTTCCTCCATGCTCACCAAAAGCATTGGGCTGGTGCCCCAGAGGGCTCTGGGAATTACCTTTGGAAACAGGAGTGGTGGTGAACTGCTGGCAAAGAGAGGGCATGGACTGGGGGGGTCAGAGTGTGAATTCCCATTCTGTCACTTAGCAAAGTTAGACCTCTGCACGAGGGACATGGCTGTCCTCTACATGAAGGCCTTTTCCACCACCTTGACAACGGAAAATGTCCTCCAGGGAACAAGTAATATTCCCATTCCCTTTACATTGAATGCCTTGGCTGCAGAGGGATCTCATCCTGCAAAAACAAGGATCAGATAGTAGCTCTTGTTATAACATGAAGCAGTTGGACTGTGGAATAACTCCAAGTTCATGTTGTTTGGGAAACCCCATTATTATTATTACACTCCTTTTTAATTTCCTGACTTCCTCATGGCTCCTCTTCCAGCCTGAACTTTGCATCCTTTTCTCTTTTTCCCATCACTTAGTTGTAACTAATGAAAGGGACAGGAGGTAAACGTTAAACCTAATTTCATCAGAGCATCAAAATTCCTTACCAAGGGTTGTTTATTTTCCGACTTCCACTCATTTAACAGTCTCACTCTCAAATATCATTGCAGACTCACCATGTACATGCCAAGGCTTAAGGGATTTGTTCAGAATGAAAACAAGGTGGGAAAACCTGCGTCTGTGCAGGTACTGCCTCCATTCTGCCCCCTCCAAAATCCGTAGGCACCTTACCACCCATCCCAGTTGAAGCTGGGGCACTCCCGGGAGAGGAGTGTGAGGTGATAAACACCAGGGAGAACAGGACTGGCAGGGCCATCAAAAATAGGATAACAGGAATTAGCTGAATAAGTAAGACATAAATGTCCTCTTCCTACAGCCCTGTTCCTCATCACTGCTCTGCAGAAAGAGTAAGTAACTAAATTAGGCAGAAGAAGCTTTAGGAGGAATATGACGGGAAGCAAAATCCTGACAGCAAGGTCTGTTAGGCTCCCAAATGTCCCTCAAGGGAAGCAGAGGATGCTTGAGTCATTTGAACAATGGACTGGACCAAGTGCTGGAAAATAGGCAGGAGGGAATAAATCTGCATTAGCAGAGGGACATCTCAGATGACCTCATAGGTTGTTTCCACCCATAAATCTGGGATTCTGTGACAAGACCTGAGCCAGAAGAGGGCTGGGGCAACATCACAAATGGATACACCCATATCATGTACGTGGGAGATTTGGGTGACCACACTGACCCACGTGTTACACGAATGACAACTCATATTCTAGTGTGGAAACTGCTTTCCATCACCCATGGATTCGGGATCTCACTCGTATGTGCACCTCACCACCCAGCCCATGTCCTATTTACAGGTGAGGGAAGAAAACTGGGACATCTGTGTCACTTAGTTGTTCTTCATAGCTAGAATACCTCACCTAGACCAGGCTCAGTGGCTTCTGGGGCCTTCCAGATTCCCTGTTTTCTTCTTCCAGTGTTTGACTTTTTGGAACCTCCATCTGGGAATTTTGTGGGAAGGAAGGGCCCACAAGTCTATTGATCTCAATCCAGGATCAACAAAATGTAGGCCTTTCCCCCACCATCACAAATTTAAAAAATTACAGTACAGAAGTAAAGAAACAAGCAACAAAGACTAAATGGTTGAAAAAACAGGGATCATCTTGGTTTATAATAATGCACACAATCCACCTGCTAGATTTTAATACTCTTAGTATCAACTTCATCCCTTCAAGGATTTCAGTTCTCAAAGAAACCTTCCTCTTCTCACATGAGTAAAATATCAGCATGAGGAAGCAGGGACCGGTTTCCCAGAATGTGGGAGAGTAAGCATGAGACATTCTCTTCCTTATTGCCTGAAAAATGAAGCTGTCATTCATACCCATGCAGGTACATGCCTGCATACCACTTCTGGTGGCTCAGCCAGAAGTCAGGGTTCAAACCCACAAATGACCCCTCTGAGCTCCCATTCCCACTCTCCTTCAGCTTTCCAAGGAAAAGGGACAGAGCACCCCACTTCAAGCCTGTCTGTGCTCTGTGTCACCACAGTTCAGCACCACTCCTACACCCCACCAATCTGAAAGCATCAGGAACCCCTGGGTACCAACAGCCCATCACACTCCAGCAAAGAGCATCCATCTGTCCATCCTGCCTGTGCTTCCCCCTCCCATCACCCACCCCAGGAAAAAGTTTCTCTTGTTGTTAGTGAGTCTTGCAAAGCCTTATTAGCCCCTCAATACCTGGCAAGATGGACAATGAGCAAAAATCAACGAGTCATTTAGGCAAAGAAAGAGCTCCTGAGAGTGCCATTAATAATTCTGGGGATATAATTTTGTGTGGTAGTGAGAAATGGCACTGATTCAGGCTCTGAACACAACCCAGAGAGTTCAAAGCACGCCGTGTACCTGTGTATTTGGGCACACAGGCATGGATGTACATGCGCACTCCCACTCCTGGTGATGCCTATCAGCCAGGGGAAAGGAGGTGAGTTAGTCTGTACAGCTCTGGTTGGACTGGGCACGTCTACAGCCAGAGTCACACCTGATCCCTCACCCCGCCCTGCTGGACACCAGCTCTGAGCAGCATCCTGCAGTGGCAGCTGTCCTACTCCCCTGCCACAGCCCCCTCCTGCCATCAGGACACAAACACCCCTTTGCCTGGGCATCAAAAACTCAGCCCTTCCTTTCACTGGGTCAGCCAAGTTTCCTGGAAGCGTTTAAAAAACCGAGGTGGACATTCAACAAGTCCAGGAGCCCTTTGGAATTACACCCCTCACCTGCCTGGGTTAACCTACTCCAAAACTCCCCCCTGTCTGCAATTTTAAGAGCTCCAATCCTTTCAGAAGGCAGTCCCTTCTAGACCAGGCATCTGCTTGGCCCCAGGGGTGAGATGTAGGAAGATGAGTTTGGGGAGCTCTCCCCGGGCTCCTGCTCCAGCACAGCCGCTACTGCTGGCACATGAGGACGTCAGGAGGAACACAGCTCATCTCTGCAAAGCGAGAGAAGGCTCCTCTTTGACACTGCAGCCAAGTCCTATTTCAATGATGCAACTGGGCTTGAGCAGGCAAGGGAGTGACTGGGACGGTCTGGGCACGCAAGGTCTTCTGCAGAGTGCAATTAGGAGCTGCTGTGATTTCCTCATCAGCTTTGGCAATGGCTGGTGTGACAGGGGAAAAAACTGGTAACACTGGAAACTTTTATCCTTTTAGTGAGATTTCATTCCTCCAGCAAACAACGTGCACCTGAAAGTATGATCTCAGAGATCATAAACTCAGGTGAAAGCTCAGTGCACAGGCAAGGCTTGGTGGTGGCATTAGAAGCCATGTGCTGGCTCATCAGCCTTGCTGCAATCAGCTCCAAAGCAGCCTAAGTCCTGGACAAATGTGCTGGACACCAGGATAAAACCAAATTCTAACACACAGCTTGCAAAAAAACCCCCAACCTGTGGTTTGCCCATGTGGCTGTGACATGCAGAGCAGGCATCCATGGCAGCTGGAATCCAGCAGCCAGCTAAACCAGTGGGAAAGGTGCTGCTGGGGTGCCTGGCTCTTGCTCTGCTGTGTGGAGAACCGAGGTGTAAGGGCACATCCTGCCCTGAGGAACTGGTTAATCCCGCTGGCTGGAGGGCTGGCTGCAGCCAGTGACTTGATTGCATTTGCAGTGTTAAGCCAGTTATTGAATCCAATTAGTGGGGTCCTGCATGCAGAGCAGTGGATCCACCTGGAGACCAGGAGGGTGGTTATGGGCTTGTGAAACAGACTCCCTGCTGAAGAACAACCAGGCATTTCTGCACCCTGCAACCCCTGTGTCTGCTACCTGGAGCTGGGAGAAAGTGGATTTCGCAGTGTGTGACTAACCCCAAAATGTGCCGAGGGGGGCCTCTGGGCAGCAACGTGACTCACTTCCTTTTGAGGACAAACAATTTCCCCTCATTCCCACAGGTCCAGCAGCATGAACAAACTTGTAGCCCGGTTGCATCAACACCTCTATCACAGGACCCTCCTCCTATGCCTAGGACATCCCAGCATCTCCCACCTCTTGTGCCACTGATGGCAGGTGGCTGGGGATAGAAGAGTCACCAAAGCTGCCCAGAGAGCCTCTTTCCACAAACAAGAGGCACGAGGGGGGAACCAGGATTCCTGTTTCCCTCCTGCAGCTCTGATGTTCATCTTCCCAGGCTGAAACACAGCATCTTCCCTCTTTTCTCTGGAGAGCACACCTCCCACCACATGCTGGACTCTGCTGAACGGGGCCTCCTTCCCAACAGCAGTCAGTGTGCAGTCTGGTGGGCTGAGTGGCCTGAAGTCATTTGTCCTGTCAGACCTCCTGTTCGTCTCTGCTCCTTGCCCCTCCTGTGGGAACACGACCCACGGGGCCACATCCTCTGGATGCCTGCGACTCATCGTGTCTGACTTTGGAGATTTGCAACAGAGATCTGAGTAATTAAGAACCAAAGCTACATTTCTGTGTCAAAGCCATTATGAAGACATCACTGTAGCCTTTTAAAAACATCTTACCTCAACTAATCCGCAGGGAAGACTTCCCTCCCTCTGGGACAGAGAGACACCCTTTCACTCCCAAAATTCAAAGTGCACAGAGAGTTTTTAACCTCCCTAGCCCAAAATTAAGACAAACACCCTGGTTTTTCTCAGACATAACAGTAAAGGGAAAGTAGCAATGGTCATATAAATAACTGTCTGATCTGTCCAGCACTGCAGTCAGTCTGGTGGCTCTGTGTCCTTGTTCTTGTTGTACTCGCTTTTCATGAGTGGACAGCAGAAATGTTCATGGAAAATGGATTTCAAAGGCATGTGCATAACTGTTCCTGGAAATCTAATTTTACATGTACAGTAAAATCATCTGCTACCACACAAGAGTTGAACAGGAAAAACCCGTGAAGATACTTAGCTGACCACTGTGCAATTACCTTCACTGGGTCCAAAGTGCAGAAAGTGTGAATGTATCCCAGCAAATGTAGCAGTAATATTGTTAGGCAACCAGGAAAAAGCAGCTAAAATCAAATGATTAATGGCTTCTCTTCTTCTTTTTTTTTTTTTTTTTTTTTTTTTTTTTTTTTTTAATTGTGGTATGAACAGGAAGGTTTAAAGCTCAGTTTTTGCAAGATGTTTCTTGCAGGAGCAGATCTGTTTGGAAATCCAGCAGATGCCTGGAGATAATGCCTGTGAGAGGCCCTAAATACCCATCTACCTATCAAGTGTGTAGACAAGCTCACCAAATGATAACATCACATTACCTTACCATGAAATGGGGAAGAAATGATCAGCAAGATTAGGCAAAAACCAGGTACTTAGCTAGAATTTCTGAAATCCCTTCCAGCTCTTGACTAAGACATTTTTCTTGTCACAGACTAAACCAAGGACTGTTACAAAAACACAGTTGCCCAGGGTAGCAGAAAGGGATGCAAGGCAGAAGAACTAAAAAAGCACCCCGGCATGATACAGTAAAAGCTGCATCAAAAATAATGAATCTAAATTCATTGCCTCAGTGGCTGAAGAAACAAAGGATGAGATTGTCTGGCTCTGGACACTGGAGCCTTAATGTGCTGCTAATAATGTTTATATCATAAAGCAGCGTCGCTGCATTAGCTTTGATTTAGCAACACCAGTTTCCATCAGCTGAGGAAGCCATCTGTAAATTCAGCTCCTCAAATGTAAATACAGTGAAGGAAGAAAGGCTTGGTCATCCCTGGAGGACATAAAAAGGGGGCTGCTGGGCTGACCTGGGTACTCCCAGGTGCCCACCCTGCTGTCACGGCTTTGTCACCTGTCTGATGTGCAAAAGGGACATGTGGTCTGCGTGGCTCAGCCTCTGGCTGTGCAGACCCATCCATCCAGTCCTGGCAGTTCTGCTTGACTTCACTCCAGCTGTGCCCCACTCCAGCTGTGCCCCACTCCAGCTGCACAGGGAACGAGCCTCAGAAACGCTCCAAACCTCCAAGTGTAAGTAGAAGAGATTTTAGGATAAAACTATAAAAGTGATATTAACAGATTGCTGGAACCAGACGGTTTCACTCAAGAGCTCTGAGGGAACTCAGACTTGAAATTGCTGACCTATTCAGTACAATACCACAGCAGCTGTTGAAATGGCGAGGCACCACAGGAATGGAAGGTGGCAAATGTTACATTCATTCTTTAAAAGGGCCTTTAGAGGTCATCCAGAAACCTGTGGGCTGGGAAGCTGGGCAAGGCAAATTGACAGAAAGCACAACAAAAAGCAGAACAGCTAAAAGTGGGATAGAATGGGAAAGAGCAAAGTTTGCTGAGTGAGAGCTCAGGCATTGCAAATCCATCCGTGTCAAGACCTGGGCAATTCGACGTATTCATAAAAGATCCAGCTGCAACCAGGTGGGGAGTAATCTCAGAAAACTGAATGGCAGGTTGATGAAATAACTTATGAAACTCACCAGCAGCAAATAAAAAGTGGGGACTGTGAGAAACACCAACCCAAGCCATACAAAGACCAACAGGGGCACTAAATTAACATCAGGCAGGAAGGAAACCTCAGTCAGTGAACTTGCTGAAAACTCCAGCTTGCTGAAAACACCTGCTTAACAGGTGTCACCAGTGCAAAAAAAGAGCTTTAGGAATGACTACAGGATTAAAAGAGAATGAGAATATCTCCTTCTAGGGTACCCTGCCTCAAACACAGGGTGTCCACCAAGGAGGATGTAGAAGAATCCATGAAGACACAGAAGAGATGACATGGAAGCTACAGCAGAGTCCTACTTCTTGACCACCTCATCTGAGAAGGGATGTGAGAGAGATCCTGACAACTCAACATGGAAGTGGGACCAGGAGACCATTATTTGTGTCTGCTGTCACAAAGGAAAGGCAGCACAACCCAATCTATTGGGCTGGAGGTCTAATATGAAGAAAAGGAAGTACTTCTTTCACACAATGCAAAACTGAATTATGACACTTGTCACAGGATGCTGTGAAGACCAGAATTATAAAAGAATTCCAGAAGGGGTTAGCCAAATTCTTGGAGGCTCGACCCATCTGCAGCTGTTAAACACAATGACCCAAATGCCTGTCAAAAATTCCCTTAACCGCAGTCTGCTCTCTACTGAGCTGGTAGTATCACAGAGGAATTGTGCTATGCTTGCCCTGTCCTCACACCCTTTACCTCAGAGTCTGCTGCTGGAATGAGCGGCCCAATCAGCTGGACCTTTGCTCTGAGCCACTATCACTGTGTAAGACACATTATACATGACATAAGATGTTTATTAAGAAACTGTGATTTATTGCAGGTGGTGGTCAAGTTCTCTCACCTCACATGAAAGTTTTGTCTCTGGCAGGCGCTAATACCTGATGCCTTGGGAGAAAGGCATTTCTGTCCTAAAAATCTATCGTGCCCCTGGCAGTCTGTACTAAAGACCAGCTCCTTCCTGATCTCCCACAGCTGCTCTGCTAAATCCATAAACCATGACAGTGGATTACCTTTATCATTGATTTAACTGTCACCACTAAAAGTAGTTAGCAGTCATGAAATAAGCCAGCAAGCACATTTGAAGCAATGTCCTCCCCAGGCACATATTTCCTTTTATCAGTCTTAAATTAATTCTCCTTCACTGTGTGACGTGTGCCTTATTCTCACTCTGCAGGATGAGTAAAAAGGAAGCACCGATCACTTTCCATCTCCTGCACCATAATTTCGTTCGTTCAACTGCTCTCCCTTCTGCCACTTCCCCCTTCCAGCTGACACAGGCCAGGATTACACAACCATGGCTTTTGCCATGAGGGATTCCTTTCCTCGCTGAGCTGTGGCTGCTGTGCTGGGCACAGTGAAGGAGAAGGTCGTGGGGATGAGCTATGGATCACCTGCAGGAGGAAAGGGGCAGGTGAGAACCCCTCGCTGCCATGGCTGGACCACACTGGCACCAGAGTGCTCAGCTGGGTGTCTGTGCTCAGCCTGCTCAGTGCAAAAACAGCCTGTGTTTTTCACTGCCACCAGTCTGGCATCTCCTGCCAGCTCTAGGCATTTCCTTTCTGAAGGAAAAAACAACCAAGGTTTGATCATTCACTTCTGGGGTTGGGCTAAACTTGCCAGCATCTGTTCCATCTGAACGGCAGGGGAAAAACACCAGTCCTGGACTGGGAGAGAAAGGGAAGATACCAAGTTGTAATGTGAGAAATGAAGGCAAGAAAAACAGCATTTTGAGAGATGTTAAAGACAAAAACAAATGCTGTGAACAGGAGCAGAGACAGATTTCAGAGGAAAGGAAGGAAGACAGTGACTAAAGCACCAAGAGTGAAAACAGTCTACACATGGAAACTGAGTCCAGACTCCCAGGGTTTCTTTGTACTTGTTTTTCCTACCATTTCACAGAAATCATGATGCTGGCAGGATCCCTCTATACCCAAGGGTCAGTGATGTCAATGAAAGTTGGTGGAGCTGCACTGATTTGTATCCATTAAGAAGCAACTTTCTCAAATTTCCCAGAATTACTGGAGTTTAAAATAATGCCCTGAGAACCCAGCTGAAAACAACAGTTGGGATTATCCTTAAGCCAGGTCATACTAAAATCTAATTAAAAATAATTTCGAATGCGTCCATTATTTTTTAAGAGTTGAAAAATTCTTAACTAGGGATAGTCACATTGAAAACACAGCCCTGGAAAAACATGTGCATGACACTTTTCTAGCAGTTCAGGCATCACAGCAAATGCACAAAGAACTCTACAACTCTTTGTTGTAGACAACTCTTTGCTCCAGCTCAGCAAACAACTACTTTAGAAAGCAAAATAAGTAAATATCTCTGTTTTCCCCAAGCGTCTATTTAACTCTTTGGATTTACCTTTCCATCACTCTCCCTTTCCTCCCAAATGTGATAGGTAGATTTTAAAATAAAAACTTCAGAATAAAAAAAGGAAAAAGGAAAAATATTGATCAGTTTCTTTTTAAAAACCACCATTGTTTGCTGTTTGGTTTGGGGGTTATTTGGTTTGTTGGTTTTGGCTTTTTTTGCTGAGTGTTTGTCAGGTCAAACTAAAGCTTGTCAGTGTTTAGGGGTCTCTTTGCAGACGAAACCCCTCCTTGCTCTCCTTGTGACTGCACAAGCTGAATACAAAGCCTTTTCAGTATTTTTAACTCTCAAGTTGTGTTTTACAAGAGACAATCCACCCTCCCCCTCCTCCCCTTTGCTCTCTTTCAGTCACTGCCTTAATCTGGCCGGGGCTGTCTCAGCTGAAGGTGACACGAGGCAGTGCCCATCTGGTAACGCTCAGCCACGCGGGGCCACCCTCGCTGCCCACAGCTCTGGTCCTGCTGCATTTTATAACCCGATTACCACAGACTTGGGTTAAATTCAGACAGATTGCCTACCAGCAAAAGGCTCAATATCCCATTATCAGATTTGTGAGCCCGCCATCCCTCTTCATTTAGGATGTAATAGAAAGTGTCAGTAATGTCCTACGGACTTTGGCTTGAAAATGAGTCCTGACTATGCAAGTCGTAAGTGCATTGGGTGAAGATACTCCACAGAATCACATGCAGGACAACAATTTTAAAACATTTTTTTATTTAAATATTAAATAAAACACATCAACTAATCATTTTGGTGTACACCTCTCATTTTAACATAAGAAATAAAATGATTGTTCAGTCATGATAAAAAATAAACTATACATTTCAATTAAACCAATCACGCAGTGTCTTTAAATACCCTATTGCATTGCAGTCTGCAGAACAGCACTGTCAAGATATCTACAAAAAAACCCCAGACTTTTAAAATGACCTCTTCTGCTCCAGCAATAACTCCAAAGAGGTTCTACAGCAATTGGAAAAGAAAAAAAAAATACTATGAAAGTAAAGTGCTTGTCATTGCTCAGGACAGGAAACAAAAGAATCTGTGGCCTTTAGATCCATGGCATTAAACAAAACACAAATTGAGGAGGAAACTCTGTGGTTTAAGTACGTGTGCTACCCCTTACAAAATTGAAGGCCAAGTTGCTGCTTTGTGACAAGCTGGCTTCTTTTCTTCTTGCCCTCCTCTCCAGCCATCTCCATGCAATCTCTTTTTTGGGTTGGGTTTTTTGGGGGGGTTGTTTGTTTTTATTTCTTTTAAACCCACACTACAAATGAGCATGAGACTTTGGTGTTTTCTCTGCTGCAAGGCACCACTCATTTACAGGAGTTCAACTCGAGCAATTTTCTGTCACTTTGAGGCTTCCAGACCACGGAGCAGCAGTGGCAAGCTGGAGATGCACCAATACAGACACACAGATACAACACACAGATAAAAGAGGTCGTTTATGGAGAGCCACAGACAGAGCCACATGACATCTTCAACCCTTCCTACTCCCACCAATTAACCTGGTCAATCTTTGGCTTTTTAATTTTTTTTTTTAATTTTTTTCCTTGAAAAAAAACCCAACTAAACAAACCAAACAAAAAAGAAAACCCAAGGAAAAAAAAACCAAAACAGGTCTCTATATTATTTGCAAACGTGTAATACTGCAGGTTGCATGAAGCCAAGGTAACTTGAAGGCACCCTGTGTCACACTAGGGAGATGGGTCCTTTAAGCATTTAGACAGAATGCAGCTACGCTCTGACACTCGGATGGCAGCTCCCAGCCAAGCTGTCTCACTGGCTGCTCACCTGCTTCCAAAGTTTGCATACACTCCCCAGCTCACGTCTGCAGGAGCACAGCCTGTCCTCCCCTCTGTACCTCAGCATAACCTCTACTGACACCAACAGAAGTCGTGGTCTGCCTCGGCAGGGGAGGTGGGGTTTATACCAGAAACACAACAGAAGCATATTACAAAATATAAAAAATAACTAGTGTTATATAGTTTTCTGCTTCCTATTTATATACATATACAGCATTAAAAACCATACGAAAAAACACCTATCTAATTCAAAACCTCGTTTTGCTAATATGCCAAAAAACAAACCAACCAAAAACAAACACCCAAAGATTGTGCTGTTTTACTCACTTTTAATACAGTTTTGTTCAGAAAAAGCTGTACTCCATTAGAGTAGGATTCTGTTCTAGCCTATTCCTTTTGTTTTTGTTAGTGTATAATTATAACCTCAATATTGCACATTTCCCCAAGAGTCAGTTCTGTTTGGACCCTGATAATGAAATGCATAAAAACATAATTAGCAGCGGAAATAACGATGTGCAGCACTAAGAAACACCCCTCAGGCAACTTTGTGGGCAACCTCCAGGAGGGCTTTTTAAAAAGAAAACCCTTCCCATTACCCCACAGGTGCTTCCCTCCTCAGTGCCTCGGCAAGAATATGCACAAACTTAGAGTTTATAAAAAGATTCCTAAAGATTACCCAGACCAACAAAATATAGGCATGTGTGCACCTGAGTGTATGCATGCACACACACCAGTCCCAAGCAAACATCCCTGCAAAAGACCAGGCATTATGCAATTTGGATCCTGATTATCAAGGGATACATTTCCAATAGTTACTGCTTCTGTACTAATTAGAAGGGCATGCTAAGCTTTTCCAGCTGATGTATCAAGCAAGAAGTTCACAGTTTTCATTTAAAGTATGTGTATCTGGGAGGTGTGGAATGGGGATGTTGGTTCCTTTAAATAAAATGAGTGTTAACAGGAGGGAAAAGGAAAAACAACAAATGGCAGTGCTTCCATTTTTGTCTCCTATGAATGCATAATGCTGCATGCCACTGGTTTTCTGTTTATTTTCTTTAAAAGAGGTAATCATCTTCACAAACCCATAAATGAATATTGTGAAAAAGGGAGGCTCTGGTCCCTTCTTTGAAAAGCCTCTCCCTGCTGTGTCACCACTACTGACAGCTGCTAATCTTGCATAACAGCAGAGCTGTATTGGTCTGACTTGAGTACAGTACCGAAGAGTTCTTCCCCAGTCACATCCCTCCCTGCACCCACAAATGCCCCACCCATCTGCCCCATCATTATTTTTTACCTTTAAAAAAAAAAAAAAAAAAAATTCAGTTTCTATTCGTATTTGTTCAGTGCAAGAATAGTAGAAGCAAAAAGACATACATATTGCTTGTTTCAGTCCTATAAAGTTGCCAGCTTTCTGAGCCAGACAGCCTCTTCACATACTTCAAAATTTATTGCTTCTGAGAGTCACTCGTCCCCACGCCGCCAGCCAGCCACGGAACAGTGCTGAAAGTTCCCCGCAACGAGAGCAGCCCGGAGCTCTCACTTGACCAGCACAAACTTCCCCAGCTGGCTGGAAGTCAGGTCCTCCATCTCACAGTCCCCGTGCTGCAGAGCGACGGCGTCGTAGCTGGGGGACGGCGCGGGGAAGCTCTGCTGCTGGGAGAAGGTGGCGGCGAGCGGGGGCACGCTGCTGCTGATGTACAGGTGAGTGTCCAGCAGGTGAGCGGCCGACGACACCGGAGAGACGCTCACGCCGAAGAAATGAGGTTGGAGCAGTTGGCTGCTGCCAGCAAAGGCCAGCTCAAACGAGTTCTCTCTTTGCAGCTCTGACAGCAGAATGGAGTTGGAGGCTTTGCAGGTACCCGGCCCGTCAGAGGAGGGGATGCCACTTGCTGCAGATGTCTGGGAAGCCTGGGGACAAGCTGTTTGGAGTAGTTGGTGATGCTGGAACTGGAGCATTCTGCACAAAATCCAAGGGGGAAGAGGTTAATTTGCATTGCTAGGATAATTTCATGTTTTATTCCTTCCTTTCTTGCCCCTAACCTTGACCATAACTTTCCCCTTTGTTTCCTTCTCTCTGTAAAAACCTCTCCTTAGCCAGCCAGTACAGTCAAAGCAAGCTGCCCATGCCAGGCTTTTCCTTATTCTGTAGAAGGCAACTATCACAACCAAGTTTATCTGGCCACGATTTGGCCACCTAATAATAGATGTTCTAGAGACAATGTGTGCAGATAAACCGGAAGCTCAATTTTCCATCTTGCTTCTATGGGAATGAAGAGGTGCCACCACACATGACATTTGAGGCCACTGGAACTGTGCCTCCTTTGTGGGCTGTAACTTTTCCAAATTACAAGGTCTCACTTCCTTGCCATGGGAAAATTACAGGAGGAGGCAGAGGAGGAAAAGAATCATTCCCAAAACTAACAAAGAAAAACACAGCTTGCAGTAGGGAGAAGCAATGTTTTCCCCCACACTACCAAACTGCTTCTCGATTCAGCAACCTACAAATATTTGGATATTGAGATTTTGAGTGGAATTGCACGTCCTGTGTTACACGTGCCAGGGCAGGAAGCCACAAAGGAAGCCAAGCAGTTTGCCCACTGCCACACAGCAAAGATGGAGCACAGGAACCCCCAGCGACCAAACCCCCAACCTCTTTTGCTGTGTTTACCCCTCCTTGCTTACCCCTAACCCAAAGTAAACCCAATGAAAAGACAGCAAAGCTCCTCCCTCACCTCTGCTGCTGCAGCACCTCCTCCAGGAGGCTTCTCCCCTCTCTGCTGCTCCCGCTGCTGCTGTACATGCAGGTGTTGGGCTGTGTGTGCTGGAAAGGGCTCATGGCACTCCTTGCTGCCCGAGAGGAGGAGGAGGACTGACACACCTGCCGAGCAAAGCCTTTGATTTTATTCAAGCCGAGAAACCCCTTGGCTCGAGCGTTCTTCCGCAGCTGCTGCCTAAAAGCCTTCAAGCCTGTGGGACACGAGGAAAAGAAATGCACTTTAATCCTCCTCAGCGTTTGCCTGAGTACAGTACAGATCAGCCTTCCTGGGCACTGCCCTCCTGGGTGTGAGAACTGGGCTACAAGAGGCTCCAGTTCACGTTCACCCTCTGCCTGGTGGTCAGAGCAGGATTTAGGTAATGGAACAGGGACTGGGAGAGCTGCACCCTTGTGCAGACGGACAGGCACAGCAAAGGAAGAGCCGGAGAGAAATCATGACGTTGTGCGCTCCATATTTTAGGAGGAAGGTGGAGCCTGCCATCCCACTCACGGCAGCAGAAATATCTCCATGGGCAGGCTGAATCAGTGTCTGGGAACCTTTCCTCCAGGCACCTTCCTCAGGGCATCCCACCCTCCCTCTGGGCCCGTGAACTCAAGAGGCAGAATATCCAGGTGTCCGACCTCAGCGTAACACTGACAGGGGCAGCAAGTCTCCCTGCACCCTACCCTTTCCCAGTGGCTGTTGGGAGGGTGCAATTCCTCAGCAACAAAGCCAGGAAGACATTACCTTGAGTTAATGAGGTATCAGATGCTCGCCTTCCTTCTTGGAAGCTGACAGGCAGGAGAGAAGCACCTCCCATGCAGCCCTGGGCTTGTAGCACGGGAGCGTCAGACTGGGAAGCGAGGAAAGGCGACGTCATCCTCGCTGTGGCCGGGCTCCCCGTCATTACTTGACCTGCCAAACAGCTGCTCAGGGCCACTGAGCTGTCATTTGAAGATGAAGTAAGGCAGCTGTCTGAACTAGTTCCCTCTGTGGGGCTGGCAGAGGAGGAAATGACTATACCTATGGAGGGGAAGGAAGGAGAGAAAGAACATTCCCAAGATGAGTACAGGAAGGAACAAACATGACATCAGAGCCTTCTGCCCACCTACACTGGCACTAATAAACACCCTTGAGCTGGAGAGGTGTCCAGCAACTCTGTGTTGTCCCAGGACTTGACTCCAGCAAGGGGTCTGGAAAGGGCTCATGGAGTTTGGTTATTTGGTTATTTTTGGGCTCCTGTCCAGCTGGCAGGTCTCCCCCAGCAATGCCAGCATCACCAGGCTGTGCTGGATCAGGCACACAATGTTTCTTTAGCACAACCAGGATTATTGTTCTGTGAACAGTTGTGCTTATTTGGTTGGTTCACACGGTCTGGGTATGTAGCAAACACGATTAGTGAGGAGTTTTTTGTTAAATTCAGGCACTCTCTCCTCCCCCAGTACAGCAGAAGGAAGCAGACCAGGTTTGTGTCCTGCTTGTGAGCACACTCCCCTCTCTGAAGAGATCTAGATGAAATACAACAGCACAGCTTCTCTTCCCTAAGGGCCCTGCGTATCTGTAGAAAGACAGAACTGGGGAGGACAGAGCACAGACCTCTTTTCTAGGCTTTCCTACCCCAGTCAAGGTAAAATCAGCACATTCTCCCTTGGCATTTGGGCTCTATGGCACTCCTTCTCTGCTGTTTTCCTCTGCCTACGGACACCCTTCATCTCTCCCAGACTTACTTACATGGAGGGACGTGCTGATAGAAATGGGTGGTCACTTCAGCCAGGGTGTGCCTCCTGCTGGTGTTGCTAGGGATGCAGATGGGGTGGTCATATGCCTTAATTTCATCTTCCAGCTCCTTCTCTTGCCTCACTTCCTCACTGATGGTGGTCTCCAGCAGGCTGTTCGGGGAGATGGAGCGGTTCCGGAAGAGCCCGTTGAAGTTGGTATCCACAGGGAAGAACACAGGCTGGAAAACATGCCAGATCACAGACTTCAGGGTCTTTTTGCTTATTTCTGCACTGCCTTTTAATACTCTTCACAATTCTGTGGCATGTCTTCAGTAGGAATATTGTTTGAGAGGCTATGGTGACACCATGCCCAAACGCCAAACAAAACATAGGAGGGAAACAACAACAGTCACAACCCCCATTGTTGTGGATTGGCAGAACAATGGAAAAAAAGAAGCAACACACAGTTTAGCTGGGAATACCAACCTGTAATGCATTGCTTATGTCACAGTCCATTTCTGCCTGCAAGGATGGCTGAATCAGGCTCTGAGGTTGCTGGTAAAGCAGGGATGATCGCAGGGTTTCACTGGCGAGACTGTCCTGAGGCATCTGGAGAGAGAGCAGTGCACAGAAGCCATCACACACACTGCAGTTCCACGTGACTTTTCAGATACTGGAGACTCACAGAATTCCAGAGCCACCTCCCCTGCAAGCCTTTTCCTCATGCTTTCTATGAAAATGAACAAAGCTAATCCATCAATGCCAACACAAACACAGAACTCCTCCTCCTAAGTTAGGCAATTTAACTGGAAGCACAATTTGCAAAGGCACCCAAACCACACTTAAAAGGGGGTGGGGGCGAAGAAAATAAAAAGAATGTCAGAAAAACACATTAAGTGACTCATGGAGTTCTTCTGAGGAACCTACAGGATATGCAACAAAGAAGCATAACCAAGCCATGCCTAAGAGGGCAGATTTCCCTGAGAAGCCTAGTCTTGTGGCTCATTATTGACCTGCACTGGAGGCAGACTATTCTCTGGACCATGACCCGTGGTCCCTTCCTAGGAAACAGGGCATTAATATTCACTCAGCCTCCTGCTGAAGAACAGCAGGCTGTGTCCTGTCAGAGGGCACCACTGTCAGAACCGGTTTTCAGAAGCCTGGCAGTTACACTGAAAGGGGATCCCAAGGCCCTGGTGCCTCTCCTCACCTCAGCGTTGGTGATCTCGGAGCTCCTGGGCCGCGGCTGCCGGCCGGCTGCCGGCCGAGTGGACACCTGGCTGCTCCGGTACTCCTTGAGGCGCTCCAGGAGCAGGTAATAAATGGCAGCAAAATGATTGTAGCTGCTGTTCTGCAGAGACTGGAAGACATTGGAAGGGCCTTTAGAGTTACAGGTAACTCAGGAGACAAGCAGCCAAAACTCATCACTAAGGGCTCAGAGAAACATACTCAAAAAAACAAGCAAAGTCCAGAAGGGCAGTGAAGATTTTATGCTGTGACACCAGATCAAGGCCAGTCACTGAATGACACATGACTGCACCACTGGCATTCTGGCAGCCACTGAAGATGGATCTAAAGGGCAAGAACTCACCTCTACAGTCCTCTGCCTGTCGATGCCAAGGGTTTGCATGATCCCAAGGACCTGCTCGTTGTAGTCGCCCAGGTTGGAGTTGTAGTTTTGCATGGAGAAGGACAAGGACTGCTGCTGCTGAAGGGAGGGGTCAGCCTGCATCCACTTGTGCTGCTTTATTTGGGAGATGGTTATCCGCTTGGTTGGGTCCACAACCAGCATCCGTCGGATTAGTGTTTCACAGTCTGGGTGACAAAGACAAACTCATGAGCAAGGGGTAAAAATAACAGCCCAGCCCCAGGTCACTGCTAAGAACACTTCCCAGCAAGTGTAAGATGCCTATGAAAACAGGAATTAGGGGTTTGGGAGCAGCTGTTGCCTGATCTATCAGATATTCCAGACAGCACAGGAGATGTCCACGTATGTATAACAAAAACATCTCACTGCAGGAAACGAAGCTGAACTGAATATCAGGTGGCCTTGCACCTTGTACAAGAGCTGGTTTTGAGAGGATGCAGGTTTAATGGTGTTACATCTACATAAAGTAGGTCAGAATATAGTACCCATCACATACAACTTCCTGGTCCATACATACTGCTTATTTACTTACAACCAGGAAATAAAGCTATTCATGGTCATAACTGATAAACTTCAGACTTCAGCAGATAATCTCCACGTGACAACAGAGGCACGTTCACTTGGTTTTGAGACCAAATCAGAGAGAGGTGATAACGCTCTTCAGTTTCATATTTCTCATCAGACTGTTGGAGTTCTCAGGGAACACTAAGAACACTGCTAAGTCACACTATTTCTGCTCTCCTTGGCAGCACAGCCACACTGGAATACACCCTTTCTGCATAGCTAAAATACCTTAGGAGAACTACACCCATCTCAGCACTGCAGGCTAGTCTCATTAAAATCCCATTTTCTCTCTTTTCTGAGTGATTATTTCTCCAGCTAGGGTGTCAAGTATTTTTGTAAATCCATAGGGATACTCTAAGAAAGGAAACTACAGCTTTTTAGATGCACCATAAAGCAGATCCCAGAAAAGAAAACATGTTCTGCCCTAAAGAAACTACTGGATACATAAAGACAAAGTAATTGCCAGCTGCAAACAGGACGGCTACTGCTTTATAGCACCTGTTCTAACATTAAGGATCTGAAAAGAAAAGCACCTTCGGACATGAAGTATGGGATGCGGAACCGCCCCTCCAGCACTCTCTGCCTCAGGGTTGGTAAGTTGGGTCCATCAAAAGGCAGGGAACCGCAGACAAGGACGTACAGAACCACCCCAAGGCTCTGCCAATAGAAAACAGCACATGAGTGACTCCAGGAAAAACAACAATTTTGAAGGCCCACAGACCCCCAGGAAGCGTGAAATGCGGTTTCAGAGGAAGAGCAAGCTCACCCATATATCAAGGTGAGGTCCTTCATATTCTTTGCCTTCGAAAACTTCTGGAGCTGCGTAGGGTGGGCTTCCACACCAAGTGGAGAGGGGCTCTCCCGACTTGTAGAAGTTTCCAAAGCCAAAGTCTGAAATAAAAGTGAAAATCTGGGGTAAGACCACAACACTCGACCACTAATATTTCAGAAGTAGCAGAAAATGAAGAGAAAGGAACAGATGTGTTGCTTTGTTTTCTGCCCATTCATTTAAGTTATTCCCTTCTGTTCACAAAATCTGTCTGAGAAATAGCTGTAACTGTTGTTTTATATTCAGTTACACAAATACATTTATAGGATCATCCTAGGGACACCCAACGAGACTACATGCCTGATGTTCTTTTTATAAAGAGACCTCCTATTTCCTATTACCTGCTAATTTGATATTCATGTTAGCATCTAGCAGGAGGTTCTCTGTTTTGAGATCCCTGTGCACGATGTGGTGGCTGTGGCAATATTCCACCGCTGAGAGAATCTGCCAGAACTTCTTCCGTGCTTCGCTCTCACTCAAGTGCCCATTGGAGGTCAGGTGATCTGCGAGGCAAAATCCGAGAGGATTTAGAAACACCCCGAGGAAATTTTTCATAATCCTGCAGGTGCTGCACTTGCTGTTTGACAGCTGACAGCACAAGCCCTGGGGTTTTAATCAGAATAAATCTGTTACTCAGGAATGACAAAGCCATGGTTTCTAAATCTAAGGAACTGTGAGCTCCATCAGTGAGGACTTACCAAACATTTCTCCATTCTTTGCAAACTCAGTAACAATGTACAGCATATCCTTCGTCTCCATAACCTGTGAAGACACGAAAGGACACAATTTAAAAATAAAAAAAAGTAGAGCTGTATAGTTTCATTTATTTTTCTACGTGAATTCCTAAACATATCCGTTCAAATTTATATTTGCTGCAGCAGCTGGCAGTAAAGGCATCTAATTTTGCACCACAGTGTTCTTTCCAAGCAAACTGGTAATGAAAAAGATAACAAATCAAGGCTTATGTGCCTACATTATACAATGGTTTCCCAGGCCATTGTTCTTCTCGCCATTACCATGCTACCTAATCTCCATAAGATAGTAGATGAGTGTTTAGATAATTTCATACACTCCCCTTTTGTTAAAATATGCATATATAGTTTTACAATTAATGTGACGTGCTTTGAACATGCAAAGAGACTTAAAAGTTTATCTAAGGTCGTCTTTGTTTCAAAGGCTGGTGGGGGCTCAGAGCAGCAGAGAGAGCTGCAACCTGGACAAAGCAAGAAGTGGTATCAGATCCCCTGCTCCTGTTCGGAGTTGGCTGGGACACGCAGAGCCTCCTGTGCAAGTGATAACAGGCTGCTGTTTGTGTAACAGCACTGCTTGATGCACATCAACGACTGTCAATATATTGCCTATCAATCTAGTAGCAACTTGCTTTGATATTTCACAATTTTTGCCTTTGGAGGGAAAAAAAAAGAACTAAAATCCAAACAGTGAATGAGAAATCCTGAGCGTTTCCAAGATCATCTGCAGTTACCACAGCACACCTTTCAAATGTTGCATTTCAGATTTCAGAATACAACATTTCCCTGGAACCAGTTCCCTCTCAAGGAACAGATACTTTGTTTTGGAAGGAGGAAGCTCACAACAGGTTAACAATCCAAAAAGCCTCAATTCTACTTCAAAGGCTGTAACTTCCAGGCTCCCAACATGTAACCTTTTTCAAAGACTCTTTCCTCCCCTCACTACAAGTACGCACAGACACAGAATGAAAATAAACAAGCAAGGAGCAAAGGAAGAGAGGTTCCCAGTTTAAAAAACTGAAGGAAAGTGTTCTGGGAAAGTTGCCAGCTGGATGAAATTAAGACGCGGTGCTGAAACTAAAACAATGATGAAATAATACAAGAACACACACCCTACATTGGTATGTCATCTAATTCCATCCCTGCTTCTCAGCCTCCACCAAACAGGTAAAGCATCAGTTACAACAACAAAGAAAAGAAAACTTCACTGAAAAGAAATTATGGTCCACTACCAACGTCATTTGCTGCATCAAGTGAAGTGGTTCAACGAGATGGAATTTAACCTGCTTTTCTAAATACTCCGAAACAGTATTTTCTCCCACATCATTCCACTGAAATGAACTCAACCGAACTGTTAGAATGTTTCTGTATGTCCTATACTGCCCCATGGGCAACCCTGACGTCAGCTGTTAACACAGAATCATGTTTGCTATGACGGGTAACGCTATAAATACAAACACTTCATGTGTGTCAAGGTCTTCTAAAATAATGCCTCGCCTAAGCACCTGCCTTACTGGCTCTTCAGCCTTATGTGTTAATTAAACCTTTTCTTTCTCCTTTTTTTTTTTTTTTTCCAAGCTAACAAACCCAGCAGTAAGATCACAGCTGATAATAGTGTTTACTACTGCACACGGACTTTCAGACCTGCTGCTTCATCCATCTCCACCTTTCTCCCCTCTGCCCTTTTAGACAGGTCCAGAGAGACTGATACCTCTGCCCTGCTCATGGCAGGGGCTTGCACCACATGACCTTTAAAGGTCCCTTCCAACCCAAACTGTTCTGTCATCTTCTTCTTAAATCCACACGGCATTATTTAAGATGTTTAAGGGGAACTTATACCAAAGGCTACTCAGATCTAACATTTGGAATTTGCAAAGCAGTCCTTGCTCACAAGACAAATGTGATCCCGTTTTCTGCACAACACATTAATTTGTCCCTACAGTTATAAATATCCATCAGTGCAGAAACTGAACAAATCTAAACCAAAATTCATCTTGTGAAACTCTGCAGGGGAAAGATACTTAAAATGCACTTTAAAAACTACACAAACTGGAACAGAACAACCAAACTGGTAATTTTTTGGCATATTCTAAGATACCAGCATTTACCACCTTTGCCTTTTTCACTAATCGAATTCTTTGATTAAATTTCCACTTAGACTTTCTACTTAGATTAATTTGGTTTAATTGTTGTTAATTTTAAATCCCTTCCGCTTAAGGCAAACTCAACTTCAGTGCTTCCTTCTCAACCACCCAACGTGAGTTTAAGTCTTCCTCTTATCTAATGCACATAAGAAGTTCCAGTCCTCTAAACTGGGAAAAGCAGAGGAGATAGGAAAAGCAAGTTAATCATAGAAAGTTCAGATAACCCGTTCCTCAATCTGAAACAAACATCAGCCTGGTTTCAACTGTAAATTTACAGTGCCTTTTGTCAAAAAGCTGCCTAATGTACCAGATTCTTCTTCAAAGAATGAAGAATGACTTTGAACACACCCAGTATATTTCAAACGTTTTTCGAAAAGTATTTCAATATGCATTCCCTCTGCAAATATTGGATGTAAAAATCACATGCAAGAGAAGACCACAAGCGTATTTAATCTACGTGCTGCACTTCAAAGCTGAACTCTTACCTGATACAACTTGATAATGTGGGGATGATTCAAAAGCTTCATTATCTGAACTTCTCTATAAATCTTCTCCAGATTGCTTGGGTCTAACCTTGTTTTGTCTATTATTTTTATTGCAACCTGCAAATTTAAATAATAACAAAACAACCCCAGGTATTACAAAACAGGTACTCTCACCGTTAAGAGATCTTAAAAAAATACACACCCCCTCACAAACACATCATTCACAAAATCCAAGTAAAGTAGCTTTTAAAGTAGCTTTCAAAGTACAGACTTGAGGAAAAAAAGCTGATTATGTTTTTCTGAACCGCACAGAATTCATGGCACAGAACATTTTCATTTTTCTTTTCTACGTCAAAGGATTACACGTAAGGTAGCGAACAGAACTGCAGAAATTAGCACTGGACAGGATTCCGTAAATCTTTTAATCCGTCCCATGCCAGTGAAAAACAGATTCCTGTAACAGACTATCTCCTGCTGTAGTGACTGAGGCGATTTTGACATGCACTAGAAGTATAAATACGGCTGCACGCCCATGCAAAAATTATTTCTGCAAATAACACCCCAAGTTCTTTGTTCTTGGAGAACACTGAATGAAAAACAATAACCCAAAACATCCAAAGTCTTCGAGAGATCCTTTATTTGCCGGGAGTTTTCAGCAAACTGAGAGTAACTCCACGAAGCTGCAGCAGCACTCAGAACTGCGGGAGCTGGGGTGGGTTTTTTGCACATATTCTCGCCGAGTTTTGATTTCACGCAGCGGGAAAACTTGCGGCCCCTGCGAAGCGCGGCATCACCGCGGGCGTGCGAAGGAAGCAGCGCCCGCGGGGCTCCGCGGAGCCGCCGCGCTCCCTCCCCGCGCCCCGCCAGCGTTTTGGTCACCCAGCAGAGCCGGCCCCTCCGCACCCACCTGCGTTTTGGTCACCCTGTGCCGGGCCAGCTTGACCACGGCGAAGTTGCCTTTGCCCAGGGTCCTCTCGATGTCGTAGAAGCCGACTCGCAGGGGCCGCTGCTGGCCGTGCGCGGCCGCGGGCGCCGAGGCGAACTCGGACATGATCACCATGGCTCAGGCCGGGGGCGGGCAGCGCTGGCCGCGCCTCAGGACGGGAGCATCCGCGCAGCACCTGCACGGACA
>VZRQ01005783.1:240038-348074 GCA_013397975.1 Machaerirhynchus nigripectus | reverse complement strand
GACAGCACCTGGCGCTGGTGACCCCCCGGTGACCGCCGGTCGTGCCGGCGGGAGTGCCGAGCCCCGGTGTCCCCAGCCACCGAGGCACCTCTAGCGCGGTGTGACGGGGAAGTCCCACTGGCAGTGGGAAAAGTGCGGCTGCAGCCCTGCAGGGGAGAAATTTTCCCTGATCCCAAGGCACAGGGGGGCTGTGGATGCCCGCACTTTGCACCGGTGCCTGCACAGGAAAGGGACCCGCCTTCCCCTGCGCAAGGCCGGTTTCCCTGTCCTGCTTTCTGGGGTGTGATGGNCCGACCTGGGGGACAGCAGCCCTCTGGGTCCACCAGCTGGGCACCGACAGCAACAGAAGAAATAATAGACACCCTATATATATAAAATCTATATAGAATCATGGAGTGGTTTGGGTTCAAAGGATCCTTCAGTTCCAACCTCCTGCCATGGGCAGGGACACCTTCCACTACCCCAGGTTGCTCAGAGCTTCATCCAGCCTCACCTTGAACACTTCAGGGATGGGGCAGCCACAGCTTTTCTGGGCAGCCTGTTCCAGTGCCTCACTACCCTCACAGTAAGGAATTTCTCCCTAATATCTAACCTAAACATACTCTCTGTCAACTTGAAGCCATTCCCCCTTGTCCTGTCACTCCAGGCTCTTGTAAAGTCTCTCTCCATCTTTCTTGTCAGCTCCCTTCAGGTACTGGAAGGCTGCAATTAGGTCACCCCTGAAGCTTCTCTTTTCCAGGCTGAACAATCCCAATTCTCTCAGCCTTTGCTCATAGGAGAGGTGCTCCTTCCCTCTGATCATCTTGGTGGCCTCCTCTGGACTCTCTCCAATAGGTCCACATCCCATATATTTATGCGGCCCCGTGATATTATTGCAACTCTGCACTCAGAATGCACCTGCAGTGCCATTATCTCTGGTCAGTCTGGAAGTGAGGCTTGGGAAGTTCCCCTTTGGCACACCGAGGCTTAAGGAGGTTGTTTAGGATTGAACCTCAGCCAAGAGACTCCTCTCAAGGTCGACTGTGAAACAGCAGATGCACAGGGTTCAAACAGGGAGATCTTCAGCCTCCACACAGCAGGTGACCAAAATGTTTGTACACTTGGAGTCAAATTCCAATCTAGTCTCAAAAATAAGTCTTGAATGATGCCTGCCACATCTGTTTTTCAGCTTTATCTTCCCTATTGCAGTCAGTCTATGCTCTTTTCAGACAGGTAGTTCTTCAGTCAGAAGATGGGTTTCTGACTGGAAAACTCTCCATCTTAGTCTGAGCCTCTCCCCTGACTGTCACAGCCCATGGCACACTGGGAGATGACCCTCCTCTTCCATCCAGGGGCACCATGCAAATTGGATTTGCCAGACTTCTGGAAATAAGGTGGAAGAGTTACAGTTGTGCTTCACGCTGAAAATTTCAAAGCACACGGTAAAAATCTCTTCAAAGAGAAGATGGAGAGGGGATCTAATCAATACATACAAATATCTCCGAGCTGGGTGCCAAGAAGGTGGTGCCAGACTTTTCAGTGGTGCCCAGTATCAGGATGAGGAGCAATGGCCGTAAAATAAACCACAGGAAGTTCCCCCTCCACACAGGGAAGAACTTCTTTACATGGAGGGTGGCAGAGCTCTGGAACAGCTGCCCAGGGAGGGTGTGGAGTCTCCCTCTCTGGAGACATTCCAGATCCACCTGGATGTGTTCCTGTGTCACTGCTCCAGGTGACCCTGCCTTGGCAGGGGGTTGCACTGGGTGATCTCCAGAGGTCACTCCAACCCTGACAGTTCTGGGATTCTGAGATTGTTTTTCACCTGTTGTTGATGTTCTCCTTAAGGTCCTGAATGACTCCTACAGGGTTCAAGAGGGACCTGCTAGGGGAGGAAAGCAAGCTTTTTGTCGATTTTTGTAAATATAAAGGTGGGACGAGGAAGATGCGATGCTCTGCACAAATCAAATTACACGGTCCACGAGCTGTGTATCATCGATGTGCTTCAGAGAGATCTATCAGGATGTTTTAGTGAAGTTTTAGTGTTTACACTGCAGGCTCTTTCTCTTAGAAAGATGGAGAAATAACACCTTAAATGAATGCCCAAACTTTGTTTATACACAAAACCCACGCTGTCCCGGTGCTTGCTTTCTGTGAGCAGGCAGGCTGGCATTCTTCAGGGCTTGCATGGAGCTGGGAGAGGGAAGAGCTGGTAGTCAGGAGCTGAAGGACAGGAGCTGCTGACGCGGTGTGACCCAAGTCACGGGACTGCTGTGGCATGTGCTGTAAAGAGGGGAATAGCACAGAGCCAGCCCGGGCTATTGTAGCATTCAATTAGTGCTTACACAGTGCCTTGAATAACTCACATGAAAAGCTGACTTATTATTATTGTTATTAGTGTTATTATTAAGCTAACAGTATATTCTCTGTGGAGCTCATGAAGAGGAGGTGACGCACAAACAGCACATACAGTAGCAGCTGCATGTGAACAGTGCCCCAGGAGTTATAAAGAAAAAAATTACCTTAATAATGGTTCCTCTGCGGTGGTGGGATTTTCCTCCCTTTAATTATAGTTGCTGTTTTCATTTGAAATTGATTAAGTGTTTTAGGATGGCAAACAGAGCTGGTCTTTTTAGAAAGAACACTCAAAGACATCCAGCCCCAGGTAGGAGTGGAACATTTTTACTCCTTTTTAACGGATTCAGAATTTGCTTCTTCCAAAATGGGAAGAAGACAACTGGATTTGGTGCGCTCCCCAACATCTCACAATTTTCCCATCCTAAGGAGAGGTGGACACCTGTGCCATGGGACTTCCTGAAGAGTGTAAGATCTCACCAGAGGAGAATCCACCACCCTGATTTTAATTACCTGCTTTGGATGGAAGAGGCAAGAAGGACTGGCGAGTGCTGCTCCCTGTGGAAGGTACTTCTAGGGACCTCTGTTCCAGAGCATCTGCAGTGAAGGAGGGACCACCTAATTTATAAAGTTATAACACTGTTGTACCATTTGTTGGGAATTAAAGACCCCCTACATCTATTATTCTCAGCAACCTTTTGGTGTTTTCTCTTCCATTTTCATTCACCCAGGTAAAAACAGCTTCCAGCAGCACCGCCCAGAAGTAACCATTGCCCAATTTTGGTAGTGTCATAATTGCATCGTTTTTCTGCCACTTTCACTCTGAATGCTGTGAAGGCGTCACAAACCTCTTACGCAATCGAGTTTTATCAGCTCAGAGAGGTGCTGCTGTTGGGAAGGTTGAGGCTTTTGCAGTTTCTGCTTTAACACTTTTGCTGCCCTCTGGTGTTTTAGATATCCCGGACGAGGAGTCACCTTGGGTAATTCCATGATGTCCGTGGTCGGGAGAGGTGTAATTACAGAGCTGGCTTGTTCATAATCAGGGGAGAAAAGCGAGGAAAGTGGAGAGGCACTTTTCAGAGCATATCCACGAGGATGTCCCTTGGCTTCCTCTGGGAAGAGGGAGAAACTGGGAGGACACAACTGCTAAGTTTTTCCATTGCAGCAGCTCTGTGCTCCCTCCCTGAGGGCAGCACGATCTCTGTATGGGAATACACATGGAGACTGATGCCTTCCAGAACTCATCTCGCAGATATTTCCAGCAATTCAGTCTTCAGTCATTTCACTCAGCGTTTTCTATCAGTTTCAAAACAAACTAACAACAATAGCAACTTTCTTCACTTGGCAAAAAGAAAACAAACCAAGAAGTGGAGACATTCCTTTCTACCCATTTCACCCTCCACAGCTGAAGTTAATGCCAGCCTGGCTTTCTGTGGCAGGTTTGCTGAGGCACTACTTGCAGTACAGCTGTAGTTATTTGANGTTTGTTGGCATTGTTGTTTGTTTGGTTGGGTTTTTTTCCCTAGAAAATACCAGTGAGATTATTTTGAAAGTCAGATTTGTTTTGACTATTTTACACAATTTAATTGAGTAAAACCTTGCTGAAGTCAACAGAGGTGTTTCTGGTCACACCAAGTTAGACTCTGGCCTAAAGAGAAGTTAAATGGAAGGTGTCGCATTACAAGAAGTGTAGTGACATTTGAAATAAAGAAGATGACATAACCAACTAAGATACTTGTAGGCTTATTTCAAAGACAAAAGCATTATCTTGAAAAAAAAATGGTGCATGACTGTTTCTAATATGACTTCAAAGTGTCTTTGAATTTGAAAAAATCCAGGCTGCCACTGCAATTTTGGCAAAAATACTTTAAAGCTAGCATGTCCTCACTGAGGCACCACAATGGTATCCACAAATATATTTCAGACCACTGGAATGTCTTTGGTCATAACATTGCATCACGGTTGCATAATTACGATCACAACAATGATCTTTTGTCATTAAGGTTTAGGACATTTCATAACTAATGAGGCGATGACATCTCACTGACATAATGCATTGAGCTTGTCTTGCAGGATAAAGGGACACAGACGTTCTCCTCATCATTCCTCCTTATCTAGGGCTAGGAAATTGCTTCTGAGGGGGTCACCACCAGCTGTGTTTGGGTTCCTCACTCCCCTAAATATAACCTGGTACAAAATCCGCCATTAATACCGAGGCTCTGAGTGTCTTTGTTTGTGTAAAGGGAAGTACAAACACAGAACAAATGAGGTGGTCTCTGCCCTTGAGAGTGCCTCTGTTTCATTGTAATCATTTCCCTTCCGTGTTTGTTACTCTTACAGTGCTCCGCTGTGCCGGGCACCTGAGCCTGACTGACAACTGGCAGCAAACACATGAAAAAATTATGTAGAAAAGGAGAAATGGGGCTGGTTATTTCCATTGCCCAGGATAAATAAAATGCAGAAGGTGAACAGCCAACATGGAATCCGGGTTTTTTCCAATCAAGCTTAATGGTCAAAGGTGGTGATGGTAATAAAAGGGAATACACATCTGTAATCTAAGTGTGCCTATTTAAATTTAGATGAAAGTCACTTTGTTTACATCTCTTAAAACATCCATCTTCAAGACATCCTGCAAGGTAAAGCACTTATTCTACCAAAATTTGACTGAAGAGGACCAAAGGCCTCTGTGTCTGAGCATATCTGTGTTAAGCTACTGTTACTGTTGGCATCGGGATCAGCCAGGCAGGGACCTTCCTGGGGCAGAACCACCTGGACTTCAGATGCCTACAGACCAACACTTGGAAATGGCACTTTCCCCACCAAGATCATGCAATCTTCACAGACAAAAGGCACAAAAGATAAGGAAAATATGTAATTTCCCCCACTTTACCTGCTTTACTACAGGGAGGGCAAAAAGACTACAAGGATGAAGTGTCTTGCCCATGGTGCTGATGAGGCAAGTCTGTGGCAGAGCTGGGAAATACCTTTGTGTGTCCTGAGCTCAGCCAAAGTGCTGTAACTCCATCCTTCACAGTGACATGAAGTGATTAATGTTAATGTTAAAGCTGGTATAAATAAAGTTACATACATAGTGGGTTTAATACAGTTTATACTTATATGTGGTTTTTCTATCAGGCTGGACTTTCTGTAAGATCCATACTTGTAGTTTAATGTTATCCTCCCACTCCCAGATGAAATGTGGACAGAGAGCAGGTCAAAGAGCATCAGCTGCTTTTTGGTACTCCCAAGCTTTGCCACCCTTTGCCAGCAGTTTCTGTTGAAAGTGTGTATTGCTTCTCACTGCTCCCTGGAACATCCTACACACTGTAGTAGCTCGTGTGTTGCTTTGTTGTTTGGGGTTTTTTTAGGCCACAACTTATCGGGGAAGCTTAGCAGTGTAAGATCAGTCGGAAGCTGCCAGCTTCCAAAGCAAAAAATAAATGCTAAGCAGACTTCAGATATGAGAGCAGAGGTGGGAGAGAGGCTTGTCCACGATCCATTTGACAGGGGATTTCATTCCTGTGAAATTATCCTTCCCCTTCTCCGTGTGTGGGATCTTTTCTCTTTGGGATCTGTACAAAGGAGTTGGGGAAATTCTGCCAGCCTGATGGGAGTGCTGGGAAATGAGTTTGGGAGTCTTCCTGTGGGCAGGCCAGGGGACTGAAGGCTGTTGCCCTTGTTCCTTATGGCTGCTGGAAGTGCCATGAGGTGTTCCCACCTGGGAAAGACCTGCCAGTTATCCTTCAGCTAGTGCAGGGACTGGATGTCTGCTCCCGTGCTGGGCTGGAGGCACAATCTGTGAGAGCAGGAAGGGAATTCAGCCTCGTTCCTTTTGGACTGACTGTCCCAAGTGTCCTATTGCGTTTTACAGGAGCGCCGTAGGACGCGGGGGTGCCCCGGCCGTGCAGCTGTGGGTGATGTGGACACGTGCCCAACAGGAAGCATCCCGAGACAATGGAATTCACTGCACGCACACGTATGTTCTTTGTTGGTGGCTGTGCTGGAAACAGTGACCTGAGCGAGGCAGTTTTGATGTCCCCTCGCTGCAGCCTCCGCTCCCCTCCCCTCACTTGGTGAGTGATTCATGCGGAAAGCTCCAAATTGTTCCCCAGGGACAAAATTAATAGGGGCCCCCTCGCCTTTCCTCTATATTCATGCATTAGAGTCTGAGATCCACCGTGCTCTTGCTGCAGTTTGAAATGGAAAGGGAATTGCTTCCCTGGAGTCCCAGGTAATTGCTTCATCTGCTTGTGCCTGCCTGTACCTCTGCCAGGCAAGGGGATGTGCACAGGCTCCTTTGAAGAGGGTTTTAATGGCATTTGTCTACTGCATACCAAAAAATCAGGAGCTTCTCCCCTCCCCCTTCCCCTTCTCTACTTTGCTCACTCTGAAAGAAAACAGAAACAAAATAAAAGTTGCGTTTACAGCACGGTGCCGGTGGTACAGTTGTTCCACAGGGAAAACCTGATATATCCACCTATTGTCTGAGCCACAAGCAAGAGCCCTTCGTCAGGGAGCAAGTTACGAAAACAGGTATCCTTCCGTAGAGATTGATGCGATATTTGCGTCGGATATTTCCTGCCATGCCGCACGGATTGTTTGTGCCGGTGGACAAGTGAGAAATGCGGCTTTCCAGCGGGGGGAAGGACCGTTGCAACACACCTTTGTTGTCCTCCTCTGGAACAGCATATTCAATTCGTTTTCCATCCATCCATCCCTGCAAATACATTTCCTATAATTGCTGCTCTGTCAGATGCGCTGTAATCCGTCCCCTCCTACGTCAGCTGCATTGTTGTCACCCCCCTCCCGTGTCAGGAAAACTGTAATCCTGCTCTTACGTTACTTGGGAGCTGCGTCTCTGGCATTTCCAATTGCATTCGCCCGGAGTCAGGCAGAGCAGGGACACAGAACAAAGCACCACTCTCTGGACCACGAATGTAATGAGTCCTCTGGTGTTTTGGGCGTGCGCGTGGGTTGTTCGGAGCTAAATGCATTTTGCACACTGGGAGGTTGGCGTTCTGCAGCCGCTCACCAGACAGAGGTTCCCATCGGTGCCGGGTGGGAGAAGCTCAGCAGAGTTTTTGCGTGGCGCCGAACCACGCGCGGTGCGCTCTTACACGCTGGGTCTGCACGTGGGCTGCGACGGAGGCGAAGACAATACACAGCGTTTCAGACAGCAAAGGGTTAGCAAAATTCCTGCTTTGTGCGTCCCCGCTGATGAAACGACTCCAAGGAAGCAGGAGTGGGGGAGGTGGGTGGGCTCACAGTCTGTGAGTGGGACACCAAGACAATCTATTTTCAAACGTGCACGCGTGTGTTACGCTCCAGTCCCGGGGCTGAGCAAGAACCTAGGAACAATAACACATGGGAAATTTCTTATGTGCAATTCTTGGCACAAGCCAGCCCTGAGTTTCCAGGGAAGCAAAGTACAGGGCATATGGCATCTAAATATATGCCATCATGGATGACAAGAAACACGGAAGAACTTTTTGGATGGGGTTGTTTGTTGACATCCTGAAAATATCTTTCACAAGACAGATACTGACAAGACAACTCCAAACCAGATGGTTCTCCAGCGATGGTTTCACAAGAGCTTTAAGCTTGGGGTGAAGTAAGCAGTTTGTGCTACTGGAGCAGATTGATTGTGACTCCTCAAACAGGAAACCAGATGTTCATGCTTCAGCTAGGGCTACTCCCCTTGTTACACAGCTGATACAACCAGAGAGCACAGGCTTTGTCCTCACGCTCAGCAGGACATGCTGTCTTCAAGAAGTCTTCCTGTTGCACGCTCTTGATAATTTTTTGAGTTGGCTCAAACTGCTTCCTCTCTGTCGATACCCATCACCTCTCGCAAGATCAGTGACACAGATTCTCTTTCCCTGCTTAATTTATGCTTTTCATTTGGGCAGATGGTTCCCCAGTCTTGTTGGATGTAACGGGAGCAAACCCTCACAATTAAATCTGCCACTGCTCATCTTGGTGGTGAAGGTAGACAGGTGTCTTGGTCTAAAGACATGCCTTTTAGAAGGTGTTCTAATTATGTGAGGATAGCAAGATTGTATTCTGTGGGTATTTATTTTAAAGAATAACACTTCTTAATACATTAGATGCAGAGAGTCAGATTAGGAAGAGACCTAGTTATGCAGAAATTCTCACTGCAAGCAAGGGTGAGAAAGTCAGGGACTGAACTCATCTGAAAATTTTGGATAGATGCTTCCGTAGGAGCTGAGATCTGTGACGTGAATTCCTTAAGTCAGCATGTTCCTCCTTTGGTAAGCCATGTCACTCATGTCAGCAGCAGGGCTTTTTGGTGTGAAAACCTCTAAATTTTGTAATTTGTAATGGAAGGAGGAAGAGTGTGAAGAAGGAGAACAAGATGGGTATAGATTTGCAGTGGGTTCCAGTGCAAAACCTCTTCTGGTGGGTCTGTGTGAGGACTTCCTGGCCTGTAGCTGCAGATGGCACATCCCATCAGGGGCAATGACCTGGGATTGAGGGAACTGGTGGTAAAAAGGTGTATAGTCTGCAAGGCATCCAGATACACCTTTCTGCTTCACTGCATGCCAACAAAAACGAATGTGATGGCCAAACATTTCCATAGATTCATTTGTTAATAAAAGATACTAGATAAGAGAGTCAACATATTTTCATGTTCCTTCCTTTGACAGCATGAAATTATTCTGCTGGTTTGTAATATCAAAGGCAGTCTAACCTGGGATTTGGGGCTTTAGCCTACAGGCGATATTGATAAATATTTCCCTCAGACAAAACGTTTCTCACCTTTGAAATCAAAAGGATAAGCCATGCTTTCTCTGTTAGCAGTAGAAGTACTTTTGGGAAAAGTGGAATGCTTTTGGGAAAGTGGAATAATCTGCCTTACAGAACATGCTTTGAACTGTGCAAATACAAGCTTGCAATATAGTTGGGACAAAGTACAGGAAGGAGCAACACCCATCACCACAAGTAGGATGGGTCTGTGGTGAGAACATCTATTACTGCATCTTCACAAGACAGGAAGATATTCAGAAACTCCTCTTTTTTTTTTCTTTTTTTTTTTCTTNTTTTTTTTTTTTTTTGCTGTTTTTCATGAACAGGAGCCCCTTGTTAAATAACACAGCAGCCACGTGAGCATTCAGAGAGAATTTACTCATGCAGCAACATTTATGGAAAGGAAATACTGGTTTGGGAATCAGAAAAAAATGCCAAGGCCAAACGTGATGGGAAGTGAATACCAAAGGCATGATCAGAGTGCAGTTCACTGGGTGATCCAGTGCCAGCCACCGAAACAATTCACTGAGGATTTTCCAGTGATAACAAACTCTCTCTGCATCCAGCTTCATCAGTAGACAGAAAGACAGTTTCTCTTGGGCACATTGTTAATGGCAAACTGTTTTCCTGGCGTTAGAAGAGAGCAGAGTGGAGTTCATGTGCACCATTATATCATCATGTCCTGACACAGAGAGAGCAACTTTCCTGCACTGCCCCGGCAAATATCACCGGGAAGGACAGGGAAACTTCGCAGAAGCATCACCAGCACAGGCTGCTGGCCTTTAGAATCTCATAAGTGAATTGTTTTGCATAAAATCCATTAGTGAACACTTTAAAGACACAGTGAGCCATAAACCAGTTGTCCTAATAAACTAAGACAAAAAAGGCTGGGTCCTGTCCTGGAGAAACAGCAGCAACTTTTCATCACTGGAGTAGTATGAGAGAGCTGGAGACTTGTGCTGGATGCACAGAGTGTCTTGTTTGACAGGACCTTCACAGCCAGAGCTGGTCCTCTGGCCATGAGTTTAACTCTAGGCACTGTCCCAGTGCAGTCCTAGTGTGAGTGGGATGGTGCACTGGTCAGCTCCTGCATCTGTCCCACTGGTGCTGTCCCAGTGCTCAAGGTGTCCTTGAGAGGACACTTCACCACACTCCTATCTGGCTCCAACAAGGCTTTCCTACCCAAAACATGGATGCTTTCTTGGAATGGCAGACCTCCCCCCCCGAAAAGATAGAAAGAAGGGAGGGGTAAAAAAGCTTTAAAAGCAAGAAAATCATCAGTGACCCCTGCTGGACACAGGCACAGGTATTCCTGTCGGGCTTCCTGCTCGTTCAAGGGCCAGTGGAATGTGTGCCTGGCTGAAGCCCTTGGAAGAGGAATAGCAACTGTCAGACTAAAACAAAAAAAAAACAAAACAAACAAACAAACAAAAAAAAAAACCCAAAAAACCCAAAACAAAACAAAACACAAAAAAAACCCTAAAAAAAAAAAACAACAAACAAACACCAAAAAAAAAAAGTGGAAGAAAGTTAAAACTTAAAATTGTGACATTTGCCCTGTTTCTGTGTGCTTCAGAGCTTTCTGGAATCTCGCATTTTCCCCTCCACCTCAATTGTTGCTGCCATTTGGCAGCAAGCGCAGTCTGCTCAGCAGCAGGGACCTGCTCCAGAGGAACCCTCTCCTGGCAGCCTTGACCCTTCCCTTCCTGCCTGCTGTCTCCATGGGCTCCATTAACTCCTGCTCCATTAACTCCTTGCCAACAGCTTCTCCCAGGAAAAGTCCTTGCCCTTGTCTCCAGGATCTCCTCACAGCAGCAGTCCTTGCTTAGGCATGCAGGTTGCTGGAAGGGATCCTAAGCCTTCCTTCACATTTTTTAAGGCCAGCTCTGGATATCCAGGCAGAAGCAAACCAACTGGCTATTCATCCCTTCCTCCACCTTTCCTGACTCTGGGGGCAGTCTAAGGGGAAGCATTCCTCCCAGGGCTCCCAAAGGGCTCATCTTTGTCTCCCAGTGGCTCCCTGGGCGATGCAGTCAATTATCCTTGAAAGCCCTCACAGCTGTCGAGTCTTTCATTCACTCTGGAGCCAGGATAGTTGGTGTGCTCCACGTCCAAAATAGTTTAGGACAACTGCATCCTGTCCACCTAAAAGTGCCCAGCAGGTTCTCGTGGATGGCCCCCAGCAGCTGCTGAGGGTTTTCATGTGCTGTGCTGCAGCTGGATTTCCAAAGGGGCTCCTGTAACGTGGACAGTTGTCTCAACTGCCTTGGAAAGGAACAACACACTCTCTGTCCTGGCTTGACTGAAAATGCCCTCAGCCAGTGCTAACCGTGCCAAGACCATAATTACTTCATCTTGTTCTCCTGGAATCCCCCAGAGCTGTTTTTTATAGGTGATAACAGCAGCGCAGCTGCTCCTGACGTCTCCATTCCCTGAATCCAAAGAAATCCCCTACCTGCTCTGTAATTGTGTGCTAACTGCCGGGCACACAGGCGGCGTATTCTGCCTGATTTGAGGCCACCGGGCTTCTGGCTACAGCATCATCCTGTGATCAGAGGTAATGGAAGAAGGTGGACACCAGCAAACAGGTTGTGGTGGTGTGATCTTGTTTCCAAAACTGCAGCGCCTTTCTGCGTAAGCAGCCCCACGCAGTCAGCAGAGCGCTGTGTCCTCGTCACTCACCCCCCTAGAAAGATGAAGTGTCCGCAAAATCTGGCAGTGTGTGCACAGGACTTGGACAAGTTCTGGTAGGACCCCCACAGAGGGGACGTGGTGAGCCTGGAGAGGGTTGCCTGCCCAACCACTGGGTTGGGTGTTCTGCTCAGCGACCCGCATTTGGTTTTGACTTCAATTAATCTATGCACAAACAGAAAACAAACAAACAAGCAAACAAACAAAAGACTTTGCATCGTGGGCCCTTTTTACCTCTCTAACCACTGTGATCCAGCATTCTCCTCCCTTCTCTCCCAGCTCCTGGGGAAAGAGCCTTTATATCAAGCAGTCGTGTCACCACAAAAATGTGTTTGCCAGGTCAGTAAACAGAGCTGACACAGGGATCTGCAAACAGGCTGAATTTCTGCTTTAACGACTAGAGAGTTTGAACAAATACAGGTGAAGAACAGTATGAGCGCTCTGCTTCCACCCTAACCCCAGCATCAAAGACCCTGCTGGCTCAAGGGACTGACACAGATGTCTTGGGAAGGAACATCCTTTTTTGCCTCTACTCCAGGGAAGAGTAAGTCATGAAGGAGACTGATTCATGGACCAGGCTTCCCTGACACACAGCCTTTGCAGGAGGAGCAAGCCTCTCAGTCCTAGGCTGTGTGGAGGAGCCCGGTGCAGTAAATGAGCCCCAGATGGGCACTCACAGGTTACCTGCATCAGTAAGTGAGGAAGGGCACGCAGACCTGCCAGCCCGTGCTGCTACCTCACGCTGTGGGTCTGCTTTGGACTGCTCCAGCTGGGTGTCTCCAACCCAGCTCTGCTGAAAGGAGCCTCATTCTGCACAGTGGAAAAATGAGTGAGCAAGTGCTCCATAAAAAAACAATTTGTGGCTTCTTTTTTTCTTGTTTTTTTTTTTTTTTTGTCTGTCAGGATGAGTGCCACAGGGCTTAGGTGCTCTCACCAGCTGAAAGCAGTGGGCAACTACCCAGTTTTCCACATCCCAGAGAACATCCCTACTGACTCAGCAGACCCAGCTCTGACTGCTGATTTCCCCTCCCCTGCACACGAGGCGTGTTTAATGTCTGCTTTGTGTTAAATGAACGCTTCCCTGATAATTGCTCTCGGGAAGGAGTAACATTATTGTCGAGGCATCCTGCAGGAACACCATGAGTCAAAGGAGAGGTAATTCCAAGACAATCTTGCAGTTAGATGGGGTCCAAGCTGTGAAGATCTTGGGCAGCTCTGAGCAGACAGAACCCAGTGGGGCTGTAATTTTGAGTCTGTCATCCTTTATTTTCCCTTTTTTGCACAAAATTGTGCCTGGTCTGAACCCCAGGCCAGGCTTATTACTTTGCCTGTGTTCTCAGGGGTAGAAGTACCCTTTGGATACACAGCTTGCATCATTAGTCACAGACTTTGATCCTTCTGCTCCCATTTCCTCTGTGGTGAGAGCCCAACCTCCCTCTTTCTGACACCACTCTGCAGGGCTCAGTCCTTTCACCACCACACTGAAGAGCATTGCAATGTTTTCAGTAGCTCCTCAGGAACTCAGTGAACCCAGCACAGATGGAGATGCCCAAAATATTCCTGTATGGATGTGGTAATAACATCCAAACTTCACTGGGCAATAAAATGCAGCAGGGCTGGTGCAGTACTCCTGGAGGACTGGCACATGAAATGGGCAGTTCTCTGCACCATGCAAGCTTCACTCATGGATTGGACATGTCAGGTAGGTGGGCTGTGCACAAAGGCCCATGCAGTAATCTGTCTCCCAAATCAGAAACTTCCTGTGCCAGGGGCTGTGTCTCGTAGGCAAAGAGTGAAGCTTGTCTTGGCTCTTTGCAAATACCACGTTAACAGCTGGCATTTTCAGTGGCCAGAACTTCAAAAGCACAAGCCAAGGAGTAGGAGTTCTTTGGCAGGGGGACAGGTGGTGTCATGGTGGAGGTGCACAGGGACAGCAAGAGAAGCAACAGAAATGGGTTGCAAGAGGGAAATTCTGATTAGGTCCTTGAGCAAGTTTTCACCCTGGGATGGTGGTCACACACTGGACCAGGCTGACCAGAGATGCTGGGTAATCTGCAGCCTTAGAGATACTCAGGGCTCAGCTGGACAAGTCCCTGAGAGCTTTGAATTATGTTGGCTGTGCTTTGAGCAGGGGCTGGGACCAGATGTCACCCAAAGGCCTGCCAGACATGCACAAGTCAATGGCTTTGTGATGCTGTGGCCAATGCCAGCCAAGTCACAGTGGCTCAAGAAGGCACCCTGAGGATGGAGACTGTGCTAAATTCTCCTCTTAAATTTGTAACTCTTAAATGAGAGTGTGCCAAATTCCTCTCCTTCCCCTCGGGGACTGCGGGGAGCTGCTCTGCACCAGGGACCCTCAAGGCTGTATCTGCTCCTGCTTGTCTCTAAGCTACAACTTTATTAGCACAGGGTTGCTCTTCTGGCTGAGAGCTTATCCACAATAAACACAGTTCCAATCAGCCATGGAGCATGCAGCTCCCTTTCAGCAGCTGACATTTCAGGGGCAAGTCACAAAGCCATTGGGACCCAGCAGCAGCACTTGGTGGTCAGGGCACAGAGCTGTGGGAACCTCGTCTGTGTCTCCCAGACCAAGCGGTGGAAGCGACATGTCCCACCACACAGAGAAGCCGTTCAACTCCCAGGTCATCCTCTCTTTGGCTCCTGGCTATTTAAAGAGCCTGTGGATAGTGGAACACCTCCAGCACGAGGGACTGGGAGTAACCCACCCCACAAGACACAGAGGCAGAGTCAGGACACTGTGGAGGAGGCTGGAGACGTGAGTTTCCCTCAAGGGGTGAAGCAGTGGGGTCTGCATTGCCCACATCCTGTGCCACAGCCCTCACCTCCTGCCTGTGCCCTGCCACATCTGCAGCAGGAGGGGGACTGACACCTGGGGGGTTGTGAGGAGCAGACAAGGGGCTCCATCATATTTCTTCCTAATATCTAACCTAAACATACTCTCTGTCAGTTTGAAGCCATTCCCCCTTGTCCTGTCACTCCAGGCTCTTGTAAAGTCTCTCTCCATCTTTCTTGTCAGCTCCCTTCAGGTACTGGAAGGCTGCAATTAGGTCACCCTGAAGCTTTTCTTTTCCAGGCTGAACCATCCCAATTCTCTCAGCCTTTGCTCATAAGAGAGGTGCTCCTTCCCTCTGATCATCTTGGTGGCCTCCTCTGGACTCTCTCCAATAGTTTAGGCCAAACTTACTGCTCTGTTTTGCTGCCAGAAGAACAAACCAATGGGTACCTCCAGAAGGAAGGAAACGGGGGCACAGCAGTGCCCGACACACCTTAAGCAGAGAGCAAACAAGAGAGAGGGAGGTGAGCAGGATTTATGGCTGTGACCTTGAGGCTTTCAGCACATCTTGCTCTATATAGGGGGCAGTTTTCTTTGACAGAGTTGCAGCGCTGCAATAACCTCCTGCACTCAGTAACAGAGGGCGGGGGCTTGCCTGTGTGCTTTGAAATAAAAGTCGAGCATTAAACTGGTGAGAATGATATATTAAAAAAAAAAAAAAGGTAGATGAAAAGCAGTAACATGAGAACACATTTTCACAGGAATTGCCTGCTCCTTCCCATTGGGTCAGTGTATTTGCCCAGCACATAAACAACATTGCTCACACAACTCACAAGGAAATCTGACCGGCAGCGCAGGCTGCCTGGGAGGGGAGATATTTTTGTCCTAAGGCCCAAAAGAGGAACAAACAATACTGAGCAGGGAGCATAGGTGAAAGGCAAGCTGAAGGAAGGCAGCTTCGAGGCAGTGTGGAGAAGATGGGCCAGTTGCTCGACAGGTGAAAGCAAAAGCAGAGGGAGCAGCCTGGAGAGGTCGGGAGTGGGAGGCGGCAGCAGGAGCCAGAGATGAAGAGAGTGGAAGAAGAGATGAGCCTGTGGTTCTATCATGAGGAGAGGAAGAGTAGGAGGAAAGCTGAGCTGAGATGTGAGCAGAGGCTGCTCAGCCCAGAGTTTTAAATGTCAGGATGAAGAGCTTGACCAAACGTGGAAGGGAAGCAAGTGGGATGGCAGTGCAGGCAAGGGGCAGCCCCTCAGGCAGGGAGGGCACTGGCACTGCTGGGTGTTCCAGGCGACCTGCTGTGCCCAGCACAGGGTGAGGGCAGATGGAGAGGGGAAGGGAGGTGCCGGTGCAGGGCTCCCGGGGTGGTGGGAGCCATCCTGACATCCCTGAGAGGCACAGGGCGCTGTGATGGTGGGAACAGACGTCCCTTTCAGGGATCTCTGCAGTAAACAGGAAGGAGAAGATAAAGCTGCAGCCAGAGAGGCCACTTGGTTTCAAGGGAGATTTCCTCTGTCTTTGAGACACCAGGGCATGCTTGCAGCTAAGCAGCCAGTCCCGAGGGAAGCACAGCCCATGGATGGAGGGGAGATCCTGCTGGGATTCTGTGCCAGGGAGCACCACGCAGAGTGATGTGGAGGGGTGTGGGTGCAGCTCTCCACTCCGTCTGACACACTGGCACTTTCTCTGTGCTCAGTTCCTACTGCCACAAGCCTCCCTCATCTCAACCCCCCAGGAGGAGGACCCCCCTCAGCATTTTGAGATCACCTTCACATATCCCAGCCACCAAAGGAGAAGGTTTCCCTGTGATGGGCTCTTCCAGGGAGCTACCATCCCACTGTGGTGGCAGTGCCACTCACACCGTGNCCCATCCCATCCCATCCCACGTTATCCAATCCCACTCTCAAAATGGGAACAGCAGCCATGAAAAGAACTGGTTGTACTAAAGCAGCAGCAGTGCAAAGGAGATGCCAGAAAACACAAATTGAAGGTGCACCACGAAAGTGTGGGCAGATTGGGGTGCAGCTGCCTGACCCCAGGGAGCACAACTCCGTGGTGTCCCATCTCCATCCCTGTCTCCCAGTGCCCCTGTGTGTGGAGCCAGGTGAGGTGTGGTAAATGATGCCACGTGGAAATCACACTTTAAATGGTTTTGAAGAACAGCCACACAGGGCCTTTCTTTGAGTTCCCATCCAGGTTTGTTCTCTGGAGCTGAGTGCTGTCAGCAGGTCTGTCCTGGGCTGCACTGGCAGGGGAGGCAGGGCTGCGGTGCCTTCCTTACTCCGCAGTGTAACCCGAGCCGGTGTGGGCAGGAGAAGTCCTTGTCTGGCTGTACTGCTCTCACCCCGCTGGCAGCAAGCAGAGATAGTGGAGGGGAAGTGTTGGTTTTCCAGCCTGGATTATTTTCGTAAGGATTCCTATCCCTTGTGAGTCACTGGAGGTTTTTCCGCTGACTGCAAGGAATGAAATCCATATCACTGAGATATTCGAAAAATGTGTGCAGTGGTCAGGAATGCTGCTTTATCAGCTTTTAGGACACCATTTGGTTACGAGACAACTTTGATTAGAGTGAAGATACAACTAATTGCAATTTAAAGGCCACACCTTCAAGTGAAACACAACAGCTTTCCCTGTCTGAAAAATCTGTAGCATCCCAAAATGCAGTGCTAATTTGGTACATGTTTAGCCCTCTGGGGCTTAATTAGATTCTTTTGTGCAGGAGACCAATTGGAGCTGGGTTTCAGTGCTGGATGGCCCCGATCCCACTGTAGATTCTGGACATGGAGGAGCTTTGCGCTTTCCCAGAGCTCGCAGTGGGATCACATCAGCCACAGCACCGTGGGCAGCACGGTTTGGGAGGTCAGAGCCCCTTCCTCCCAGCTTCCCAGATGTCAGCAGTGGAGCACTTCCATCCCACACTGCCGGAATAGCAGGTCAAGATATTCTCAAACAAATAGACACCAAGTCAAAGCAAAGTTCAGGGTTTTACAGACCGGCAGTGTGCGTGCAGATAAAGAAATTCTCTGGGTGGTTATTGCACAGCTTTGAAATAGCCAGTCTGGGGGAAAGGGCTGCATTTACCTACAAATATCCATTTTCCTGCAAAGAGAGTGCTCCTTCAGGGCTTTCTTGGAAAGAGCCCTCCAGCCGGCTCATCCCAACCATCACATGGGAAGGATTTTCAAAACACACTAATGAGCAGCGAGATGGAGACACTAAGTGCTGGTTTAGACATTCTAGAGAAGGTCAAAACCCTGTTTAACTTCCATTAATGTCACTCCAGTCCCTTTTGATAGTACTGAATAGCAAAGGGAAAAAGAGAAAGATAAAAACAATCTGAAAAGCTTTTCAAAAACACCACATTCTTAAAGAAGACACATTTGCTTTAGAGTGGCTTTAACGGGAAAGAAATCGTGAAGGAGTGAAGATTTCTTCACTGATTCCCAAATTATAGGCTGGGGCTGGGGACAGCTGAGGTGTGATTCAGTGCTTGTTGGACACTGATACCAACTGAGTGCCCTTAGCACTGCTGATGTGGGCAAAAGAGATGGTCAGTGGAGAGCAGAGGGGTGGGAGATCCCCCTGGTCCCCCTGCACTCCAGGAACAGCACAGGGTAAGCAGACAGAAGGTCAGGACCTGTGTTGCACAGCAAATCAAAATGCTGGAGACAAAGGCCATAGGATTCTGTCCAGAAGGAAGAGAAGCAGCAGCCACAAGCTCAGAGAGACCACAACTGCTTTCTGCAATGCATAAATGTCACACGGTGCTTAAAATACTTGATCAGCCTCGTCCAGCCAGCCCGGCTCTGGCAATAAACACACTGTTCTGCTTTTTAATGTGTTTCCCTCAAACGATGCTCTAGCAACCAACTGTGTTCAAAAAAGCCCAGCAGTTGCAGTTTGAGATTTATTTTAACTTTGCAGAAAAACAAAACCTCAGAATCAAAACAAAAAGAGCCAGAAGGGACTGTGGGAAACTTCTCCCTAGATAAACGTGAACTTAGATTATTTTGCTCTTTCCACCCTGCCAGGGCTGTCGGGATGCCACCGGGAGAGGATGGAGGATGTGTGGTCTAATGACTAACAGGGCCAGAGGAGTCTGAGCCCAGACATTACCAGCAGGCAGAAGCACCTCAGGCAAATCGCTAATTGCCTGTGACTTATTCCCATTTACCCGGGGGGCAGCAGCTCACTCCCGGGAATGCGGTGAGCATTTAATCAATTAGGGCTTGATTGCTGCTTTGAAATCCTGGCTTCCAAAACATGCGGGGTAATTGCAGAAAGTCCTTTATTATTCCCAGCAGCAGGGACCACGCCATGCTTGCACACATGGATCAGACCTTCCCCACGCCTGGCTGGTCCCCGCTGCCCACCTGGGTAACCTGCTGAGGTGGTGGATCATGGCTGGGACAGCGGGCTACTCTGCCCACCACTGGCTGTAGCTGGCTTTGAACCCCCCCAGATGGAGCTGTGAGAGGTGGATCGCAGGCAAAATGAGCACAGGCAGCCAGGGAACTGTGGCAGTCCTTACCCTGATGGGAGAGGACAGCCAGTTTGTAACTCCATCCCTCGGGGGTGGCACTGGGAGGAAGGTGGGAAAGTGGCTCTGCTCCTGGGAGGAAGGAAGAGGCTTGCCTTGGAAATGGAGAGAGATGATGGAGATGGAGATGGAGATGGAGATGGAGATGGAGGTGGAGAGATGGAGATGGAGATGGAGATGGAGATGGAGATGGAGATGGAGATGGAGAAGGAGATGGAGCAGGCTGAGGTGACTGTGACCAGTGGAAATGTCAGTGACCTTTCACTAAACTCTGTGCACACTCTGCAGATGCTGAAACTCAGCTGGGTGGAGAGCTGGAGCAAGCTCTGAGCTGTCCTGTGCCCCTGGCAGCACCCATCCCCTCAGCTCCCCACTGGGGGAAGCAGGACCACCCTCGGGCGCCCTGGCTGCTCTCCCAGGCCCGGGAGGAGTGCCACCATGCCCCCTGCACCGCGCCTGTGACAGGACACAGCGTGGCCAGCACAGCCGCGGGGCTGGAATGGGGTCGTCCATCAGCTGTGTGGAACAAAGCCAAGGGAAATTCTTTTCAGGCGTTTCAGACGAGAAGGAGGTTAACTTTCTTTACTAGATAAGGCGTTTTCCATCTAAGTAGGACATTTCAAAATGTCCCATTCCCAAACAAATCTTTCTAAGAGGCCTGAGCAAAACAAAGTGTCAGAAGCCATTGGTTTGAGCTTCTCCTGCTCTGTTTTGACCCCCCCCCCCCCCAGCCTTGCTTCCCTCTTTGCCTTCTTTCAAGGAAGAAAGAAACAATGTTGAAATTGGAAGGCTGCCAGCAGGACTGAAATGTCATTTTCCAGCAGCCTTGGTGGCCGCACCAAACCCTGCAGGGCCCTAGTGCAGGAGAGGGTGTGACCTGTGGGGACAGTCCTGTGGCACCACGGGGCTGGTGGCTGCAGCCACCACTGGGCTCTGCTGGGAACTGAGAGGCTCTTGGAGGTGACACCAAGTGGGGTGGCTTTTCTACTCTCCCACAGAGCCAGGCGAGTCCGGGGGACTGGCAGCACTATGGGGGCACCCTCCTCTTCCACTGGGGGCTGCTCACCCTTGAGGTGCTGGAAGAGAGCCGATGGCTGCAGAGGCTCCAGATCCTGTTTCCTCTAGTTTTGTGCCGTTTGCTGTTGAAATCAGTGACCTTGGCTATGGTTTCCCCTCTTCTGTGTGACTGTCACCCACCTCCAAAGCTGGCACCCAAGTGCCTGATGGGGCAGCATCGTTTTGGAAAGTGCCCAAGGAGGAGGACCCTTCTATCTACTACAAGATGTCCTACGTGACATTTTGCCATGGCCTACAGTGTCCAGAGGACACAGCTGGGTTCAGAGCCCGTGCTGGTGACTCAGCCACATAATCACCATGGCTGAAGCTCTTGCTGTGCTCTGCATCGAAGTGAGGAGCCGGTGACAGAAGTCTCCAGGCCTGACAACATCCACGCTTCACCACGCACGGCTGGGGTCGGAGTAAATCCACCTTCCCCAGGAAGCTGTTGAGCCAGGCAAAGTTGTGTCTCCTGAGAACAGGGGTAACCTCACTCCTTGCAGACAAGGCGAGGAGATGTGGTAGATCTCCAGTGAAGCAAACACCCTGCTGCTGCTGCCGGAGGTTTTATGGCAGTGAGAACCCTTAGGCTGACAGGAGGTGCCAAAACTGTGTGTGTGCCTTTGTCACACCAAAAATGCCATTCTCCACCTTTGCTGGGCAAGATGCATGAGCATAACTTCCTCTACTGCAGCGCTGTGTTTGTGCCAAGCCTTGCTCCTGCTGGCGGCTGCCAAGAGCCTTGTGAGACAGCCTCGGGGCTCAGCCATGGCAGGGCGAGTGCTTGGTGGCTCCATCGCCTCAGCCCTTGGCCTGTGCCGGTGCAGGAGCACGGAGAAGCTGGTCCAGGTCTCCTGGAGAGCTGCAGCAGCTCTCTGGGGAGCACGAAGCAGGGAAACGCCACTGATTCGTGTTTCCTAATGAATGGCATTGCCACACGACTGAAAAAAGGGGAAGTGGAACCATGTAGAGGCTGTCTCAATACCTTCCGCCCACCTTTCCTCTTCCCCCACTCACTCTAGCTCATCCCAGGTCCTGTCTGTTGGGATTCACTTATTTCCCCCTCTTGCCAGGTTGTTTCTCATGGTGGGAGAGGTGCATTTTAGGATGGCTTTCACTCCCTGTTGGCTTTAGCAATGATTCCCCAAGGTACAGAGGTACTCCCTCCAGCATCACTCTCCACTCCAGCAGCCAAGCCAGGACCCCTTCACAGCCAGGATCAGCACCAGGACCTGTCAGAGGGAATCCCTGTTGTGACCACTTTGTGCCATTCCCTCTCCTTCAAGAGGCCCATGTCATGCCAGAGCCCAGTACCCAGTCCTGGGGGTGCCTGGGGGATGGCTGTGCTGCACTGCCCTGGGGAGGGGCACAGTTCCTGTGAGGGTGGAGCTATCTGGATTGCCTGGAAAACAGCTGGGGGCTTGAACAAATCCATAGGAACTCCCCCACGCCTGTCCCCTCCACGGTCTGCACAGGCCACCCTGTACAGTGTCCCACAGCTTCGTGTCTGTGCTCCTGCACCCTGGGATGTTCACCAGGCTACAGTGAGACCGAGCTGAAACACCTTTAAAAGCCTTTAAGGGGTGTCACTCTACAGCAGAATCACAGTCTGTGGGGTGAGGGAGCCCAAGTCCTGGCTTGTCATCTTCCCATGTAGGGAGCAGACAACAGAGATTCGAAAAAGTGGTGATGAAAAGCCCCCTGGCAAACCCCAAGGCAGTGAACGATATTATTTTCCATCGGGAAAGGTGCTGCCAGCCTGCTAACCAGGGGAGAGGACATTTGGCACCCACAGTACCACCCATGGGGCTGCCACCCCATGCTGCAAGTGCCCTCTCCCAGCTGGCACTGAAAGCCATGTCCTGCCCCCTTGGATACCCTGCCTGGGATGGGCCAAGCTCCGCTGCGATCCCAGGAGACACTGTGGGGAGGAGCCCACTGCCAGGCTGGGAAGAGACTGTGTTCCCACAGTGCCCAAGTCAGCACTATAAAGCCACTCCTCAGGGAACATTAATAATTTAGGAATATGCTGGAGCCTCTATTGTGTTCTGAGCAGGCTGTTGTATTTGCTTATCATGACAATGTCCGAGCCCCTTCCGGCAATGCACTCGCCTGTCTGATGGATGGTTGGCACGTGCTCTTGTCCTGTCCCCAAAAAGAGGAGGGACAGCCTGCACAATTGCTTGGGCAGCAGGAGACACTCGCTTGGGTGCTGGACATTTGTCTCAGATAGTGAGATAAAATTAAAACAGGCTTTGGAGTAAAGTCTAAACCCAAAGTAATCATGAACAGCAGACACTCATGGTCCATAGAAAGCTTAGAAACACAAACCCTTGAAGAAAGAAGGGTTGTCAATTTATTTGGTATCTCCCTCTGCAATATGAGATTTGTTGAACCCACTGGGACCAATTTATCCTCTTCGGTTTCCCTCAGTGATTCCTGGAACTGGTCTGGGATAGCTTTTCCTGGACAGGCCTGTGTGCCAGCACCCCTCTCCCAGAGTGCACATGTGACTCAATACATCAGTTTTGGCTGTAGAGTAGACACTGTGTAGACCAGGAGTAGACACTGGTTCACAGTGAAGTTTGTTCACTGGTTCTAAGTTCACAGCTGTCACTAACACCAGATAGATTTTCCGTGAAAACTAATGAGAATGTGGTGAAAATGTTTATGCTCATCCCATTGTTGCAAGCAAAGGGGTAATAACACACAGCACAGCTCAGGAGCAAGACTCAAGCTGTGAACACATGAACAGGCAGGGATTGAGAGGGAGATGTCCTTACCTTCCTGTCAGCTAAACTGAGGGGCTGCAGCTCCTACAGGAAGCGTTTAACAAGGAGGGAAAGAGTGATTCAAATCCAATTCAGTCTGCATTCAGCATTTTTCATGAAACCAGCACATTGAGAGATCCCTCCTGAGAAGCCTTGAGATGGGATGACCCGAAGCTGGCCGGTTTACAGGAATACACAGTGCGTGGCACAGTCTCTCTGTTAGCTGGATGAAGGGAACAGCTTAGTCACTGTGAGGGGAACCATTCACGGGGAGATGAAACCTTCACCTCCTGTTGCAACAGAAGAGTTGTTGTTTCCAGCTTGCCCACCACTTATGTCACCACTTGTGCGTGGCAGGCAGCTCTCCCCCACTTCCCAGCAAACTCGCAGTGACACTGAGTCACACCGTTGATGTCCCTGTGGGTAGGTGCTCAAAACTGAATATCTCACGGGGAATATTGCAAATACCTTGGCTGAGCAGCTGCTGCAGTGCAAGGGAGAATGTGTTCATGGGGGATATCTGGGGAGTCCTGCAGTCTCTTACTGAAACCAGCTCTTTGTAAGAAGCAGAAAAGTCCTCCAGAGGCTTGACTCAGTGGCCGTGAGGCAAACGCCTTTCATCAGAGGCCAGCTGAAAATTCTCCCAAGATCAAAGAAGACTCACGCTGATCCCAGTGGGTTTTTACTCAGGGATTAGGGGTCTGGGGTTAGGTTTGCAGAGGGGTTAAGGTGTTCCTTCTGTGCAGGAGCTAAGGGTGGGGCCATCCTGTCAAAGTCCTCCTGGCAGCAGCACCCTCGTATCCAAGCTTTTGAGAATTAAGGCCTGAGGGTGAAGGGATTTAAACCATCATTTCCCACCCCGTGTGACTGGGCCATGGCACACAGCAGCTCGGAAGAGATGATCTCATTCCCTCCTGCTGGAGCTGTTCCGCTTGACATAGATAAATTAAGTATTGATGCAAGTATTGATTACTGTTGTGCTACGTATTGGAAAACTTAACCTCATCCTTTCGTGGACATTTTTCCATCTCACTATAATTAGGTGCCCAGGCGGATACTCTTCCCACTGAGGAGGTGAGGGTGGATTTTCACTGTGTCCTGTGGGTCTAGGCCAGGTCTGGTGGGCAAGGCAGGAGGAGAAGGCCCCACTGCCTTAGAGAGCAGAGGGACAGCACTGCCAGGGCAAGCTGTGGCTGGCAGTGACAGCAGTGCCACCAGCAGCACCCACACCCGAGGGCTGCAGCTGCTGGCTTGTGTTTAGGGGCTCTGCTTGAAGAACACAGTGAGTGGCTGGGACTGGGAAGGCCTTAAGGAGGATGTTTCTAAGAAGAAGATGTGGTCTGCAGGCACCTTTTGAAAACACCTTAATGCTTTTACATTTTGGAAGCTGTTCATATGCAGGATGCAAACAAAGTAGAGCCAAGGAGTCCTACAAAGACTAAAACTCCAAAACCAGAGAAGAACAAAACAGTTCTTCCCACTCTGTGGTTTGATCTATGTCCTTTTCAGATTTTGCTCTGAAGCATAACGGTAATACAGGTCTTACACCAGAGAGATGTTTTCAGTAGAAACTGAGTAGTTTCAGTTAAACTGACGTAAAAATATAATGGTTTAATGTCTGTGAAGCAAAGTTAAAAGCAAATGTATTTTCAGTAGAAATAGCTGAGGGATCTTTTGAGCAGAAGTAGATTTTCCAATGAGACTGCAGTCAAGGTACACCTGTGTTGGAGGTGAATCTGCCTGGGCCACTCCCAAAGTATAACAACAATCTGCCCTGTGCTTCTGACCTGGGGCCATTGATAATCTCTGGGCTTTCTGAGATAAATCATGGGGCTGTGTCCCAGTGCCATTCACTGGCATAGGGTGCATTGCTTCAGAAATAGGGAGGGAAGAATTGGTCAGACAAGAACCGTCACATGTTAGTCACAAACAGAGAAAACAAAACTTAAATAGGACAGGTTTTTGTAACATCACGTAAGCTAAAGCTCCACTTTCGGTCAATAAGGTCATCCCTGAGTAATTGCTGGCACCGAGGGAGCCAGCCCAAACATTTTACAGTTTAGCAGCCTCTCTGTAGGGTGAATATTTGTGCATGGTAGAGCTTTTTTCTTCCTTTTTTTTTTAACCTTTCCCGAAATCAACTGAGAAGTGCATGATTTCTCACTGAAAACGTCACTGGTTTCTGCAATACTGCCAGAATCAATAGATTCCAGCAACGCCTTTGATGTGGAGATGTGTTAGTGAAGCAAACTCACCGCAGTCTGTTTTTAATGCTTTCGGTGTGTGCGCTCTCACAGGAGAAGAGCAGAGAGAGGGAGATGAAACAAGAACACAAAATGCATTTTACATGACACCTTATCCCACCCAGAAGCAGAGAAGCACTTAAAGCTCACAGTTCCTCTCTGGATGGTGCTCCTGTCAACAGCTTAAAGCAACATTGCCTAAAGTGGCATTTATCTTTGGGGCTGTCTATCAGATTCCTTTCTGATTTTGCTACAAGCGCGTTCCTCGCTGTTTATGCCATACATGGTTAAAGGGAATCTTTGTTGCTCCTCCACAGGTTACAGCAAGGTCAGGACTGAGTGCTGTACATCCTTTTGTGTCCTAAATATTGGACACTTAATCCCAAAGGCTCTGTCCCCGAGGTGGCAATTCACCTACAAGGATGCCTTCTCTCCAGTCTGCCTGTAAGGTTACCCCTGAGCACAAAACCCAGCAGCCACATGGGATTTGAGGCAGGAATGAGCCTGTTTCTTCCTGCTCTTTAGGTTCAAAGCCTGGTGAGAAGGGATTTATCCTTGTGCTGACTTATCCCAGGGAGTTCTGAGACAGACTAAACAATCAGACCCTGGAGTGACCAGGGTGCTGGTCCCAGCTCTGGCCAGGGGCCACCCAAGGTGCCATTGTCAACTCATAGTCAATGCAGCTCAACTTCCCTAAGTTTGTAAGGTTTGTGTAGAAGGGAAGCTAAGTGTACAGGTTTGTCGTGTTTGCTGGACATTTTGAGAACAATCCCACAGTCCTTACACATGATTAATTTGCATTCCATTTAAAGGGGAAGGCAAATCTCTGCTGTCTTAGGCCTGTCACTTGGTGAGTGTTGGCTTACCTAAGGTGGCAGAGGGAGGTGGTGTGATTTAGATGTTCAACAGTTGCTTCGCTCCAGCCCATCAGACAAAAATTAGGGCCTTGGTGAGCACCACAACAATTTCTTTACTGGCGTTTGCCCCAGGTTGCTCCAAGCCCTGTCCAACCTGGCCTCAAACACTTCCAGGGATGGGGCAACCACAAATTCTCTGGGCAACCTGTTCTAGTGCCTCACCATCCTCACAGGAAAAATTTCTTCCCCATGTCTCATCTAACACTACTCTCCTTCAGTTTAAAGTCATTTTCCCTTGGTTCTATCACTACAAGCCCTTTTAAACAGTCCCTCTCCAGCTCTCCTGTAGCCCTTTTAGACACTGCAAGTCTGCAATTAGGGCACCCCAAAGCCTTCCTTTTCCAGGCCAAACAACTCCATGTCTCTCAGCCTTTCCTCATAGGAAAGGTGCTCCATCCCTGTCATCATGTTCATGTTCCACCTCTGGGCTCACTCCCAATGGGTCATTGTTCTTCTTGTGCTGAGGACTCCAGAGCTGGATGCAGGTGGGGTCTCCTGAGAGCAGAGGGGCAGAAATTAGAGTTGTGATCCTCCAGTTGCTGAGACAGAGGAATGACCCACTGTTTACAAAAGACCTGAAGACAGAAATTAGGAGGAAAAAAAACCAACACCACACATGGTCAAAAGCTTGCTTGTTCTTCAGCTCTCAGAGCTTCTCCACCTCCTTGAGGGACTACGAGAACTTGATTGATTCTTCCAGCTGCAGGCGAGAAGGTGACCAAGGAAAATTATAAATACCCCTAACTCCAGTTGGTGGGCAGTCGTGGTTTGTACCTCATGAAGTTCAGGAGACTGATAAACAGAGGCTCCTTTGCTGTTTGTGGCACACAAACAGCTCTTTGAGAAAAGAAACATGTCTTCATGAGTCTGTCATAAAAGTCATACCTAAATTTTTGGAGATTTCTGGCGGTAGAATCCCTTCTGTTCCACAGCTGTCTGAGCAAGGCTGAGTGCAAACTCACACCCCTCTATTCCATACAGATAAAATCCCATAAATCTGACAGAGAAGGCAGAATTAACACCAGGATAACTGAATTAACTTTAATTAAGTAACTTCTTATTTTCACCTGTGCACCCAGGAGAAAAATCAAGACCTGTACTACCTATTTTATCATGTCATGGTTTTGTAACACTGGAGAAGATTAATATGCAGTAAAGCAGGGACAAATGCCTGTGAACAACTTCATGGGTAAATGGTTACATTCTGGGCTGGTTATAGTGGTGAAAGTCAAGAGAGGCAGCATTGCCATTGGTGGCACATCTCCAGTGCTGATCTGACACACATTTTGTCTTCACTCCATGGCAAGAATGAGCCAAAAGTGTCTGGAGCCATTGGCCAAACAGCAAATGAGCTCAGACATCCCCTGCTCCATGCCCATTTGCAGAGGATAACTTTTCCAGCAATTCCAGTTTTTTACCCCTGTGCAGTAGGTTCCAAAATAGAATAGAATCACAGAATTATTAAGGATGGAAAAGACCTCCGAGTCCAGCCTTTGATCAATCACCACTTTGTCAACTAAACCATAGCACTGAGTGCCACATCCAGTCATTTCTAGAACACTTCCAAGATAAATCTTGTAAGACCCATTGAAACCTGTCAGTGGGCAGTTAACAGGCACTAACAAAATGGGTTGACTTTTTTTGCATTTAACAATTAGGATAGCTATTAATCCACACACGTCTTGGGGAGGACTAGCAGCCTTCCTGCTACGTGAGCCATCTCACAGAGACTTTCTCAGCCCTTTGAAACATCTCTGTGCACACTGGTGGGTGTTTAATTGTGCGGAGTGGGACACACAGCGAGACACGTCTTCACTGAACACGGGGTCACTTCTGAAGGGGCTGCATTTTTTTAATCTTTCTCTGACCACAGCAAACATTTTAGGGCTGTGAGAACTTCCTTTGCTACTCGTGTGCCTGGTAAGGACAGACTTTTGAAATAACAGCTGCGGGGGAGAATTACCCCTGCCAATAGCCTTATCCCACCAACACCCCTTCCTCCTGCCCCACTGGGGCGCTTTTTGGTAACTGATTTTGCTACTTCGCCCTCCAGAAAAGCCAAGGTAGTGTTTTACTGCAAAGCCCTGTGGGTGCACAAGTGCATGAGCACAGATAAAGAGGCTTCTTTCTGGTGGGAACTCCGAGTAGGATGGGTGCAGAAGCTGCTCATCCACGTGTAGCTTGGGGCTTGTAGGAAGGAGAGCGGTGGGAATCAGTAAACAGAACAGGGGGATGAACGCACATGTCCACGCTCCCTGGAAATCCCCTGGCTCACAGGACAGCCTGCCTAGGGAAGAGTTAAAAGCAGAGCTCTGGAAAGTTTGGCCAGATGATTTCCTGATGGAGTTTATACAAGTAGAGTGTGCGCAAGGACGTATGTGCCTACGTGCCACTTCTCCCGGAGCAGCCTGAGCCGAGCAGAGGGAGGAAAAAAATTATAAAAACATCACAGATGGGTCCAGGCTGAAAACAACCATCTGATGAATGTGCAGGGTCATCACACTCCTCTCATTACAAACCTGCCAGACAAATCCATGTGATGCCTCCTCTGCTATGTAGCCCCCTTGCCACAGAACAGGAGGGCAGGGGCAGGGGTGAGGCAGGGCAGTGAGGAGACAAAAGAGGGCATGAGCACAAGGAATTCACAGTATCCCAAACCAGCTGCCACTCGTTCAGCTCTCAGGACATTCCCAGCAGCCAGGGAAATAAAGCAGTCATCTGCAGCCACAGGAGTGCCAGGGTGATGCAGGCATGATGCAGAGCTGATGCCAGGGAGATTCCGGGGAGGCACTGGCACCATGCCGGGGTGCTGGCTGCAGGCAGGAGGTGTGATGGAATGCAGCTCCATACGTACACACGTGGTGGTCTCACAACACCTATCCTGGTCAGAGATATCAGTGAAACACTAACGCGAGCTTGCTAGCGTGGATTGTACAAACCCGGGCAGGACTTTGGTACTCAAACTATCCCCTGCCCCTGTGCTGTCTCCATGGAAAACCCTCAGGGTTACCTTAATACACTCACATGCATGTCCTGCTGCGGAGCTGTGGCAGCCAGAGCTGCTAATCCGGAGGGCAATGGGCTTGCTTAGGTGCAGGAGCTTAATTCCCACTGCTGTGTACTGAGTGGGAGCTCTCCCTGTCCTCCCTAAGGAGAGCAGCGGGCACAAATCAAGGATTATACAGAGCGACCTGCTTGATCTTCTGTAGGCAGATCAGTAAGAAGGCAAACTCCTTATTACTCTCATTTAGCAGTGAATCAACCTTCCTCTCAATTATAGAGCACATTTGCCTCCTCCTGCTCCTTCAGAGCAGGGTGAGAGGGCACCATGTACGAAAGGATTAAGCAGCAGTCCCTTTAGGGATGCTTAGTCAGTGAACCCGTGCTTCTCATTACATACTTCCAACCTGCTGTCATTTGATAATCTTGTGGAAGGGCTCGTGGAAGTTTGTGCTGCCTCAGAAATTTCTGCTTGTTCACTGCAGCTGCACTCAGAGGGGATTCTCTGAGCACAGCAAGAGCACGGCTAATTGCATCAGGAGGTCAGGAGGAAGGTCTGCTGGACTGCTCCTGTTACACACCCCACCTGCATTCTCAGAGCCCAGCCAGGTTGCTGACAGAGCCATCATTAGCACTGAAAGTAGAAAGCTGCAGACAGAATTTGCACAAGGTAAAGCAGCGCTAAATTAAAGAAACAAGAAAACTTTCTTCCCAATAGTTGAGCTGACTTTGGAAAGCAAGGCTTGTAAATGTTAGAAATTGGCCGTATGTATAAAATGAGCATTTTATTCATTGATTTCTTTTAGGTCAAAATACTAACACTGAGTACTATCATCTGACCACACAGATTCCAAAAGCCATGTTACTTTATTTAGCTGGCCCCTTTTTATTTTATTTTTTATTAAGTCCAAAAACTTACCTTTCACTGGAGCAACACCAGATCCTAAATTCTTGAGTGCAGTTCTCTGGAAGGTGGTTTTGAATTTTGACTTACTCTGTTGATTTTCTGGTTATTTCCATCTTTACATTTCTATCAAAGATCTCTGTAATTTCCATCTTATTTCTATAATGTTCAAAGCAAAAGAAACCAGTTATAATCCACAAGGCAGGTAGGGCAATCAGGAGGAAGATATGTTGCATTTTGCTGCCTTCCAGTACCCAAAGGGAGCCTACAGATAAAGGGATGGTTCTTACAAGGGCATGGGGGAATGGCTTCAAACTGAGACTATGTTTAGATTCAGTATTAGGAATAAATTATTTGCTGTGAGTGTGGTAAGGCACTGGGAAAGGTTGTCCTGGAATTTGTGGCTGCCCCATCCCTGGAAGTGTCCAAGGCCAGGTAGGATGAGGCTCTGAGCAACCTGGTCCAGTGGGAGGTGTCCCTGCCCATGGCAGGGGGGCTGGAAATGGATGATCTTTAAGGTCCCTTCCAACCCAAACCATTCTGTGATTCTTCTCTGCTTCTTCACACTGGTAGCAAGAAGCCTGCTAAAGATGAGGTCAGAGAGTTGAGTTTTGCAGTGGCAGATCCAGAGCTTCATTTTCTGCCTCTTTGCATTTCACCCTCTCTACAGAGTAGCATGGGCTCAAGCCTGGCTGAGTAGTATCAGGATGAAGCAAGATAGTGGAAAAGAAGTGATTTCATCTCAGTGCAAGCATTTCACACTGGATTGTCTCCCACTTGAGCTGACGTGTTAAACAAAGCTGTTTACCAGCCTGTGGTACACTCAATTGACACTGGGTACACAGCCTGCATTGCTCTGCAGCCAGGAGTGCCCCTGGTCCTGGGTGGCTGCCTGAACCCAGTCTGAGAGCACAGAGCAGAGTTCAGGCTCCCTACCTGAATGACAGATGTCTGATGCCAGCCACTACAGAAGTGCCCCTGTTTGGGTGGGAAGGACAGGCCGCATGAAACCACGTGGAGATTCATACCAGATTTATTCCAAAACCAAAGAGTCAAACCCATCTTTCCCGAGAAACAAGCTCCCTTCTCAAAAAAATGAGGAGTAATTTCAGGTCAAATACTTTCACCTTAAGCAACATTAAGTGAAGAATGGCAAAATTTGGTTGGCATCCTGTGTGGTTTACCAGCAGTGCCTGGATTTGGATTTGGGGGAGGACTGCAACGTCACAACACTGCCTGGCAGCTGAGTGACGTCAGGTCACTCTACGTGGGAGAATGCCACACAGAAAAGGTCACTCCCTGGGCTCCAACCCAGCTTGTCCCACTTGGAAAGAGGGTTCTGTGGCTTGTTCTGGAAAATGCCTTCTCAGGCTCAGCTTCTGTCACCCGAGCCCCTGACAGCGGCCAGTGCCAGGCAGGGAAGCTCTTGGCATGCACAGGTGGTAGGGAAAAACAGACATGTCTAAAGGAAGGGGTCATTTCTTAGAAAGAGAAGAGGAACAGGTCACTCTGGGGCTGGCCAGCAAGTACAGGGTGTTTCACAAACACATGGACTGAAGTGGCTGCTGAGAGTTGCCCAGAAATGAGCTCGACCCTCTTAGCATAGCCACAGCCTCCCTTGCAGGACAACTACTCCCTCTCCTTCTTCTTTTTGGAGTATTTCCTGAGCTGCTGCAAACTAAACACAGATCCTCAGGGGCTGGCAGATGCCACCACTGTCTGGCATTGCCCCCATGGATGTAGCCTGTCATATCTGTGTCCTCCCCCACTCCAGGTACAAATTGCTGTGGTCACCACGTAGTGAAGCAGGTGCCAGCTCTCCATGAGACAGCTCCGTGCGCCTTGCCCATCCACGATCCCCTCTGCAGCAACAGCAGTGAGGCTGCTTCCTGCCCAGCCCCACAAAGCCCTGGGGAATGGTGCCAGTGTTGTCCCCAAAGTGTGGCAGTGGGGCCTGTGCCAGCATTGCCAACCCAGAACGGTCTCACACAGCCTTGAAGTGAAAACCAACCTCCTTGGCAGGAACTGTACTGGATTTTACAGGAGATATCCAAGAACCTTCTGGCACCCGCAGCCACTGGAGCGGAGCTGGTGTTCCCTGGTGGTGCTGCCCTGTGCCCTGCTCTACCAGCCATCCAACCACTGGTATCCAGAAGAGTCTTTCCCCAGTCCCAGAGGGATTCTGCCCTGCCTATTTTGTTGTTTTTATGCCACCACAGTCTTACTAAGGGATTGCATCCAAGCTAGGCTCTGGCTTATCCCCACTTAGTGAAATGCCTACCAGTTTGGATGCTTGTAGACCTGATGGTCTCACTGTTGTGGCAGGTTGAAAAGGGAAGCACATCCTAAATTCCCCTAGTTTCGGTGGCATAACTGAGCTTGTGTGGCCAGCAGTGAGGTGGGGTACATCCAAGCAGTGGTGTGGTTCCATGCTCGAGCTGTAACATCCAAAGCCTGGCTTAGGGCAGGTGTAGGAAATGCAGCCACCAAACCTCTGGCACTGCCCATCTTTAAAAATGCCCCGTGACTTGCTCCCCACACAAGGTGCAAGACAGGCATTTGCACCTGTCAGTGTGGCAGAGAGGAAGGACGCTTCAGCTTCTCAGAAGGATACATTTCTCACCCATTTGGCACCACGAAAAGGGTGGTGTCCTCTCAGAGTACCAGGCTCAGTGACCAACCCAACAAGAAAACACTTTGTCAAGTGGTGGGACCCCAAAATGAGGTATCAGCTCTGTCTGGGGCCTGCAGTCTAGCACCTGCTTTCACACACAGGCACTTTCCACGTCCCCTTCCATCCCTGCTTGTGCAGCTGCTGTGGCCAGCACAGCCCCTTCCTCCCAGCATCCCAAATACAGCTGCCTTCCTTCCCCCTACAGGCTTTCATTTTGGGATACCCACTCAAAGCTCAGGCTGCTCGAGCTGGGCTGCAGGCAAAGTCCTGCCTCTGCTGAATTCAATATCAGCTTTGCCTTTGATTTCAAAGGGGAGTTAATTTTGCCCTACATGGTAATAATTTGCTGCTTGGCTGTGACCTTGCAGAACATCAGTCAGAGCCCACCTCCATTCCCATCCCCATCCTGCTCTGACAAGCAATCGTTCTCATGCCTCAGTTTGCCCCTCTGTATCCAAAAGGAAAGCCAAGTTGAAAATGCACTATCCCCTTCCTTATGAAGTTCTTTGATACAGAGATCTAAAATACAACACAAGAGCCAACACTGACCTTCACTTTCCTTTACCGTGTCAGACCCATTTAGTGGCTATTTATGGCAACCTGGTCATTAGCACTACAAGAACAAATTCAGCACAAAGAAAGCTTTAAACCACAGAATTGGGGTGTGCCAGGCTGTCAGAACACCATTGTACACTACTTTCCTCCTTGCCCTATCAAAAGACAAAAGCTGCATTTGATGATTGAAGACACAGAAACCAGAATAGCAACAGGAGCTCCTCCTGCAGAAAAGGAATTCCGCATTTCCTAAACCCCACATTCCTCCTTTCCTCTGCCCTGCTTGGTCCCCTTGGACCTCTCCACAAAGGGATCAGAGCAGGACTTCTTCCACGGCTTTCTGTTCACCTCTTGCAGTTCCTCAAGCCAGACCTGGGCTAAGCTACTCCAGCAGTGTCAGAAGAGCTTCTGATGTGCACATTTTTTTGCTGCTTTGTTTTCAGACAAACAAGGGAGCAAGCAGATGATGTGAGATGTGGACAGCCTCTTTGTCAGGCAGGGAGCTGCTGCCACTTGCTGGCATCCCGCTATGTACAAGTGAAAAGGGTTTTCCTTCTGTGTTTCTTCCCATGGAAGATTTCAAGGGTGAAAACTCATTGGAAGAAGGTGATGCACCTTCTCCTGAGCCAGGAGGGATTTTTCATTTATGGTTTCAGGTCCTCTCATAGTTCTCTTAACACCCATGGGCCTTACTATTGCACATTCCCTTTTTTCTTCCTGTCTCTTTTCCTGCAGCAAAGCTGCCCGGTTCTGACTCTAGAGCCAGGGGAAGACCAGATGCCTTTGCCTCACTGGAACCCACAGACAATGAGAACACCTGAATTAACCAGATCTTTCACGACTTTCCTTCTGAACTAAAATCAGGCTGGAATGGGATATCCGTGTTCAGGCGTGGACAACAGTGAGATTGCCCCAGAGAGAAAAAGAACCTAAGAATCCTATTGTGAAAACATAACAACCTTGTGTGCTTAGTTTTAGTGAAAACAGTTGTGAGAGCAGCTTGGTATTCCTTGAAAACATGCACAGGCACCCCCTAATGTATATATTAATAGTCACTACCTCATTTCTTGTCTTTCATTCCACTCCAATTCAAAATATCCGTCTGCCCTACACTGCCAACAAACAGCAAACCAGCTTCACTCTTGATCAGTCCTGGGGATGTACCCACAACACTGTGTAAGACATGGGTTTAGTAATATTTTCCAGCTTGGATATGATGGAAGTGGATATCCATGCCCTCCTCAAAGAGGCAGTATGTTGAGCAAGTAGATGCAGCAATGAGGGAAATATAAAGCTGCAGAATAAGACCAGATCTTTCAAACTGGGCACTTTATGAGGTGTCACACCCTGTGGATGCTTGGAGGATGCCGTGCAGTCCAAAAGGATCTCCTCTGCCCCCCATATTTCCTGGAACAAGAAGCTTAGAGATATTTTCTGGTTGACACAAGCTGCAAGGAGGGGATTCATTCCTCCCAGAAAGTGCGCCACACAATGACTGGGGAACACCTTTCTGCCCAGGAGGTGAAACTGTGCTGAGGATCACGTAAAACACAAGACAATGCCATCCTGAGAAAGCTCTGTTTGTTTGTTGACTGTCAGTTTAGCTGGAGATTAGATAAAGCTTAATTAATGCAGTCCAGTTAATGCTTTCGAGGTCAAATTCTTAACACAGAGATAAAAATTATTACTGAAAGTCACAGGCTGACTCCAGCAGAAGCCAAAGGAAGTGGGAGCATTTTAACCACTGACTCAAAGGGGGCTTTTTTACAAAACAAACCATATTAGTGAGCTGCTGTCAGCTCCATGCTCACAGCCTCCATTGCTTGGCAGACCAGTATCACCCTCGGATAAGCCCCAGGAACAGCCTCTCAAACATGCCCTTTTACAACCCCAGATATCTATTTTCTACATTCATTTGCAAATATCCTGCAACATGTAGTCAGAAAGAGATCAGATGGATGGACTCAGTGATCTTAAAGGTCTTTTCCAACCCAAATGATTCTATAATATTATGATTCTATATCGGAGCTGGCCTTTTATAACTGGGAAAATGCCAGTTCATTTACATGAATGTTCACAGAATAACAGTGACTTTGCAAACATCTTACCAGAAACCTTCAGGGTCACAGTCATCTATAAATAGGTATCAGCAGCAACGTCATTCTTACCAAAAAACTTACCAAAACCTCTGTATCTTCCAAGCAGATTCTGGGCAAACAAGTTAATGCATCATAATTAATGCCTCTTGCCTTTCACAATATTTGCAAAGACAGTGCCATCCTCTGGGTCACAGCACATAATTCCCCCTCCTATTCTACTGATCAACTGAATTGCCAATGAATCCAGAATCCAATTCTTTCCAAAGCCTTTTTGGAAGTCAAATTCCTGCCTGGTTATACCACTACAGATGCCAAAACTTTTGGACGGTCAAGTGGCAGCCACATGGAAAAGAAATGGACTGAAACAGGCATGGTGGCTGAGGGAGAGAATAATTCTCAGCAGGAGGGGTGACCACCTCAAGCTCCTCAAAACACCTCTAGAAACAGGATTAAATAACAAAAAAATACTTTGAAGTTTGAAAACACCTTGAGTTTATGAACCAAAGTAGCGACGCGAGGGAGAAGAAGGGAGGTGGAATAACTGAAGGCAGAAGCAGTTTGTTGAGCCCTTTCCCAAATGAAAGCAAAGCCCAGAACCCAGGGCTGTGAGGCAAAAGGCAGCAGAGAGGAGGTGGGCAAGAGGAGAGGCTGTGGCCAGCTGATGTCCAGAGCTATGGCCACAACGTCAATGGGAGCAAGGCCAAAATGACATTGAATCTGCAGAAGCATCATTGAAATAGCATCCCCCTGCCTGGAACGCCACGAGTCTGAGGGTCAGCTCCAGGCCAGCCTCTGCAGCCGAGTCAGGCGCTTCCCAGGGGACGTGTTCCAGCTCATCCAGCTGACCTGGCTTTGGCTCTGTCCCCGGCTATCGCGCCCAGCGCTGTGTCCAGCCATCCAGCGGGGCTGCAGCGCCTTTCAGCGGGGCAAGGGGATCACTGGGAGAGCAGATCTGGTGCAGTGTGAGCCAGGGCCATGGGTTAGGGCCTGACAAACTGCCCCACTTCTAACCTGGCTGCATTTGTAGATGAGGAACCGAGTGTCCCTCCAGGCAGTGAGGATGGGTCTCCCAAAGAGAAAAAGTGTCTGGGAAGAGGAAGGCATTCCAAAGGAGCCTGTCCATGCTGTCTGTGGAGCTGGCCAAGGGAGCAGAAATGGTGAATGGGAAGATAAAATGATCAGTTAAAACATTTGCATTATACCTGGAAGAGAAGATATGGAAGGGGAGATAAGTTACAGGATGCTAGGACTGCAAACAGTCATTTCCATTTTCCTCTGTGACACACACATTCCCCCTTTCTGCATGTTTTCCTATGTAAACAAAGAACTTTGCACCCCTCCCCCTGACTTTATTAACTTTTGAATTTATCAGCCAATTTTGACTAAATTTATGATATCAAAGATATCATTCCTGTGATAGTTTCTCAGGCCAGGCAAAGAAGAGAATTTTCTTATTTGAGAGACCAGTTTTCTAAGCAACAGAGAATCCATGGGTGCACAAACCTCTGCAGGGGTGAGGAAGAAAGAGGATGAATGAGGTGTCCAAACACCAGCAACAGCTCTGGCCAAGCTCTCTTAACTGAGGCCAATCAAGCACTAGACACAGTATGGTGCTGGTAATTCTTTGGAAGACATTCTACTTGCAATGGCAAAAAACAAGCTCCCTTTTCCTTGCATGTGCATCCCAGTTATGCCCTCAGGTTGGGTTTGTGCTTGTGCTAAAGTTGGGGAAGCACCCCTAACCACCCACCTCTCCTGTCCTCTTTCTTCCTCATGGGTGCACAGGCTTGTGCACCCGTGGATTCTCTGTTCCTTGGAAAATGGTGACTTTATACTGGCCTCTCAAGCAGGATAAATTCTCTTCTTTTCCCGGCCAGGGCAAATATGGGAATGAAATTGTCTTTGATATATTCTTGCTTCTCACTCCTTCCCTTTCTCCCCGGCGGCAGAGCCCTCTCCTGCCTCCAAAGCACAAGTGACTGGGAGGCCATTTGGCATGGCTGCTCTCCTGCTTTTTGGCTGTACATAGGCACTGCTGAAAACCAACCTGCATAAACCACCGGGATAGGAATGGAGAGCGTAACAGAATGATCCTACTCCTGGCAGGAGGCCAAACGCTAACAGTGCAGAAGCCTGCATGGGTTTGTTAACCTACTACAGTAACATAACTCTTGCCCCACCAGCACATTTTTACATGGCTTCTGCCACATCAGGTCAGTAAAGATTTGTTTACCAGGCCTGCGGCACAAAATGCTGGCTGGACCCTGCTGGGAATCTGCAGAAAAATGCAGTAAACAGCAACAAACTCTTTGGTGCTTCTCCTTCTGCTGAAAGTGAAGCCTCCAATGGTGGCTATAAATCTTTTGCTGCCACTTGCAGAGGGTATTTACTAATTACAGCATCAGCACGTCTCGTGCCAGTTGTAGGTCATCGGTACAGCCTAGAAAAGGAGCAGAAATAGTTTTGCAACGAAGGCAGGCTCAAGGAAGGAATGCCTCAGCACTGATCTCTCCACTGCTCTGGCAGCAGCACTAGGAAACTAAGGATCACAATGCAGAGAACAAGGATGTTAATTCTGCCTAAATAACAGACCGCGTTTCCTCTACCCGGCTGTTCTGGGGAGCTAATTACACAGATTCCCAAACCAAAGAAATATAAAACAGTCTGCAAACGATTGCAATGTTGATGTGTTGGCAGTCCAAACCATGACATATGGTCCTTCAGTTTGCCATCCTAGAGAACAGGCTCACGAGCAATCCCCGTTACGCAAAATTATGTCGTAAATAAGAGAAAGAGGCTGACTTTAGAAACGAGCTCGAGGTGACCTCCCTCCTTAGCCCCAGGAGAGACAGTCAGTGTTTCACAGAGCTGCTGCCAGCCTGGTCATAGGTCCCCAAATGTACCTCCACTGAGGGGGAAGGAAGGTGAATCATATCCAGGCAGGATCCCGGCTCAGTCAGTACCCACACACAAACTTTGCACTCAGGTCGCAAAGCCAAGATTTCGGCACCAACGCCGGCTGGACACGCGCGTGCCACCAGCCCTGCTCCGGCACCGCTCCGCGGCCGCGTGCCAGCCCCCGAGCCACTCCTCTGCAGGATCCGGACCTTGAGCTTCATCACTGGACCCCCATCATGGACCTCATGGAGTGAGGGACACCTGCACACCCCAGGAGGGAGAGGGGTGAGACACCAGCGTGCCAAGGGCTTTCACGCGCCCTCACCCACAGCAGTCGGTGCAGGTTCGTCACTCCGGTCCCAGCCGAGGAGGTGAGCGTTGCTCCCGGTGCCACGGGGCTTGGGCCGCTCCCAAAAGGGAGGCCCTCCTCTCTCCTCCTCCTCCTTCATGCTGCCCTTGTGTGAGAGACTGGAAAGATTGATGCCTCGAGACATTTTGAGATGCGGGTGTGCGGGCCGGGGGCAGGTGGGGCCTTGCCCTGGCGGGGCAGTGCCCTGCTCCACACACCCCACCCCTCTGGAGCCTGTACGCCAGCCCTGCAAGGGTGCCAGTCGAGGGCACAGCGGAGGCAATGCTCCACACCCGCCCCTGGAGCCCCTGACCCAGCTCCTGAGTGGCCAAACGACTGGAATCCCCACCTGGGAGAAGGGCCCATGAAGGCCAAGGGGTATTTAAGGCTGAACACAAGGCCGTCACGTTTATCTAGACCCTATCTCTCCTTGGAGTCTCTATCATCGCTGGAACCCAGGAGTTGGTAGCTATATGTGTGCTTTTCTATAACTTTTCTGTCTCTCTCTCTTTCTCCTTCTTGTAATTCCCTCTTCTTGGAATATTTTGAGTAACTTAAAATCAAACAGGCTTAAAGTTTGCTAAATTGAATGGGACAAGTTAATGCTGTGGGAAGTGTTTCATGTTGATTGAATGCTGTACTAAACCATTTGCCAAACCTTTTTGATTTCCTAAAGTTTGTCAGTAAAGTCTTTTGTGTTGTTTTGACCTCTTGAGAATGTCTCATTGGCGTTTCTCCTGTGCATCTAACTCAGAGTACATGAACCACTGTAAGCCCTTTTAAAAGGCTCGTCAAGCTGCTTGACTGGGGCCTTACACCTTGCCTGAGCATTTCCTCTTCCTCTACTCCAGCAGTGCCTCACTTCCTACCTGTGCAACCTGACCCAGTGTCACCGCCCCACCTCAGCCCCTGCTCAGCCCCTCAGGTCACTCTTTGTTCCCCATGGACACCCCACCACTAGTCCAGCAGAACCCCTGAGCACCAGACCTGTGCTCCTCCCTGGCAAGCAGAGAAGTGATTTTCCCTGTGCAAAGGTTAAGGACAGAGCTGATTTATTTTCTCCTTGCCCTCAGGGATACAAAGGTCAGCTGCACAGAGCAGCATCCCTGCACTGAGCAGCTCAGGGCGCTGAGATAAAGATTTTGGCCCAGAAGACAGGTACCCCTGGCTCCCCTGCCTGCCTCCTGTCCCATCAGGACTGCAGGGCAGGAGGAACAGGCAAGGAGGAGTGTGACCTCCACTGCTTCTCCCTTAAGGGCATCGTTTTGAGCTTGTAGCTCAGAATGGATAATTTTTATGTACTCTGGACACTGCTGGACGCTGTGGACTTCATTAGTCCAGAAAAGGCTAAATGGGCACAGTACCTTTGCACTTGCCTGCCTTACTGCACACTGAAATCCCAAATTCTGGTGTGCTGAGGAGTTGCCTTGCTCTCAAGTTTGGCCTTTGAATGGGCAAATGTAACTCTGGTAACAGAGAAATCTCGGAGAGGCCACGGGAGCACTGTGCCTCTTCGGAAGGAGACAGCAGATAAACAGGATTAAGGAATTTTGCATAGTTCAACCTGCCAGTTTCTGTGAAGAGGAAATGTAGGCAGTGCCTGCAGCCCTGATTCAGAGGAGAAGCCTTTGAAATGCCTGCCAGGCAAAATGTGTTAAGATACAAGCTGCTTTTCCTCTGTAGCAGGGCGAAGTGCAGGGAACAGCCCTCCCTCTGTGGAGCCCACCCCAGTCACAGGCTGTGGTGCTTAGACAGATTTCAAGAGCCCTGGGAGCCAAGCAAATCCAGATCCTGAGTCACAGACTGGTGCTGGTGCTGGGATTCAAACAGGGAGATCCCCTGCAAGATGTTCTGTTCTGTGCCAGACCAAAAAATTTCACTAAGAATTGGTTTCCCAGGAACATCTTAATTTTTTTCACCTCTTTTTTGTTGTTGTTTTTGGAAAGCGCTGAAAACTAAAATACTTGAAGTGGGGCTGGTTGTATTTGGGGTTTTCTTTAGGGGAAGGGGTTGGATTTGGGATTATGTCCAGAGAAAGTGTTCGGATTTTCAGGTGAAGCTGGCTCATTCGGATGCCTGGTCTTACAGAGCCCTTCATGTCCTCTCCTCGCTCCTGGCCATGGCACCAAAGGATGAACACTGATTTTTGCGAGCTCTCTGTAAGCCAGCATACAGTGAAGCCTGTGGCAGCTCTGCTCATTAAAGCCAAGAGGAAGATCCTGGGAGGAAGGGCAGGAGCACAGTAAAATTAAGTTGCTGCTGTGTGCTCAGCTCCATGCCGGGCCATCCCAGCCTGTACGGCATCGCTGGCCTGCCATGTTTGTTACCATCGGTGGCTCTGCCTTTCTGCCTCGGGTTCGGCCGGGGATGCAGCACAGAGCCAGGTTTGGGCACTTCAGTGGAGATGGGGAGAGAGGGGAGAAGTAAATCAGGGCAGAAACCAGCACAGCCTAAGCATTCCCTGCGGGTGGGGACAGCAGCACATCCTTCACCCCACTGGGGTGGGACTGAGGCAACCAGTGCAAGGGGTGGGGGTGTGAGGTGCTGGAGATTTCCTGAGTGCCCAGGGTGCTCAGAGAGGACTTGGCTGTGTCTCTACAAGCACGGGGAGTGGGGCAGCCCTCAGGCAGGTGCCAGAGATGGAAAGTGAGGCTGGTGTTTTGCAACGGGAGCTCCACATTGGGTAACCCGGTCCCATCTTTGCAAGAAGTCTGCGCTCCTGCAGTATTGTACTTCTAACCAAGTCCATCAAAAATGAAGAAAAATCTAGACTTTTCATATTTTTAAAATTTTTTATTTTTAGGGTTTGTTTAATTATTTATTCTCAGGTAGCAATTCAGAAAATTTTTCCAAAGTTGGTCTGGACAACGTGCTGTTAAAACTTCCTCTTCTCCTGCACAAGGGGCACCCACCACTAGCAAATTATAGGAACTGAGTGAGGAGTCATGTCTGGTTTCCCTGCATCTAATCGGAATTTTCTCTCTTTCGCATCGTATCATATTTGTTCTGTCCCTCAGGGTACTCCTGTCCTTGGATGAGGTTTTAGTGGGGCTGTTAAGCCCTGTTTGGATGGACTTCCAGACAGCCCAGACAGCTGAAAGCCTGGCTGCACAGAATGCAGGATAGGACTGCTGGGATGTGGAGCAGGCATGGAGAGAAGCTGCTTCTCCAGACAAGGTCTCAGCTCTGTTGTGCAGGTTTCCAGAGCAGCCCACCCCTCCCCTGCTCTGCCGGGCTTGGGGGGCTGTGGGAAACCTGCTCTGTTGGCCCATTCCACAGAGCCCTGTGTCCAAATTCACAGTCCAGCCACTCCAGACCCGCTGGCTCCGAGGAGCCCGCAAGAGCAATGCCAAATCGGCAAGAGAAGATGTAAGTATGGAAGATTTGTCAAAGAAATGTTTGAAAAAATATCAAATATCCCACAGCAGTCCAAAGTTATAGCTCAGCTGCTAAAAAGGTGGAATTAAATAGGTCAGGCTGTAGAGCTGTGCCACAAAGGAACTAACTTCTCATCTGTTAGACTGTTTCCTCTTTTGCTGTTCCAAGAATCCATCTCTCTGCTAGTAATGATGTCAAATAAATCTTCACTAAAATGTAAAAATGTTTATGATTATACTTACTGACCCGTTCCTTTATTAAATGAGGACAATAGGATGATGCCTTGATATTTACTAATGGGTTACTCCCATCTAACCTTTTCTTGTTCATCCAGATCATCTGTTTTCATTTCACCATTCAATGGCTGCCAATAAAATTAAGTCAATTAAATTAAAGGTCTATTATGTTCTTTCAAATCAGGCTGAGGCCTTTTTTCTTTCCCCAGTCAATGCTCTGAGAAGATTTTTGATAGGGCAGCTGGGAAATCTGGAGCAGATTCTCCTCTGCTGGAAATTGGTTTAGCTTTTCAGAAATCAATAGAGAGGCATCAGCTTACCCCAGCTGAGGGCCTGAGCCTTGATGTGTAGGAATAAGCTTCAAGCCTGTCTTTGGGCCAAGATTTAGACATGGAATCATTCCCTCACGCAGTCTCAAAGACCTTGTGTACTTCTCAAAGTGTTAGAAGTTACTTATAACATACATGGTGCACTTACACCGTCATCTCTTCCCTATGGCAATACCCCTAGCCCAATATAAAAATGAACTTTTATATTTAACTTTAAATGTGAGCTATTGCCAAGGGGCTTAAGTGAAATCCATAAAAACTCTAATGTCACATCATAGTGTCTGCATGAAGCTGTCTGCTCTGGGTTTCTGGTATTAAACAGGTTTTTTGGTATTATTTTTCCAGCATAGACAAGACCTTAACATCTTACTAAGTGATTATTAAAATAAAACCAAGGAGGAATGTTCTACATCCTAACAAAACCCTAAAGATTGCAGATCTTTTCTGCAAAATTCTTATAGGGCTAGTGAAAATGTCAAGCATACACCTAACCAAGGCACCATCACCTTGCTCAGGTGACAATCTCGAATGTTTTTTTCAGCTTCTAAGTGGTGAGCCTCCCTCAGTGCTCTGAGTGCTTTGTTAGAAGTCATCTGTAAACTCTTAACTCATCATCTCAGTGCTGCTATTGTATTTGAAGCCCCAGCCCTCTGTTAGCAATCATCTCAAAGGGCTGGTGCAAAGTAGAAAGTGTTTTGTCTTCCTGCAGACTTGGTGGCAAAGTTAGCGCAATCCCCACCAAGCCTAGACAAACTTGCTGTGAAAGGAAGGCAAATAAAGACCTGGAAGAGCTCCTTCATAGAGGTTGAGAGAAGAGACAATGTTTACCCAAAAACCGTAAAGCAAACTCGGGAATTAAGGCTGAACAGCTTTGTGTGTGTTTCCAAGTGAGAGACTTTGTAAGCAAAGCTTTTTTTAACTCTCTGCTGTCATGAATTCAAACAGTGAAAGGGCTCCTAACCCTAATTAACTCAAAATGTTTGACATCTTAGGAAAGCTTTGATCACAGAAGGGCTTCCTATCAGCCAAACCTACAGTGCAGACCAACATTTTCCCTATTCAAATGTCAAAAGTTTTTCTGTTTGCATCAGGCATCATATAAACTACAAGCAACCTCGGACAAGAGCCAGCAACCTTTTCTGGCTCCTGGAGTGCATTTTTCTAGGATAAAAGCTTTAAAGTGATCTACAGATTTCTGACTGCAAGCAGAAAATCCCAGCTTCTCCGACCCAAGGGGTGTGAAAATGAGTACAAGAGATCCGGTCACACGGTGAAAAGGCAAAGTAAAAATGTCCCTTGCATGGTGTTGCAAGAGGGGTAGGCTAAGAGAACAAGGTCAGACCTTCCTCTGAGCTGATCTTTCTGCCACTGGGCAGAGGATGGATCAGAGAGAACCCAAAATTTCTACAACTGCCCAGGCCAGTGACTGCCTAAGGATAGAAAGTTTAAGCCGCTCTCTCCTCAAAGAATCTTGTCTTTCATTAGTGCGGTTCCAACTCTAAATGGTCTCTGAAATGATGCAAACAAGATCTGGTTGCTCGCTGCCTGTTAATGACCCTGCTGCTGTGCAGCTCCATCAGCTCTGTGCAGAGCTCATTCTTGCTGAACGATCACAGCTCAGCGGCTGGAAACCCAGAGATCATCAATTTCAAGAACTGCAAAGGTGAGCTTCCTCCCGGGAGATCCACACCCCTCCTGAAACTGTCAAATTGTGTTGGGGTAAAAGTGATGCAAATGAAGAGAACACTTAAGTGGCAGTTTATGTGCTGTATCAGGAAAACGTTATCACCTCTGACATATGAGGGGGATTCTGTGTTTACTGACACCTTTGCAACAGTGATTTTGATAAAATCCTTGGGCAATGATTACATCAGGAGAGTTGCACCACTGAAAAAAAATTACAGCATTTTCCATCTGTGCTGCACATTAGATACCAGTGGTGATGACTTCCATGGGGTTATCCCTGTGTAGAAGAGAAGCAAGGGAGCTCAGATTTCTGCGTTTCATCAGGTGAAGGTGAGAGCCACAGCCAGGAGAGCTTGTGTTGGTGAGAGAGAAAGGGAAAGGGATGCTTATACCTGATGTGCTCACAAAAGGAGCAGGGTTGACCAACAGAAGCAGCAGGAAAATGACTTCTCCATCTCCAGACATGCATCATGTCTGTAACTCACTGACAATGGTGGTTTTTAACAGGAAGGAGAAGAATAAAGCAAGAATAAACACTCTGAACAAGATAATCTGAGTTTGTATACAGCAACTTTTGCAATCCAACTACTTTTTCCTTAAAGAAAGATCTTCCTTTAGATCTTCAGATCAAGGTGCCCCCATGAGAGTTAGTGCTCCTTTTGACCAAAACTGAAGTGTTGCTGTGATAAGGGTTAGCCTTATCAGCCTGGGGGCTGTGGAAGAAAGTGCACCAGGCTCAGGGTAGAGGAGGGTGGTGGAAGGGTTTGCAAACATCTGGGACATCTGCGCTGCTGAGTCACATGTGCAGAGACAGCCTGTGCTGCAGGCCATGGCCAGATGGCAAAAGAGCACAAGAAAAGCTGTGTCCCATGTGCCTCTCATACAGGACATGGGATCTGAGAGTGTCATACATGAAATCCGTGTTGAAAGGGGTGGCTGAGGGGCTCGGCACCCACTGATGGGGAAGGGGTGTCCATTGCTAGGAGCAGCAGAAGAGTGTAGTTCCCAAGCAGGATGAGGCACCAGCAGTGGATCCCACCCATGGTACCAGGGCACCCCTGGGGGGACCTGTCTACCCCGCAGGCAGCACCCCACGTTTGCTGAGGAAAGATCCTGCAGGGTATCCCTGGTCTCTCCACTGGGCTCTCTTCAGGCCAGAGCTGCCAAGGAGGTCAGAGCTGTGCCTTGGCTGCTCTCCCCAGGCTCAGTCTGGGCCCTGCTGCATCTGGCTCCAAGCACCTCTGTGCAGGGAAGGGTGCACCCTCCTTATAAGTTTTCCCCTGGAAGAGCAGAAAACCACCAGCAGCTCTCAGCAGGAAAGAAAATTTTAAGACAAGAGAGCAATGAGATAACATGTGGATGGTGATCGGCAGCAGTGAGTGAGAGGAGCAGTGTTTGTTGGTCTGATTTATTAAGCAGGGACTTTTTGCAATATCCATGGTGCGGTGATGGAGCTCTCGCAGGGCTGAAGCGTCCAAGCCCAGTTCTGACAGCCTGGGAGTTCCTGTGTCACAGGTCCCCACTTTGTTTCCCTGCCAGGTAGACTGGATACCTAGAATGCTTTTCTTTCCCCTTCTCTAGTTTGCTAGGGGAAAGTGGCATTTCATTGCATGAATCTGGGAGCAAAAGCCACAAGAAAAAAAAGCAAATATTGCAAGGCTGACAAAATCACAAGAACTGGCAGCACTACCTGGATTTGTCTGTTCAATGCTCATTCTAGAATAATTAGAAGAGACTTAACCAGCCCACTGGCACAGACAGGGACACACAGTGCCTTGTAAAACTCAGGGCAGAGAACAAAACGAAAAGCCAGTGGCAGCCCAACTCCCTGCAGACACAGGACTTCAGTGTGAGAGTCTTGTGGATCCAGTCTCTCTCTGGGAATGCCCGTGTTCCCAGCTGTCCCCACATCCCTGCAGATTTCAGCACAAACAGGTATTCCTTGAGCCTTCTACCAAACTGTAGGCCAAACAAAGGCCATATGACAAGAGCCTGAACTAAGAAAAAGAGCTGATTAACTCCAGGCAGTCACCAAGTCAATGTGTCTAGACTGCATCCAGTCAATGCTGCAGACCAGCTTTGATTCCCACAGCTTCTGGCATTCCAGTGGCGAGAAGCATTTTGTGGTGTGAACTTGTCCTTACTTCACTCACAGTTCTCTGTGGCTCTCCTGGGACTTGTTTAGTATAACATGATCATCCCAGTGTCACCACAGTAAGGACCTGTGGGTCACATGCTGTGTTCCTCAGGCACTTGGTACTTTCAGGGCTGCAGAAATGCCCACTCCAAGGCTGACAACTCAAACAAAAAGGTAAATATGCCCTTTCAGACAAATATCGTTGTCGCCCTGAATTTTGCAGTCTATGTTTTCATTTCTGTAGTAGAATTTCCCAGGCACTTTACTGTAAGCATCAGGCATGTTTACCTACCGGTATCTATTATTATCATTCCTTTTGTTAGGCGGAGAATTATGATAGACTTTTGGTCTGACCAGTGTCATGGAGAGGTGGTAACCCCATCCTCCAATCCATGGTTGTCTCTAAAAAGATATATAACTGACAAAATAAAGGGCCGGGCCGGTCTTCTTCCTTCTACTTGCCCTACCTTGGCCCTTCTTGCTCTCTCTCTTTTGGCCCAGGCCTTATCCTGACAGAACGGTGTCTGCGTGGTCCTTTCGTGTCTGAGTACGACATATCGTGGTTGGACTTTGAGTCTTCTCTCAGGTCCAAAACGTCAAAGCCAGTCCCCTATGGTTTCAAGGAGAGCAACACTTAGCATTTTCCCTCTAGGCAGCCATTTATTAAAAATGCCAAGACAAGCAACTTTCCAGGGAATCCCATTTCTGCCTGCTGAAGGACAGCTGTGTCAACCAGCCACCAGTCAGACCAAGCCCAACATCCAGCAGCATCTACCTGGGTCTCCTCTCTTTCACTCCAGTTTGGGTTAGAAAGCATGGGAAGAGGTTTGACTGATGTAAAAGTGTAGGAAACAAGGTGTTCTGAGACATGGTGGGTATGGTAGCACGGCACCTTTGCAGGACAGAAACAAGGCCATTCCTATTTACAAGAACCAGGAGCAGCAGCACCACCGACCCTGGGAAAGGGGAATGAGACCCATCCGACAGGGCTGGGTGAAACACTGCATCAACCAAGACAGCCCCAGCGAGGTGGTGGGTAAACAGAACAGCTTTTCCTCTGTCTGTACAAACACACACACCTCTATACGTGCAGATGCACATGTGCCACCATGTGCATTCAGGTAGAAGCATTATTCAGAGAGAGGTTAATTCCAAGCTGATGATGCCCACTGGTGCAAGGCATAGCCAGCAATTTGGAAGCATTCTGATATGTTTCCTTTCATGGGTATAGAGCAGCTGAATCAGATTGTAGAGGCAGCAATGGCTCTCCTCAGGGATCCTCAGAAGGCAGGCTGGTGCCTCTACCTCCCCACATAACCTTTCATCACAAGTCAGACTTAGGCTGCAAGGAGGATTTGCTGCCTTTTCACCTCCTCCTGCCCCTGTCACTGGCATTTGCATCAGCCTGAATCTGGCCTGGCTGATTTAAACAAAGCCATTTAAAAAATATCCCTGCATTTTCCTAATCACAAAGGGATTTAGAGAGCCTAGTGCAGCAAAAGGCAAAGTAAAACTCACTTGCCTGAGAAGCACAATCTCGCTGATGGAAACCAAAAGACCTATGCCAAGGGAAACTTTAATAGTCACCTGGAAAAAACATTAACTAGAGTTAGAGCCATTTTCTAATGGCATATTGTGTATGTAACAAAACACCCACAAATAATTTTGGGACCAGGGATGTTCCCCCTTCCAATTGTTTTCATCATGGGGGCCGACAGGGCTCTTACGTGCGCTTTCGACTGCCGCGGTGAAAAATGTGTTCCCTGTTTGTTCTTGTTCTGCCTCTGCAGGAAATCAGAGACTCTGGCTTCCTGTAGGCTACAGATGCTTTATTCTTTGTATTCCCCAAATAGGAAGTCCTGGGATCACTCTGCCAAGTATATGGAAACTTAATTTCATTTCAACACAGGATTAATCACTAGGAAGTGTCAGGACGTTGATGGGCTGATAACAAGACAGTTACAGCAGAAACCTTTTATGGGCACCAGGGTCACAGCATTTGGCAGCAGGCACAGAGCTCTGAGTCTCCCCTCGAATGGGGAAGGAAGGCTACCTGATGGGAATTAACGCCGGCAATTGTAATAGCGCTGTTTGTTTAATGCCCTGTAAACCTCACCAAACTTTCAAGCCTTTTCATATTTTGAGAGGAAGGTAAACTGTTTTTGATGACTAACCCCTGTTTTTGATGACTAAGCTCTGTGTTTTCACTCTACAAATCAAAACAGTCTGCGATAAGCGTCCTCTCCTTACCACAGCCTGGCAATGGCACAGCTCCACTCAGTTCAAGGAAAGGCTTCTGATTTGCACCTTTGGAATCACAGAATTATTAAGGTTGAAAAAGACCTTTAAAATCATCAAGTCCAACCATCAACCCAGCGCTGCCAAGTCCACCACTAAATCATGTCCCTAGGCACCACATGTTTTAACACTTCAGGGATAGTGATTCCACCACTTCCCTGGCCAGTCTGTTCCAATGCCTGGCCACCCTTCCACAGTGAAGGAATTTTTCCTCATATCCAATCTAAACTTCCTCTGGGTTAACTTGAGGCCATTCCCTCTCACCCTGTCCCTTGTTACCTGGAAGTCACAGATCAGTCCCCTACTGCCACTGCATGGCAGAGGGGGTCCAGGCTGATGGATAGAATGGGAGCACTGGAAAACCCAAATTTAAACCCAGGAGCAATTAAATGGAGTTCCACCAAGTGTGCTCAGACTTTCTGTTTAAACACAGCCAATACCACACTGCTATAAAGTTAACAACCATTATTATTCCCATTATAAAGGTGGGAAAAGTGAGGTGCAAAGACTGAGAGCTTGATCTGTGCCCACAGAGTTGTGGTCTTTGTCAGCACTCAGGGACTGACAGCATCAATCACGGAATTAAAGAATCATAGAATGGTTAGGTTGGAAAGAACCTTAAAGGTCATCCAAGTTCCAGGCCCCCTGCTATGGCCAGGGATATCTTCCACTATCTCAGGTTGCTCAGAGCCCCATCCAAATTGGCCTTGAACACTTCCAGGGATGAGCTGTCCACAACATCTGGACAACCTGTGCCAGGGCTTTCATAAATATTATGCCATCTCCTGCAACAGAGGAAGAGATATGTCTAAACTATAGGACTTTGTGAAGACAACATTCTTGTATAAGCATCTTCAATTCAGCATTTTCTACAATGAGTAAATGGTGAGGGAGGACTCTCCTTTACAGAAGTGAAGATCCCCCTCACAGAGACCAGCAGGCACACAGTGCCCTGCCCAAACTGCTCTCGTGCAGTGTGCAAAGGGAGTTGTCACCTCCTCCCCTCTGAGAACACACTGCAGCAAGAGAGTATTTCAAGTTCTACCCTTTCTGAGCTTGTGTGACACCTGCTATGGGAAAGCTGTCAGGTCAGCCCATTGTGCTTTGTGTGCATCCTCCACCTCTACTCCCTGAAACTGGAGAGGAGAAAACCCAGGTGTGTAGAGGGATGGCCTCTGAATGCCACATGAGATCACCCAGCTGCCATCACCCTTCCCACACCAGCAGAGCTGAGAGGCTCACCAAGGTCCTGAGCCACCTCACAGGGCCTTTCACCAGGCAGATCCAACACCACGAAAATATCCCTTGATGAGCAAGATTAAAAGATCAACACTGTGCCCTGAGAATAAACTGTTGGTTGCACAGCTGGTGGGGAGGGAAGCCTTGGGGTGGGAGTGCACCATTTTTCTGCCTCAACCCAGCTCTGCAGAGCTCCCCTCTCCTTGTAATTAATTCCTGCCTCATTCAGTGATGTAGAGTGGACATTCACCTAAGCCCATTAATAAGCTAAGGGATTTGAGCATGAGTTTAATATTAAATTCACAGTTAAACGTTCTGCTGAATGGAAATGGAGCCAGAAATTGGCTTATGTGCTTTGCTGAGTAGGAACAGCTTGCAGCAGTTCAGCATCGGTGGCAGAGGGAGATTCCTCTGTGAGGATGATTCACTCCACTCAAGCCCAGACAACCCCGAGCTCCACCAGCCACATCCCACCCTGCCTGTACAGAGACTTGAGAACATGAGAGGCTTGAATTGAGCAATGATGTGTATGAGGAGTGCTGCCAGAAGACACCCAGGATGTGAGAACAGCAAATGCAGAAAGGTTCGCTGCAGAGCATCTCTCCCTTGGGGATCTGCAGGAACCTGCAGAAAAGCTGCACGAGGGGAGCAGTGACCTTATCGAACTGACGTGCAGCAACTGAGTCAAACCACCAGCACTTCAGCCAGCTCCACTTAGCAGCACTTGTCTACACAGCAAAGCCTTTACCAGCAGCTAAATTGGCTGATTTATGTCAGAAGATTCAGCTTATACTTGGAGGGGGGAGATTTGGAAGATTTATCTTAATGTTCTCCCTGAATAAAATAAAGCTGTGTTCTTCTGCTGGTCTAAATTCTGCTTACTCTGCTTACTTTCCTGATCTACCTAACCTGGTTTGGGAGATAATCTCTTTTGCCCAGAAAAATGTCAGCTTGGCTGAGGAGACTGATGCAGTGGCAAACACATAAAGAGGTGAATCTAGGAGAAAAAAAAAATATGACAAGAGGCAGGAAATTTGGGATAAAAAACAGGCAAGAAAAACAGGCAAGGAAAGGCTTCCCAATGGTAAATCATTTTTGTTACAGGCAAAACCCAAAGGAAAAAGAACTAAGCAACTTATCACAGAAACAGTCATGCTAAAAGCCTGTCACAGACAGAGTTTACATTAATGGATAAATGAAAGACATCAAGAAAGGTGCAAAGTATTGCCCTGAAGGACGTGTCCTTTACAGAAATGGCCGGGCTCTGGAGGACAGAGCAATTGGGGATGAGAAGGAAATAGTGAGACCTAAATCATGGAATCAGAGAACAGCGAAGGCTGGAAAAGACCTCCAAGGTCATCAAGTCCAGGCATTAACCCAGCATTGCCAAGGCCACCACTAACCCGTGTCCCCAGGCACCACAGCTACACATCCTTCAAATACCTCCAGGGATGGTGGCTCCACCACTTCCCTGGGCAGCCTGTTCCAGTGCTTGACTGTACAGAAAATTTTCCTGATATCCAACCTAAACTTCCCCCTGGCACAACCTGAGATCATTTCCTCTCCTCCTGTCGTTTGTTACGTGGGAGAAGAGCCTGACCCCCACCTGGGCACACCCTCCTGTCAGGGACTTGTGGAGAGTGAGAAGGCTCCCCCTGAGCCTCCTTTTCTCCAGACTGAACACCCCCAGTTCCTTCAGCACTTCCTGATCAGACCTGTGCTCCAGACTCTTCCCCAGCTCCACTGCCCTCCTCTGGACATGCTCCAGCCCCTCAATGTCCTTCCTGCACTGAGGAACACTCCTGCCCGACTTAGGGTCATCTGCAGACTGACTGAGGGTGCCTCAATCCCCTCATCCAGACAATAAAGACATGGAACAGAACTGGGCCCAGTACTGAGCCCTGGGGAACCCTGCTCATGCCTGGTCACCAGCTGGATGTAACTCCATCCCCACCACCTCTGGACCTGGCCATCCAGCCGGTTTTTAGCCCAGCAGAGAGTGCACCTTCCCAAGCCAAGAGCAGCCAGTTTCTCCTGGAGAGTGCTGTGGGAAATGACATCAAAGTCTTTCCTGAAGTGCAGTAAAGACAACATCCACAGCCTTTCCCTCACCTGCTAAGCAGATCACCTGGTCACAGAAGATCAGGTTTGTCAAGCAGGACCTGCCCTTCCCAAACCCATGCCAGCTGGACCTGATTCCCTGGTTGTCCTGCATGTGCCACATGATGGCACTTGGGATGATCTGCCTCATGACCTTCCCCAGCACTGAGGTCAGGCTGACAGACCTGTAGGTCCCAGGATCCTCCTTCTGGTCCTCCTTTTAGCTAGATGGCACATTTACTGACTTCCAGTCAACTGGGGCTTCTTCAGCTAACCAGGACTGCTGGCAAATGATGGGAAGTGGCTCGGAAAGCTCCCTCAGCACCCTTGGATGAATCCTGTACAGACTTGTGTATGTCTGTATGTCTTGTAGGAGGTTGCCGATGATTTCCCCTTGGATTACGGGTCTTCATGCTGCTCCCTGTCCCTATCTTCCAGCTCAGGGCACCCAGAAAACAACCAGTCTTACTACTAAAGACTGAGGCAAAGAAGGCATTAAGTATTTCAGCCTTTGTCCCTATGTTTCCCCCCACATCCAGGAAAGGATGGAGATTCTCCTTAGCCCTCCTTTGGTTGCTAATGTATTTACAGACACAACTGTTACTGTCTTGTCCAGCAGTACACAGGTTAAGTTTTATTTGGGCTTTGGCCTTTCTGATTTTCTCCCTGCATGACCTCACAATATCCTTGCAGTCCTCCTGAGCTGCTTGCACCTTCTTCCAAAAGTCATAAATGCTCCTTTATTCCCTGAGTTCCAGCCAAAGCTCTCTGCTCAGCCAGGCCAGTCCTTCTCCCCCTCTGGCTCATCCTTTGGCACATGGGGATGGATGGTCTGCTCCTGCTGTGCCTTTAGGATTTCCTTCTTAAGGATCTCTGCACCTTCCTGGGCCTCTTTGACTTCGGGACTGCCTCCCAAGGGACTCTGCCAACCAGACTCCTAAACAGGCCCAAGCCTGTCCTCTGGAAGTCCGAGGTGGCAGTTCTTCTGATCCCACTCCCTACTTCTCCAGGAACTGAAAACTCCACTGTTTCATGGTTGTGATTAAATGATCCTGCTGAAATCTGTTGAGCATCCACCGCAGTATTTAAAGTCCTAACTGAAACAGCCCCCAGAAACTGTGAGTGGGCTCCAGCCAAGCTCTGAGCCAGCCAGTTGGAGCTGTGGTGAGCAGGAATCTCCTGAGCACAGGAACTGGCATCAGCGAGGTGCCTTCAGGGCCAGACCAAGCCTTGGGGGAAGGCTGTTGTTGCAGCCTCGCTGACCTCTTTGTGCAGCTGTGCAGAGTTGGGATCAGGGAAAGGGGCAAGGGGTCTATCCAGCAGGGGATATTCTGAGAAGAAGACGACCAGTGAGCAAGAATTGCATTTCACAGGGGAAAAAAAAAACCAAAAAACAACGGGATTTCAACACTTGTTCCCCACTCCAGCAGGAATTCAATTTTGGATAGCCCCAACACGAGGAGAGGAGGGAGGAGAAGGCAGTGGGGGAAAGGATGAGGGGGAAATGTGGAGAAAGCCAGAGAGGAGCGCCTGAGGCAGCTTGGGCTGGGGCAAAGCCAGCATGCCTGAGGTCAGACGTGGGGAGCACTTAATCCTCAGCAGGGCTGCTCATTTCCTCACTGTTTAAAAAAAATGCATCTATTTACAGGACCTCTCAGGGAAGGGAAGTTCTGTGAATCAGTGTCTGACTATTAGTTGCTGACCCAGATGAAGGCATTAGCAACTCAGAGTGCCCCTTTCATGTCGGCTCCCCAGGCATCCTGTGAGCTGTGTGCCATTAGAGCCAACCTCACCTGACCTTGCATCCCTGCCACGTTGACACAGCACTAGTAATTTCTCTTACAGACCTCAGCTGACCTCAGGGGCCTTTGCTTCCTGCTTTGAAACTCTTCTTTCAAGGTCCTCAGCTTGTTGTAGTGCAAGATCTTTCAGCTTCATGTTAGAAAACTCCTCAGAAGGAGGCATTTTCTCTCTATGCCTCACTGTCCTTGGAGCTTCTCACAGCAACCAAGTTAGAGTCATAAAATCATAGAATGGTTTGGGTTGGAAGGGACCATAAAGATCATCCAGTTCCAACCCCCTTGCCATGAGCAGGGACACCTTCCACTATCCCTGGTTGCTCAGAACCCCATCCAACCTGGCCTTGAACACTTCCAGGGATGGAGCAGCCACAGCTTCTCTGGGCATCCTGTGCCAGGGCCTCACCATCCTCACAGGGAAAAATTTCCTCCTAACATCTCATCTAAACCTACTCACTTTCAGTTTGAAGTTCCTACCCCAAGGTCCCTTTTGTCACACAATTGCTCTGCAGAGCACCCCAAAATATATCCTAGCAGTTTCCAAGACCTATGGATTGCCAAAGGAGACCTTGGGGCTGCCCACCTCCTGCTAGGTATTAAAGAGGCTCCCCCTTTTCCTCTTTGAGCTTCCATGAGGCTCCACAGTGCCTGTCCCAGGCTGAAGGGTCACATCTGAATCCAGGGTGCCTTCCCTGTGCTCCACAGCTCTGACCCTAGGTCAGGGAAGCTTGGGGTTCAGTCAGGTGCAGCTTCCTGGGTTCCTCAGCCCTTCAAACACGAAAATCCTCAGAACTTGTGTCACACTTGGACACAAAAGGAACCACACAGACACTGTTCCATCAGGATAGGTGCCAAGGCCAAAAAAAAGGCCTGGCCTTCTTTATTCAGTCAGTTATATATCTTTTTAGAGACAACCGTGGATTGGAGGATGAGGTTACCACCTCTCAATGACACTGGTCAGACCAAAAAGTCTATCATATTTCTCCGCCTTAGGAAAAGAATGGAAACAATACAGACCAATTAGGAAAACATGGCTAGGTTTATAGAAAGTGCATGAGAAATTCTATTACAGGAATGAAAACATCGAAAGACTGCAAAACTCAGGGCGACAAACTTGTGAATTAGCCCTTGTGAATTAGGCAAGTCCTAAGTTTTCTTGATGGACTCTTCCAAAGTGTCAGCCAAAGGCATCCCTGAGGGATGAGCAGGTTGGTGCAGCCCAGGGGAGCATGGACCTCAGGGAAAGGTGACACCTGAGCCTGTGGAAATGATGGAGAAATGCCACAATTTGGGTGGTTTCTGATGAGAATTCTGCACCAGGAGGCACATTTGTGAAGGCACCCAGAGGGGTTTTCAGAAGATCCCACTCTCCCAATGCATTTATTTCAGTGGGGGTTGGGGACCAAGGAGCTTCCCAAAGCCCCGTTGCTCTGCCCTGGCAGGACAAAGCTGAGCTGAGCCCTCACACTCACAGTGTTACCTCTCCATTGCATAAGCCACAACCCATGGCCCAGTGTCTGTGCAGCTCTACCCCATCACCCTGGCCTCGTGCCACCCTCAGGAGGACACAGAGCACCTGGTTTGCATGAAAGCTGCATTAATAACGTTAACCCATCCAAAGCTGTGTCATCTGGTGAATGAGATGCAGCAAAGGGATTCGAAGTAGCAGCTCAATGTCTTGTGCTGCGTGGTTGTAATGGATTTGGGTCAGCGCTAAGTGCCCTGCAAGTTGATTTATGGTCTCATTGAGCCATGGCCTCTGCTACTTGGGAAATTTGAATAACATTTCCAGGAGTACCTAAGTGCTCCTGATATATTTTACTGCCAAAATTCCATTTGTTTCATTTCCTCTTTTTCCTCCCACTTTCCCCCCTTATTCCCATTATTGTTTCAGGAGCAAAGAAATGTTGTCAGTGTCACAAATAGCTCTGAAATTATTTGCATACAGCCTTTTTTTTTTTACCTCAGTCCTCCCAAGGCCCTCACACACACACCCCTCTTATCCTTATCTCTACAGTCACTATGGATGCATCAGGGATGGGCTTGGAAAACTTACGTTTTGATAATTTTCAGTGGGAAATAGATTTCCCTGTTTTGTTTCTGCTTTTGCTTTTCTGCTCTGGCCACTGGAGTCCTGAGGCCTCGTCCTCCTCCTCCTTCTTGTTCTTCTCCTCCCCCAGCAGGGCTTTAATGGGAAAAGAGACTTAAATTTAATGATATTTATGAAAATTAGAGGATATAATCCATACAGGAGGAAAGCTGCTGACATACTTCCATGGCATGGGCAAATGTCCTTGATGGGAAAAAAGAGATTCTGAATTAATGGCAGAGCTTTAGGGTTTGCACCTTCATTTTCTGATTACAGAGTTCAGGAGTGCTTGGGGATTTACAAAAATAATAAACACAGAGGGCCAAAATGCCTGTCTGTGCATCTGGGAGAGAGAGGGAATGGGGACACCCAGAACTTGTTTTCTTATTGTGCCAAAACTTGATTTGGTTGAAGTGAATGGAAATATTTCCACAGGCTTTGGCCAGATGGTAATTTAGGTTTTTTTCTGGAAAAGGTTGTCCCTGTGGAAGGAGCACTATTGCACGTTCAGGACTGACTGAGTCCTTTTTATAGCTGCTTCTTGTTTATAAGCAAAGGTACTTACATTAACGTTGCAAAAACAAATAGTCTAATGTTATTGCATTTTAAGGGCACATTAACTTGACAGAGCAGCCAAGTTTGTTGACTAAAAAGATTTACACAACTCTAAGGCCCCTAAACAAGTATTTCTCAATGTCTCAGCAGCAGCTCAAGGGAGCAGAAGCTAAAAATGCCACAGCTCAACAAACAGTTCTGTGTTCTGCTGTTGATAAATACATCATGCTTCTTTGCAATTAGGACTTTGAGAGTTGTTTTAAAGGGAAAAAAAACACCCAAACAACAAAAATCAACAAACAAGCCATAATTAAACAAATAACATGAATGATTTTTAAGTGCATACTGTCCTCTTTCCCTCCTTCCATTTCCCTCATATTACTCCATCACAACTGCCCAACAAACCACCTGCAGTTTGCCCAGGGTTCCCTAATTACCCTCAAACTGGCTGCTGGTTGGCCAAGAGGCAACCCCTGGGGTGGCCTGTTCAACACAGCAGCCCTTTGCCTGGCAGGGACAGGTCACTCCAGGTGTCAGGAAACTCCTTTTACACAAGTTGATCATCCAAAGTTGCCTGAGGGACACAGAGTGTCCTCCACCATCAGGTATTTTGATGGGAAGTGAGCGTGTTCACATCACACAGGGTAAGCACCTCCCAGGGCCAGCCCTAAGACCCAGAGCCTACACATGGCCATGGAGCCTTCTGTGGAATTCTGGCCCCAGAGGCACCCCCCGACCTGTCAAGCTGCAGTGGGAATAGGTCCCTGTCAAAGGCTGTCATCCATAAGAGCTCAGTCAGGATCTCTACCAGCTCCCCAGAGGGAGGTGTCCAGGTGCTTTGCCAAGGGAGCCGTACAAAGTGGAGATGTTCCTTATCAAACCAGGCAAAGATGGTAAAGGGGGCAGAGAAACTGAATGGAGGAAAACAGACATCCAGTACCGAGCACAGTCAGTCAAGGGACTCATTAACATCATTACTTGATCCCTTTACATCTGGCAAAACTTCCATAAAAGAGGCTGTTCAACCCAAAGCTTACTTGGTTTTTGGAACTGGAGGATAAAATTCGAAGTCTTCCATCATACAAAGGTCAAGCAAGGTGACCTTAGAACCACAGGATCATCACAGAATCATAAAAGGGTTTGGGGTGGAAGGGGCCTTGAAGATCATCCAGTTCCAAGCCCCTGCGATGGGCAGGGGCACCTTCCACTAGACCAGGTTGCTCAGAGCCCTGTCCAACCTGGCCTTGAACACTTCCAGGGATGGAGCATCCACAACTTCTCTGGGCAATCTGTTCCAGTAGTGAAAGATTTAAAAACACTGAAGACTACGAAAGCAATAATTTAAAAGATTTGAAAAGTTTTGTCTCTGCCAGAAGTGTTGGAGAGGGAGAATGGGAAAGCATGCTCTGCAGCTGGACTCCAGGCAGGGAAAATATCAAGCAGCACTGCACTGTGCTGTCTGTTTTGGTAATTTCTATGGCCATGGTTGCCAAACAACAGAGTTCCTCACTGATGTGCTGACTTCCAGCAGGCCTGGTGCAGCGTGAACGCAGCCAGATTTCACAGCTCCAGAAAGAGATGAGAACCAGTGGTTTATGTCATCCAGTCACATAAAACATAAATATGTCCTAATGCAGGCATGCAAAGTACTTGCTTTACTTCCTCTCCTAAGCCAGCTGAGAATATGTTTTGCTGCTGCAGTGAAAACAGCCAAACCGCTGAATGTCACGTTTCAGGCACACATCTTCCATCATACACAGCCTCTCTGTTCCCTGGGGTTTCCTTATTTTCTCTGTAAGGTAGCAAGAAATCTTCACTGTAAGGAGACAGATGTCTCACAGACTTGATTCTCACTCAGGCCCTTCCGTGCACATTCATCACACACATCTCTCCTGCCATAGGAAGACGGCTGGTCTTTTGCCTGTGATATGATCATTTGCCAAAAATCATTTTAGATAGAGCAGACAATGAGCCTGGTACTTAGAAATGTTTTCTGATAATTATATTCTGTCACCCTGAGCCAAAGTGATGTAACATCTGTGCTCAAACAGTTCCTACACAGATGCTGCCCGAGCCCCGTTTTCCCTGCGAACATTTGGTAAGCAGTGAAAGAGAAGGAAAGCACCTCTTGGAGTCACACTGGCAGTGTTTCCATGAGGCAGGAAGAAGGCCATGAGCTGAACTCCCTTTACATAAACACCAGTAGGGGATAAGTCAGTACTCTTGAAATCGGGGTGTCACCTTATTTCAACATCAAACTAAGGCTTGATGTGAAAGTTCAGTCAGAGCTGAGTCTGGCTCCACAATTTATAGTATTTATCTAACTTAGGAGCCAGCGTGATAGTAAAATGTCTCAGTTGTCTCTTTAATCTGGATAGTTTATATCCAAAATTGCATTTAAGAGCTGGAGGATGGGAAGGAGGGCAAGTCACAGTTTGGACCAGGTTTTATTGGTTGCACAGGGAACTGCCTCTGGGGAACTTCTTGGGGAACAAGACCCAGAGAGAGGCTCCAGAGCAGGGATGAACTCTGGCCTTGGAGGCCAGGGGAGAGGCAGGAGAGGAGCGGGGAGGGAGAAACATGTGCCTACAGAAGGGCAAAGGCACTTGGAATTTCCAAAAAATATATATGCTACAGGGCAGGAGGCTCAGATGAGAAGGGCACAGGCCAAGCTTGGCACAGGAGACAGCTCAACCCTGCTGCCCTGGGAGGAGACAGGAATTTATCCACAGGCAACACACTCTGCCTGCACTGCTCAGCTTCCCCCCTGCTCCCTCGCTCTGTGCCTGAGGACACTGCACATCTCCTCTGCAAGGGATACGGCCCAAACCCCATGGGCCAGGCTTCAAACTGTGGGAACACATTCCCCACTGGGGGCTGTGAAATGGGAACCTGCCAGCGCAGCTGGAGGGACTGATCCCTGCTTCCAGAGAGGCTGCTGAGGGGCCAGATGGGTACAGAGGGAACTCCCCCAGGTGTTCAGCGACTGGCTACTGAGCCACGCACATCCCCTCATGTAAAGGTCGCTGTTATTTTAGGTTCATTAACAAAATTATCTCAGACTGGGCTGACAGCTGCTTCACTATGGAATTATATCAGAATCCTCTTCAGTTTGTGGGTGCAGAGGCAGCAAGCAAAATCTCAACAATTTGCAAAATTCCCCTCTGAGACACACAGATATGCACTTGCATTTTTAAATATCAATGTGCATGTTATCTGGGATGGAAACATACATTTACACACATATGTGTATAAAACCCAAGAGACTTTTTCTGAAGACATCGAAATGCGGCAGAAAGTCGTCCCACATCCCTTCAGGCAGGGCTCTGAAATGCCTCTCTTGGCCAGATGGTATTCCCTGCCTTTGTCTGCTGATACATGAGAAGGTGATGGAAGTTTTTACTTGCCCAGGAGCTGGACCCCTTGGGAATTACCACGGAATTTGTGCTGCCCTCCTCACACAGACTCAGCAGGGGATGGACCTGCCCCGGGCGAGACTGGGTGAGGCCAGGCCGGGTGACCCCGAGGGCGGAGTGCTGCTGTGTTAGGTACAAAGAAAGCCAGGCTGTCATTCAGAGGGTGCTGCAGCTGAAGCTTTTGTGTGCAGTATCAGGCCTGGCACATCCCAAACCAGCCACGAGTCCCAACACAGACGTGCTGTGGGTGGCACAAGAACGCTTGGACCAAAAGCACGTCCACCCACAGCTGCCGTGGTGAATGCCTTGGCTCCTTGGGATGCAGACAGGAACTAATGAGGCCCGAGGCTCTGCTTTATCCCTTTGCTTGGTCTTGGTTACCCAGTGCCAAGATCTTCTCCAGGACACCGTGACAAACACCTTGTCTAATGGCTCCCCCTGAAAAGCCAGGATTTCTTGCGTCATCGCCAGACGGTCTCGGAGGCAGACCCGAGTGATTCAAGCAGCGAGCAAATGCCAGAAAGGGGATGATTTCACTGCATTATTGAACACATATTGGGCAGATAAGCCTAGCAACAGGGCCCCTGTCTGCAGGCTGACTCCCAACCATCAGCCACTGCTGTGGCTCCCTGTCATTCAACCGCATGAATAAATAAATGAACTCCTATAGCTTTTCTGCAATAAGCAGAATATTGGCAGTGGCTCTCAAGACGGCCTTTATCAAAGGAAGCAGCATTTATGCTGGAGAAATCGATCTAAAAATAAATGATTATCACTCATACATACATAGAAATACCAAGGGCAAGATACGACTTTCTATAATGTGAAATGACTCATTTTCCCCCTGAAGTTTCGGTGAGTGCTGAAGATACTGCTAAGAGTGATTCACTCCAAATGGCCACTGGGTGATTGGCTGAGTTTGAACTAATCCCGGGGAGGAGAGCTGACGAAAGGGCCGGGGGCCTGGGACTTGGAATGCCTCGGCTATTTGGAGGGCAAGGATGGCAGACATTAGCACTCAGTTGTCACCAGCAAACCTCAGATTGCTCTGACAGGTGGCAGATTGCGAGACGTGAATGGCTACAGCTTCCAGGGCAACACTTCTGCTCATGGAAAGTGGGATGAGGCCAAGGGAACGGCCCATATTTCTTCTTTGTGTACACATACGTGTGTCCTCACTCTTGCATAAACAGATGTAAAAAACCAAGAGTACCTCTCCTACGGGTCAGCCAACTAACTTGAACCCTCCTTTTTACTTGCTAACTCAACCCCTAGGTAATAGCTCAAGTTTTCTGGGAGTGTAGCTGAATTTCCAGCCACCAGAACAAGCGCAAAAACGTTCTGGTGAGTTACCTTCAAACTCTGGCAGCATGAGAGAGTTCAGCAATCCTGCAGGTAATCGTGGGCGTGTGTGGAGCCCCCTCTCACTGGGTTCAAACCACTCCTGGAACAATCAGTGACCACACTATGATGCTTAAAGGATTTTTTTTTTTCCAGTTACCTCAGCAAGGGTTGTCCTTTGTGTCACTCCCAGGTATCCAGGTCAGCACGGATGCTGATCAGCAGCCCAGGGAACGGCACAAGCCCTGGGGAGGGGAGGCATTCCCTCTCTTCCTGCATGCAGCCAGTCTGGACAGCACATTACTTGTGACAGCACCAGGGGAAGGAAGCGCTTTCTCCTCTCTTCCCAGCGGCACAAATGGAAATTGAGGACGGCAGGACCGAGCAGGCATGGCTGCAGTGTGCTAAGCAGGCACACAGCAAATTCCTGACTCACTTAGGAGTGCCTCCCCCAGGGCACAGGCATTACCGCACAAATATCAGCCTCACGCTGGAGACGTGTCCCGAGGAGGGAGGTGAAAGAGAAGCAAGCCACGACTTCCCAGATTAGTTCACAGCTTTTTGCAGCCTCCCTGTAAACCATGATCAGAGCAGCCTGTGTGCTGGGGAGGGAATGATCCCCAGAGAACTCTGGCTTCCAGAGGCACCCAGCAGCCTCCACAAGCAATGTGAGTCGATAGCACATCCCAGCCATGCAACATCACACACGTTATAAGGGGCTGAAACAGCACTGTATGGATGCCTTGGAACTGGCTTCACATGCAAACTCGTGCTCTACAGTCTGCTATGGACAATTCCCATCACACAGCTCAGCACCTGCCACATGTGCGGGTTCCTTGCACTCCATGAACTCAGCTGCTGAACCTGAGTCCCACACAGGCTTTACACCTTGCGAAGAGCCTGGCTGGCTGTCATTTCCCCCTCCCAGGGCGTGCAGTGAACACAGCTTGCCCTGTATTTCATGGGGAACTTCGTGAAAACTGGTTACACTGGGGTAAAAGTTTTGTTGTGGGTTATAAGACAAAATAAAAATCAAACCAAACCAATTCAAGGAAAACTGGTTATGGAGAAACGTTTCCTCAGATGACAGAGCTGTCCAACCAAAGGTCTTTCAGAGAACAGAAACCTCTTTTGACTAACACAGTCTGCCAGAAAGAATGAAATCCTGTAAGGATTTTGAAAATGAGAGGGAAATGTGGATATTTCCACTACACAGAGACTTTGTGAGACTTTAGCATAACCGAAGTGGTTTAACTCCCCCTTTGAACTCTCACTTCTCCCTCCCTCCAAAGGCGGAGAGATGACAGGAACACCTGCACTTCCTCCCATTCCTAAGGGGCATCAGCAACTCAAACACACGGGACAAGTAGGGATTTTAAGCACATGAATTATTTGCTAGAAAAATTCATTTCCACTTGGCTAATTATCCTCAGACCTACTTGGATGACTATAAATTAATTCATGATTATGAAACAAGAGAGGGATGCAGCTGTAGTTCATCCCGTATGCAAACCCTCTGCACAACCAGGATGGAGTCAGCCCTTGTCCCACTGCAAGAGCTGTGCAGCTGCACAGCCACAGCCAGCTGCTGCTAGGGCAGGGAAAAGGGTCGGGATCTCTCAGCCAGCCTCACACAGGAGTTAAACAGGACAGCAACACACTAATTTTTCGCTGCCATGAAGTTACTGAGTTGCACTTCCCAGTCCCATGGCACCTGATGGTCAAAACGACAGAGAAATGTCAAACTAACCATAGGAACACTCCCAGATGTTGATATATTTGCATTTTACCTGCTTAAGGACAGCCTCAAAAACCCTATGTAAACTCCTCAAGTAAGTGGAGTCCTCAGTGGCTGGTAACTCACATGGTTTCCAATGAAATTAAGGTTTCTGGGTCCTTCTGGGACGAATTTAAACCATTCTACTCTTAGTGATGCAGCTTATCTAGAGGGAAAGATAAAGTATAAAAAACCAGATGAGCTGGCTGCAAATCCCACTGCACCCCGGCTCTCTCTTAATTTCAGAAAAACTGGGTGAGTGTTAACTACAGTTTGCATTTTCCAAGAGAGGACATTCAAAGGACAATTATATCAATGACTGAGAAGAGCTCATAAACTACACAGGTGAGCTCTATAACCCTTTGTAGGAGACATAACATTCATATTTAACACAATCACGCTTCCCTTCGTATAACAGGTCATAGTTGAACCCTGAAGAACAGATTCTTGCATGAAGAATTTTGTTAAGTACATCCCATTTTCAATGGCTGAGATTCTCCTTCGGAGAATAATTAAGTATGCAATATATGGTCTAAAACAGCCAGGAAAGAGATTGAAAATATAGAAAAATTCAAAGGAAATTATTTCAAACTGGAGTGCTCTGGAAACTAAGTTATAAATGCTCTTGAGAACCTGCATTTATTACTTGCAATAAATAACTTTTCTTCCAAACACGCCTTTGTGTGAGAGATTAGCAGTGCAAGTGGAGCATATTTCTGCTGTGCAGAAGTTACTTATTTTAGAATAATGGACGTCACAAATTGGCCCTGCATAGCAACACTCATTGGAAAAAGATCACAGCTCCACTTAACACAAAAGTGCAATCTTGAAGCCCATTGAAACTGAGGTCTCTTCACAGGGCAAACACTGAAGTAGCTCCTCATTTGCGTAAAGCCGGACAATTGTTCCACTTCCATACACAAAAAATTGCTTAGATATCTGCTGTGCATGGGGAAAGGCTCATTAATCACATTACAGCAAGTGAGCATCCCAAGGTTAAATCCGACTGCTCTGGAGCACTTCAGTGGTTTATAAAAGTCAAATGGGATTTATATCTGCAAATCTTCACGGTGCGGGGGGGATTTGGAGCTTACCTTTAAACTCGAGGCACTTTTTTTTCCCCCCTGTAAGAAAAGCACAGCTCTGAAAAACAAATCTAGATACATAAGGTTTAATTCTCCACTACATTAAGCCTGTTTCACAGCTGTGTCACTGCAGTGAAAATCACTGGAGTAGCACTGGTGAAAAAAAACCCAACATAATGATGATGAGAACTAGCCCAGGCTCTTCTAAAGGCTGTTCATGCAGCCATCCCCTCGGGTTTTCTTCAAGTCCCTTGGGATAGCTGCTGTGTGGCAAGAGGATGAAGGAAAAAAAGGCTGTGAGATGGCAAACCTTTTTCCACTCTCGTTTGCTTGTTTTATGGCATTCCTGTCTTGCTGCCTCTGCATCATAACTCTGCTTTTCCTTCAAGGAAAAGAAAACAATGAGACCTAGATTTATCCTCACTGAGCGAGCTCCCTTTCTTTACAGATTTTTTTCCCCCTCTCCTGTGAGAAGCAATTACACCTGAATTTGTTCCAGTGCTGCTAACCGCCTGGGAGGATGGCGGGGAGCACAGGCTGGAAGCCAGAGGAGCTCTAAAGGGACCAAAGGGACAGTGCTGATTTACACCCACAGGGGACCTGTCTCGGGAGCTTTGCTGTCAGCCAGGTCACTTCACTTCTGGAGTCTCCACTGGCAGAAACTTTAAGTTTCCTCTCAGAAATCAGGCAAAGCTGCTCAAAATCCCACAGACCACTTCAAAGTCACCTTGAAACCGCCTGTGAAAAAAAAGGGGCAGCTCCTCTGCTTGTCACCAGTCACATGTGTCCCTGCCAGTGCCCAGTGCCTCCCAGCCAGCCCACACTAGCTCCCACCCACACTGCCCCAGGACATCCTGCTTGGGGCCAGATCCACCCTGTCCCAGATGGAGACAGCTGATAAAGCACATGTGCTGGGATTTCTCCTCTTCATCACACCTAAAGATGTTCTCTTGTGGCTGGGACCCAGACACGAGAAGTCTGAGTTGCTGTTTAAATTTGCCATGGGCTCCCTGCATGAGATTAGGGAAGACAGTTGAGCCCTCTGGCTCTCAATTGCCTGTTCCCAGTGCTGACAGTACAGCTTGTCCTCTCATCCACCCTCTCTCCAGTGCAGCCACTTCTGGGGACACTGGGATTTTTACATGGCCTCCTGTTACGATCCCATTGTTAAGGTTCTTTAGAAATTCCTCTGCCCAAATTAAGGTGCAAACAAGACCATATGCCAGTGACAATAATAAGGGCTTTATTTGATGAGAGGGGGAGAGAGAGAGAAAAGCAGAGACAAGAAGAGAAAGAAATAGAAAATAGGTGGGGGGGATGGAAAGAAGGCGACAGAGACAGAATAAGCAAAATATCACCACTCCGTGGATCCCAACGATGTTCCATTGAACCTCTCCAGCCAGTCTTCTTGGTGGTGAAGGTCCCCCCAGAAAGCATAGAATCCCATGGGTTAATATACCCTCAAGCCGGGTGGCAATGTCCCGGCATGTCCCCTTGGGGAGGGGGGCAGTCTCTTACAGCAGACTCTGGGTCTGTTGCATCACGTGCAGTCCTGTGGTGCACGGCCTCTGGAGAGCATTTTGGGGGGTCTTTGGTGGACTGCGACTCCCCCTCAGCCACCTCACACGTGAAACTCCTGTGGATGTGTCCTCTGGGGTCAGGGGTTCCACAGCTGGGCCGCTTTGTGTAGTCAGAGGATGGGTGTTAATTGCCTCTGACCAGAGGTTATGCCATGCACCCAAAACCTCCTCCTCTCCCCTTGGCTGTGGCGAGGAGTCCGTGTAAACCTGGCCTCTGTGAGCTGTGCTCTCCCCCCACCCCAAACTCAGCCGGGGATGCTTCTCAGCAGAGCTGGTGGCTTTGGCCTTTTGTGGATGCATACCTCAGCCTGAGATGGTTGAACAACAGGTTTCCCTTTATCTAATCAGCAGTTTGACTTTCAGTCCAAAGTCCCAGTCTTCAGGGAGGCTTCTTTGGTTGTAGCTTCTTTATAATAAGCAAAACTTTGTATCAATGTTTGAGGCATGAATTATTTTCAGTCTCTGACACCTCGCTGGTAGGACCTACCCCATCCCAATTCACGGTGTGAAGTTCCATTTGGAGCTTTAAAAGCAAAGGTGCTTTGCACCCCTGTGCTTACATTTGGGTAGAGACACCAGAATGTGTCCCAGAGTTTGGGTGTGCCAAGTGGCAGGAGAGTCGAGTTTTGGGCTGCAGAGGAGGCTGGCACAAGACAGTTGGAAGCAAGGAATTACCTGGATCAGAGTGGAAGAAGGTGTGTATGAGCACAAACCTGCTTGAAGAGTGTTGGCCACTTGTGCAGCCATGGCTCTGGAGAGCTGAGAAGGGAAAGGAGCTGGGATGACTGGGCAAAATCCTGGGGAAGAGTCAAGAGCCCTGAAGGGACAGAGCAGCGCCAACACCAGCTTGAATTTTTCACACCTCTCTGACTGAGCCAAGAAAAGTTATTTCTGTGAAGCACTCTGTCACACGGCTGCAGTGCTCTTTCGCCCAGGACAGAGTGCTCCAAACCCAGATTTGCCACCTCCCTGACACATGGCCCCGCAGCTGAGGCTGTGCCCACGTTGGACACAGCCCTGGGAAGGGGTCCCTGCTCTGAGGGAGGGTCTCAGGTCACACCCCCAGCAGGCACTGCCGCGGCTGGGATGTGTGTGCGTGTGGCTGGCACAGCTCAACCACCCTTCTCTGCAAAGGCCACTTTGCAGCTGTCACGTCACCCGTCCCAGTCCTGGGTCAGACTCTTAATTTTAGCAGCCCCACATACCTTTGGGGCTACTTACAAGGTTAGAAACAGGGGATTTCCAAGTGAAAACTGTGGGTAGCCAGACCCACCCTGAGCTTCTTCATTCCAGAGGTGACACAGCTATAACTGGACACTGGCAATGGGCAGACAGAGAGAGCTCCAGAAGGCAGCCAGGAGGCAGCTGCTTGGGGTTTCTGATTTGGTCTGCCTTCATCTGGAGGTAAAAGTGAAGTGCCAGCACTCCCAGGAAAGTGACAAAGCACGAAGATGAACTGCAGGGATTCAGCCAGTGACAAGGTAATGAATGAGGTAGGGAGGAAACTCTGCCTGGAAGACTCTTCTGTTCATCTGCAGCTGGATGAATTATACCTCCCAATATCCCACTGGCAACAGGGTGGGCTTGAGATTTTCTGCAGTGTCCAATGAGGTGCAAGGTTCAGCACTAGTCTGTGGGGTTGTGGGGCCATGTAGAAAGGAATGAGCTGAATAAATTACATATCAGGCATAAAACAAGGTAAAGGTTAGCTTTGTCAGTGGTCAGAAGGCCAGAGGAAACACAGGTAAGCACAGTTCAGCCATTTCCAATTCAGGTATTTCCTTCCCTGCTGTATGAGGAAGCAGCCAGACAAGTGAATTTACCCAGCTCCTTCCATACCAGCTCCCACCAAGCTACACTGTATTATGAGTTGAATAGCCAGCTCCAGCACTGACCTTTAGAGCACCACACAATCCTTTCCAACCACTCTGTAAACAACAGAGCCTTCTATCCTAAGGACAGGCAGCTGGAGACACCCAGACCATGTCCATGAAGTGTATCAGGCATGCCCAGGTCTGTCCTCTGGCACCAAGGCCAGCCAGCATGAGATGCTGCCAGTCTACTGAACTTCCTTATTGGCCAAAATAAGGCAGTTTTATCTCAAATGTCTACCAAGAACGGTCTCCAGGCTCTGCTGGCTTCCAAGCCATGCCTGGGAAACATCTGAAGGACCACAGATGTGCTTTGGACAGTATAGATGACTCAGCCTTAATGTCTGGGAATGTGCCCTGGCATCATTTAATTAAGTAGCAGAAAAGTAGCTGGAGGTGCTGAAGTGCTGCAGCTCCAGCCAAAACCAGGGGACAGTTTCAGGCAGCCCCTGGCAGCCAGCCCTTCAGTGGCTGGAGCATCCCAGAGAACAAAGCAGCTTTCTAAAGATGTGTCAGCATCAGTGCCCCAGAGCATGCCTTGGATGTCTCTTATCTCCTGCTAGAGAATGATGTGGGAGTGATCCTTTCTCACATCCCCACTGCACCCTGGTTCCCACACAGAGGAAATCTGAGTGCACAGGCTGAGCTAGACCCACGTCACTGACTGTGGAAAATGCAGATGCAGCTGCAGGGATCCAGAACTGGGAAATACCCTCCTAGGAACTCTACCTCTCCTCACGCTCTCTGAAGAGCACTACCTCACCCTGCCTTCTGCCCCGACTTTCTGGCCAGTCCTCTTCTACGGCTGGGTCATGGAATGAACCCTGATCTTAGCTGCACAGATGACAGCATGTCACTAATTAATGACAGCCATGTCAGCCTCCCAGCAGGCAGCTGCACACATGCCGTGCATTTTTAACATCGCTCAGTAAACAGTGGTGATGAAACATGATAAAAAATGCCAAATGTTTAGCACTGATACGATGCCCAGGCAGGTTTGAGTGCCTTTGGCAGACAAGGGAGAGGGTGAGCTCCTTTTCTTTGCCATCACAATAACCCAGCGGCCTCACTAGAATCGTATCTGCAAGATCTCAGAACTAAGCAGGATGTCCTGTTCATAAATCAAATCCCAGCAGACCTCTCCCTCGACAGGCTTTTCCCTTCCTGGACTGGACTTTCTGGAAACTTAACATTTAAGATTCTAATCCTGCAAACATTTGTACACAAGTTTTCCTACCTAGAGGCCCCATCATCCAAGTCAGATCCATGCACAAATGTTGACCAGGAACAGATTTTGTAACGTTTCTTTTCAGCGCATTACCTATTTCTAAACAAGTATCTGTATTTTTCCACATGACCTCATAACTCTGGGGCAACAAGAGAACTGTATACGCCCACGGAGTGACTTTACAATCAGTTGTCTCAGCTGCCTTGCCCTGCACCAGATTTGGGATGTGCCCTGTGGAGTACCTCAGATATAGCTCCAGCCGGTTGCACTTCCCTCCCTATTATTTAAGCAATAATAGCTGATGGGGAGGGTATTTCCTGAGAGTCATCTGGAGAAAATGAGGTCTCTGCCTCAGGCCCATAATTCAGCGAGGAATGTACTGCCAGGATGTCAGTCCCACCCTGTCCCCCTACACTGGGCCCAGCACTGCTGCAGCAAGTGGCTGCTTAGTTTGGGGTTCTCAGGTGCAACAAACACGTCAGCCCTACATTCGTGTTTTCCTCAGCGAGCTACTTCTCAGGTTTTCTCAGAGTGACTGCTGATTTTGGAGGCACAGAAAGCTGCTCCACTTCCAGAGGGAATTTTGCCCCGAAGGGTCCGTGACTCACGGGATGTCAGGCTGCGGAAGGGGAGATGCAGGCAGCATACAACAGACAAGATAACACAGTCCGTGCAGGATTGCTCTCACGTGCCATGTGTCCATTGCTGTGGTCTCCACAGGACACACAGGAAGATCCATGAGCAGCAGGGGCTGCACTCAGCACTTGAAAAATCCCCGCATTATATGGGAACAAATTTACCAATCCAGCTGCACATTCGGAGCGACTGTTCCGAGCCATAAACTGCCATCCATAAGCTGAGTTTCTGGCCACACTGAATTCCCAGAAAGCTGCACAGCAATCAGAGCTCACAGAGGAATCTGTGCAATTCTTTTATACCAGCATTTCTTTCAGTTATGTGTTGTTCTTTGCTTTTCGCAGAACCATTTCTTGCTCAAAATTGTTACGACAGCAGGATTTATTCTTCTCAGCAGTTATATATAAACATATTTTCACATGCCTATACATTTGTAGGTATATATTTTCTACTTTCTTTTTTTCTTAACAGAGAAATTAAATTTTTAAAAAGCCACAGGGATTTTAAAAACCTTGAATTCAAGTCTGGAAAAATAGCAGTAGAGGATAAGCTGGGGAGTGTTTTGTTAGCTTTATTCATGCGAACTGTGAGAAAGAGAAAATATTTTTTTCAGGTCTGTACCTGTATGACTACAAATGATGCAGCAGAGCTCTGGCAGCCTGCAGAGCTCATTGCCACAGGACAGCAACCTGTTCTCAGGCTGGGTGGGATTGAAGTGGAATATTTGGAGCTATGGGATATTCTCTAGAATCACTGCTTGCTGCTGCAGATTAGAACTCTTCTCCTGACTTTACCAGAGAGCTGTTGCCATCAGCAGAGGTTTCAGCTGCAAAGGTTCCTGAGGGCACAAGGGCACCAGGACTAACAGGCCGTGGTGGTTTCACAATACAAGGCCATCAGCAGCAATTCTGGCTCAGACAGTTGACACCGCCCTCCCTTCTTCTCCCCTGTGCCACCCCCTCACACCACCAAGCACAGCTGTCAGTAGGGCCACGTTTGGAACTGGCTTAGGGAATGGATCCAGCAGAAAAGCAAGTAGGGAAATTGCACAGAAGAGCCACAGCAAAGAAACCCTGGGGTTTGACCCAGCTCAGGGGTCTTGGCAGCACTGGCCGAAAGCAGGTGGGCCACAGTGTGAGGCACAGGTGAGAAGCTGAGGGCACCCACCACTGGCTGTGCTGCCAAAGATGCCACAGTGCAAAAGCACAGCCTGGCTGAGCTCCCCTGGCCTGCTATGAACTGGGCAGCTGTACTTGGTGCCTCTCCTGAATGCCCTTTTGGCCTAAAACCACCTATGTCCCAGGGATTTCCCGAGCCAGCTGCAATGTCCATAACCCTTCTGGTGATGCTCAGTGGATTTCCCTCCACAAACTTGTCTAAGCTCCTCCTGGATCCACACAAACTTCCTGAGCATCTACAACACCTCCTTAAGGGAGAGAGCTGCTCCATCACCAAGTCATGGGATGGGAACAGCCAGTGGTGTGGCAGAGGTGGGCCCAGGCAGGGAACAGAGACTCCTGTGCCTCCTGGCAGGACTCCCCAAGGCCCTGCTGAGGGCTGTGTGGCACAGACCAGGGGCAGGCTGGCCCCTCGCACTGGGCATGATGATGGGGTTGCTGTGGGGCAGGAGAGACACCACAGTGCCTTCTCCTGGCAGAGTGTGAGGCAGTGGCCAAGGAGTGTCAAAAGCCAAGGGGCCAGCTCATGCTCCAGAGCAAACAACAGGGCTCAGGAATAAGTGTTCTATCCCCCTCCTCTTCATAGGAAAAGCACCTATTCCCCAGACTTTCAGCAATTTCCCCAGAGAGCCTCTGGCAGTGTTCCCTGCTGGACACAGGATTCTGGCTTATGGGTTGTGGTTCCACCTGATAGAGCTGTGCCTGTCTGCACAGTCCCACCACATGGAAACACCCTGCCTGTGCAAGAACTGCTCTTGCTGTTGCCTCGGTGCTGACCGACTGCACATTTTGGGTGGGAATGTCTGGGTTGCTGCTGAGGTGAGTTATGGCAGTGTCAGGTTGTTCAGCACCCAGAAGGTTTTGACTGCTTGCACTTGCCACTCGAACAGCAAATCCTGGCATTTCACACTTCCACTGAACAAAACCTCAAGCCTTTTGCAAAAGCTGAATTTTCAAAGAGGCCGAATCCCCTGCCATGACGAAACCAACAGCATTTCTATATTCACTTCAGTTTGTGTCTCTTTATTTGAAATTGCATCTACACCCTAGAGTGGCTGAAACTCTGGATGTACAAATCAATTGAAACTGAGTCACTGGACTTGATAAAAGCAAACAGACGTCATCATAACGGGAGTGAAGCCCTGCTTCAAGCCTCAACCACCCCGCTGAGTTACAAGATTAATTAGAGGAATGTATGAAACTGAAATGAAAAAAGCAACCATTAAACACATCGCTAATATTTAAAGAAACTTGGCCAAAAAAAGAAAAGCTAGCTAGTGGACTCATGTTTACATTGTAAAATGTAAATTTACAGTGTTAACTTACTCCAGAATGAACAAACAAATATTTTAAGCAGGCAAGAAAAATGCACATACTTTCAGCAAACACTGACATCTTCTTACACTGGGGAAATTCTTGTCATGCTTAACCCAAGTGTGACACAATGCCTTGTAATAATTATCCATTACTGAAGCTTATCTGGGCTTGCTGATAGCCTGGTGTTCCTGTAGCACATAAAGCAGTGCGTATTTCACCCCATTTATCTTGGACACCACTGTATTTAATCCCCAGGAGGCCCAAGTGTGTAAACCAAGAAACACTTGGGTGCTTCGAATGACTCACTTGGGGCTATAGTCAGTCTTTGTAGAGCTGGCAAATATATCAACTCAGATGCCTAAAGTAGGGCAGGGTGAGTATTTACTATCTATCTATCTCAGGAGCTAAGGGTTTGGTCCCCCTCTCCAAGTCTCACCAACAGGAAAGTCACTGTAAGTGACTTCCCACAGATACTCCAAAAAATTACCTAGAAAAAAAGTCAGGGTTTCTTTTAAATCGTCAAATCTGTGATGTCTCATAAGCAGATGCTCCTGTGCTGCTGGGAAGTGGATCCTGTGCTGAGAATGGGAGAGAGGAAGGGTAGACAGCGACAAGAGGACAAAACCTCTATCCAGGGAATCCTAACACAATACAAAAAGTAGTTATTGATGGCACAGGCTTGATTCAGCTGATAAAAGTTTCATCTCTTTCTGCCTTTTTTTTTTTTTTCAGAGAGCATTTACATCCCGTTACATCAGCAGGCCTGTCTTTTATACTGGTGTGGAGAAGGGATAACACTTCCCACTCACCATAATTCCTTTTATTGGGAATAGCGGTTAGAAAGTACTATTTATCCTCTGAGCAAAAAAAAAACCCTGTTACAAAATCTCAGCAGCAGAACCTGAAGATCTTTATTTATTCCTTGAGCCCTGGTCTGTAGTCCAAAAATTTAAGAATATTGTTGGTCAAGTCAAACAACAGATGCATGGGGAACAATGAGGAGATAGAGAAGAGAGTAGTGAAGATAATCAGCCATGTTATATATACTCTTCTCACTTTCAACAGATCCACATTTTCAAGCCACAGAATGCAATTTTCATGCTGTCTCTAGACATAAGGATAACTGCTCTTCAGGAGCCACTTTGTGTGTTAAACAAATATGACATTTACAGATTGTTTTCTCTCTGTACTTATTTGTTATGTCCTGAGCTAATGACCTTAAAAATTGCTCTCTCTGATGGCGTTAGTGTGAGACGATTTCCAAAAAGCATGAAATTGCAATAAACTGTCAAGTTTGCACAGGTGCACTGGAGATTAAGAGATCAGCCACAGAGCCATTAAGATCTATGGCAAAACGCCCAATGGGACCAAGATCAAACCTTTAGAGTGTTTTTAAAAATGTCATCATTAGGAGAGAGATGCCTTCCCAGGAGCTCCACATAATGCTGGATTTTAACCATACCCTTCCGCAGTGCTCCTCTGAGATGGCAGCTGCTGGAATTTCCTATTCATCTCTAAATAGATGAAGCAAATATTAATTCTGCTGGAGCAAGGATCAGTAGCACGCCCTCATTGAGATACACTACAGAAGCCTACAAGTTCTTCCTCACCTGGAGGGAGAGGCACCTTAGAGGTGCAAGAAGCCCATTTGCACTCATTGCACAGGGACATATTTTTACCTACTATGAAAAATTCTAAGAAGCCAGCTCTTGGGAAAAATGTGGCCATCAAAAGGTGGATTTCTCACCAGTAACTGTCTTCTCTGCAGTCACACAAGTTTCAGTCTTGCCCCCCTACCTTTCCACCTAGAAGGACTGTGGCCCAGGGAAATTCCACTAGTTGGTGTGTCCAAGAGCAACAGTGATGCCCTGAGCTGATGGTCTGCACAGAGAAGGTGGGCAAACAAATCAGTTTCAAAATCACCTGCTGCTTTCCCTGATATTTTCCTGGAAGGACAGGCAAGCTGCCTTTTAACTGCCTGGGAGCGAACTCCAGAGCATCCCAGCCCCAAGAGCCAAGAGATACACTGCAGGGTGCACAGGGAAATGCAGAATCCTCGGTACAGCAGGAACACAGGCAGAGATTTGCTTTCCAGTGCTCACACACGGGGTTGGCTCTGCCTAAGTGACAGGTGAGGAGCAGAGCATTTGTAATGGCTTGGGAATGCCTTTCAGTGCTTCTCATCTGGAAAATGACATCATCAGTGCTGAGGTTACATTTTGGTTCAGTTTTCTCTTGGCAAACTCCCATTTCTGTCCTTTTGTGCTGTTGGCTTTGCTCTCTATCGTAAGTCTTACACCGCAAAGGAGAACAAAGAGAAAGAATAAAACCTAATCCAACTCTTTTTCCCCCAAGCATTCCACACTGGTTTTCTCAAGAGAAAACCTGGGATGTTCACGGAAACCCATACCCTGTGTCATGCTGTTGAGCGCATACTTTCAGTTAGTTCTTCAAATATTTTTGTAAGATAGAGAAGTCAAGCAGGAGGCGGGAAATGACCAGGTCTGAGGGCACACATACTCAGCAGGCTGAGTCACCCCTGGACCCAGCCAGCTGCCTGCACACAGCTCCCCTGCTGCTCAGCTGCACATTAGTTCTGGCTTTGGGCAGAAATTCTGTTAAACAGGACATAATAGGGGCTACTTCTGTAGTATTTCATTGCTGACCTTGTCCTGGGCAGCTGTGGCACAGGCTCCTGGAGCCCTGCAGTTGATAGCTGGCAGGGCATGATGCTGAAGGTGCTTTCTGCAAGCCCATCACACAACTCCAAATCAGACCAGCATCAGGTCCTGCTGACAAGAGGCAGCTCTATCCTAGCCAACACAGCAGTTCCCAGTCTCTTCCAATACAAAGGCTCACACACATCTTCTGGTGCTTAGTGGCCATGGGAGGAAAGAGAGCAGAACAGGGGAAGATGCTTGTTTTTATGGAAATCAGTAAAAAGGGCAAGAAATGCAAGATGATTCCCATCATCAGACAACTATAAGACCTTCTTCCCTGTCCCAGTTGTTGTATCCTTGGCCTTGGCTTCCATTCAGAATTCAAGGACAGCAAGCTTTTCAAGGTAAAAAAAACAAAGCGTTCCCTGCAGGGCAGAGGAAGGAAGGGAACCACAGCAAGTCCTCGGGAGAGGGTCTGGATAAACAGAAGCTCACAGCACTCACCTGTCTGCCTGCCTTCCTCTCTGCAGGCTGTGGCCATGGGGCAGACAGAAGGCACCCTGCCACAGCTGGGCAGCTCCTGGTGCCCCGGCCCTGTTGCTCGAGACAGGCCAGGTAACTTTAGGCAGCACTCTGGTTGCTGTCACTGGTGTTTTCCCTTCTCTTTCCCCTGCTGCAATCCATGCTCACTGCTGATGCAGAGAAGCTGAAATACCAGCCTGGCTGGTTAAGACAGGCTTTGTAGCCCCTCAGGGGAAGCATCACTGCAGCTTCCCTGCTGCCAGTTGGTCAGACACACCGTCCAAAGGAACCAGCAGCTCAGCAGGATGGGGAGGTTACTCCTTGTGAAAGGAAGGAAGGAATGTTTTGAGACCTGACAGGGGGATGAGGTGTAGGGGCAGCACTAAGACAGGCTGTGCCTGTTTGAAGGCCTGGGAGATGCTGATCCACAGGCAGAACAATGCTGTGGACTCAAGTAGCTTCTCCAGGCTCCCGCTAGCAGCAGGAACAAAACACGTGGGACATTTTCCAGTTTCTAAGACACACTCCAAATCTTAGGTTGCCTGCTCCTTGACTGTACTTTTTATTTTCCAGGGAAGCTGAATTCTTCATGAATGAACGGATTCAGTATTCCAAGAACATCCAGCCAGGATCCCCCCAGGGGAGGGGAGGGAGCCAGCTCTGCCTGTGCTGCAGCAGGAATGAGAGCACAGCACACAAAGGTCTCCTCAAAGCCTGGCCCACAGGCAGTGCAGCCACTGGCAGTGGTTCCTGCTCGTGGGAGAGCTCCCCAGGGAACAGACCTACCTCTCTGCCCGTTCCGAAGGACAAGGACGAGCTCTCCTTGGCTAACTGCTTATCCCTCCCTCACCCTCATTTCCTTTCTCACTTCCTCTGTAAACAGAATCTCCTTCTTTCTACGTCACTGTGCTTAAGGGCTGAGTCCTTGGAAGCAAGCTTCTTTTTTCTCTTCCTCTTAGTTCCAGAATGCCCTTTGTCCTTTTGTCTTCCCTCAAGGTCTCCAGAAAGGATTGTTTCATTCTCATTTAGGATTTTAGCATTTAATTTAGGATCTTTGGATCCTCATTTCGGATCTTAGCAGTCTCCCATCTGGAGAGGCAGAGGAGCACAGGCCTGGAGATATTCTCCCTCCCATAATTTATCGTGGTGAGAGCAGGAACACTCTGGGCAATAGAGGAGCTGCTCCTTTTGGCTCCTTCCACATGAAGCTTTCATATCATGAGCCCAAGAGAGTTCACACAAATTCAGACTGCTGTCAGCAAGCTGGGCTGCAGAGAGGCAGGAGCTGCAAGCTCAGGGCCTCCTTTCCCATGGGGTTCTCTTTGCTCTGGCAGGAGCAACATCTCCTGGGCAGGAAAGGACTTGTAGGACTTAAGATAGGTCCTTTTAGCAGCTTGCAGGGGTCTCAGTCATTGCCACAGGAGGACTATCAGGACATCAGGGGCCATGTCACAGCCACACAACTGGCTGGGAGCAGGACTGAGTTATCTTCAACACCTCAGGCTCCCTCCTCTCCTTCCCTCAGCCGCTCATTACTCGGACTGCAGTATCACCCTCCTTGTGCCTGCCAGACACTTCACTTACTTACCCCAAAGACTTTGCAATCCAAGTAAAAGCGGTCAGACAAAGGCAGAAAGGAGGGGAGTTGCATGAAAAGAGAACCAAAGCAGAAAACTGATTTGGAGGACTGAACACTCCAGCATACTCCCTCTGAAACCAGGAATGCTCCAACATAAGCTCAGCCCCTGAGCACATTTGCTCCACGTGGCTTACCTGTGTACACAGGAGGTCTGTGACTGCACAGGGCACTGAATCCACATCCCCTGAGTTCCAGATAAGCCCAGCAGCTTATCTCAGGCCCCAGGGCTGCATCTCCTGCCCCAGCAGGAGCCATGGAGACAACATCTCCTGGCCATCAGTGGAGCAGAAGCTGTACAATCTTCTTGTGCCAACAGAAACTGAAATGCAGGTCTAAGAAACTACAATTTAGTATCAGCAGGGCACTTCAGATGAAATGCTTAGTTTGCGTGGTAATGTTTCCCTTTTTTTGGTGGCATTATAGCAGTGCCTTAGTAACACCTTCCTGTCCTTCCCTCTGTTCTCTTGTGCCAGCTTTATTAGTGAGAAGGTTGCCAGTGGGTCAACCCCTGCCATAGACAGCCTGTACAGCAGAAGCTTCCTATCACTACAGAACACTCCATTATAATTAAAAATTAATGGCAAATGAACTCTCTCCCTCTCTCAACCCTGAGAAATGTGTATCATTCCAGGGACAAGAGCTTGTGGGATACCAAACTCTTTCCCTTAGAGGCTGTGTGGCAGCTCCCTCATCAGTGTCGCTGTGCTCTCATGCTTGTAATCTGCCCTTGAAACCTCGCCTCTCCCTCGGCCACTGACAGCAGCACTATTGTTTTTAGCAGCTCAGCTTTTCAGCTGAGTTCAGGATCCCCAGAGGCCATCCCTTTTTTTCTGACTGTGCTCCAGATTGCCATCAGTGCCCATGAAATGACTCCAGCACCGTTTGGTCCCTTGCCATTTACAGCCAAGAGGGCACCTCCTTTCCCTTGGCTTCCTTACCTGGGATCTGTCTGCTGCTGGCTGAGCTGCCTGGGCACTGGAGACACTGGCTGTGCCTGACAAGCAATCTCTGAAGGTTTCCGGGGCAGTGTTACACTCTGTCAGCATTGTTAGAGCTGAGCAGGGCTGCGCAGGATCATTGCTAGAGAGGCTTCCTGAAGGGGCTTCCTTACTGGGATGTGGGTGACTCACTGCACTCAGCCGCTCTTGTCTCAAAGAGATCACGCTCCTGCTGCACCAGGGCAGTGATGTTTTCCTGGTGAAAATCCCTAGGAAAAAACAGTTGCTGCAATATAAAGGAGAGAGAGGATGTTTGGGAAGAGCAATCGCTGTCGGCGGCTTCTTGCTGCTGAACAATTTCCGAGTGCATGGAGAGCTCCGTGTCCCTTTGCGTCAGCCACGGGATGATGCATCCGCTGCATTTCCCAAAATGCAGCTGCACCCAGCCAGGCTGTGGAGTGCAGAACACAGGGACAAGAGCCTGTGTTTCTGTGTGTGCCTGCAGGGGAGCTTGCAAGCCCTGTGGAGAGGTTGCACATGCAAAGCAGAGGTAACCACCTGCCCACCCATGCTGTGGGTCCATTATGTGTTACAGATCCCACAGAAGTCCCATTTTCCCTGTGAGCAGCTCTGCCCACACACTCCAGGGTCAGCAAAGGCTGCCAGGGGACCCACAGGGAGGCCAGCAGGAGAGCCTGCACTTGGGTTTACAGTGGCTGGCTGTCCTTCAGGTTGGCCACCTGTCCTTTGCCCCAGGTTCGTTCCTTGGAAAAGGCATCCCACAAAATGCCAGCACCACTTCCTGGCACAGGCAAGGCCCTGGAGCTTTCGGGCACCTCTCCGAAGTCAGGCAGCTCTGGACACTCATCCAGGACCATGCAACCCAGTGGCCCCCAGCCTGAGCACAAACATGCTGCCCCACTGCTGGGAGAAGAGCCTGGAGCACTGCTGAAACCCTGGGCATGTCTGCCCCAGCCTGCTCAGCCCTGCCTCCAGTAGCATCCGCAGAGACTTCACTCCTCCTTAGTGATGACTCCCAGCCCACTCAGGCAGCTGGGCCCAGCCTGAGAAGGGAGAAGCTGGAGAGGGATTCTTTGTCAGGAACTGTAGTGCTAGGACAAGGGGGAATGGGTACAAATTGAAAGAGGGGAAATTTAGGTTAGATACTACAAAGAAATTCTTTACTGTGAGGCTGGGGAAGCCCCATCCCTGGCAGTGTTCAGAGCCAGGTTGGGTAAGACCTTGAGCAACCTGGTCTAGTGGGAGGTGTCCCTGCCCATGGCAGGGGGGTTGGAATGAGATGATCTTTAAGGTCCCTTCCAACCCAAGCCATTTGGGATTCTATGAAACAGATTCTGGACACCACAGATCCTGCTTGGGGAGGAAGGTGTGCCAATCCAAGAACTCGGCTTTTTTTCCTACATTCTCTACTTTCTGTTTTGTGCTAGTACAGGGTGACTGCTGCACTGTATTTGACCCCGGTGGCGATACAGCTACAGAAGCAGGGAGGGATTTATCTCTGCAGAGAGCTTCAAGCAGCTCACCTGCTCTCCTAACACCCAACCCAATCCCCTGCCTCAAAGCAAGGCTCAAAGTTCAAACTTTTCATACAAGTTCAAAGCAGGACTCAGATGGCACGAAAGCCACTTAAGGCAGCTCAGAGCAACCTTCTCTATCCACCCCAGGTCACATAACCCCTTCCACTCCCCAGCCCTTGCCCTCAGTGGTTGCTGCCTCTCCCACCTGCAGCCCAACAGCACAAACACGCAAAGGACTGAGCACCTGGAATTTGAAGTGCTTTCACTGCAGTCACGCCCACAGTAAAAATTATAGATCCCATAAATGACATGTGCAACTATAATTTGGTCAAAGTCTTTTCAAGGTTTCCGACAGAGCAAGTTATAGGTTGTAAAGGTCATCGTAAAGCATCAGAGAAGTTTAAATCTGTACGACCTTGAGAACTCTGTAATGACTTTTTATCAGCCGTAACTTGGAACTCACGTATTCAAGCAGCAACCAGCAGTTGAAAAAGTCTCTGCATACAACCCAGGAAAATTCCAAACAACATAGACATGGCCAGAGGCAGCTGCAAATTAAATGCTACAAAGAGAAATGAAGACACAGCCATGCTTTGCATAGCTCATAATTTGTAGTGCAAGCACCGGGCAGGGATAACAGCAAAAAAGAGGTTCCTTATTCCCCAGGAAAACTCCTTTCTCCTCACCTCCAGCATCCTCACAGGACTGGAGGCAGTAGGGGAGATGAATCATACAATACTTGCAAGATTTGTAAAATCTTATCAATTCTGAAGTCCAGTTTGTACTAATCAGCACATACCACAAGTGCAAGTGATAACTCAAAGGAGCATCTAGTGCAACCAGCTGAAATTGAATCAGCTGAAAGTTCACTTGTGGCCACAAGACCAAATTGTCACATCTCCCATTCTTCCTTAAAAGGGACTTACTTCCCTCTCTTAAGCAACCACAACAGGATGATGTGCCTTGAACTCCAGTTCACTGCCTTTCTCATGAGTGCTGGGAAAGGGCCAGTGTCCTCCCGTAACCAAACACCACCTTCCCTCAGGACAGCTGCTTGCTGTTCACACCCAAGCTCTCACAGTGCCCTTCAGAGATGCCAGGCCCCTCTTGCTGCCATGCCTGTCCCTCAGCACAGGGGACAGAGCCACCAGGGGCCTTGCTTTCTTCTAGTCAGGTTTGCCAGTTTCTTTCCAGCCAGCTCATGGTCCAGCCTGCACATCAGCCTGAGATATCACACAAAGAACTGGTGGGGCAGTACATTACACAGCTAAACCTCTTAAGCTGCAGGAAGTAAGTTTAAGGGATCCTCATTTATTTTTCCTTTGCATCTAATTTACCACCAGCACCAACTATGAAGAGCCAGTATCTCCCTGGAGCATCAGCAAACAGGCATCATTCCAGGGCTCTGTACGGTGTATATGGAGTGAAAGGAGCCAAGCTCATTCTTAATTGTGCAGCTGATACTGTGAACTTTCTTCTACAAGCTTTTCAAACTGATTGTTCATCTTTTGAGACAGCTTAGCCTAAGAGTCAAATTTTACTTTCAGTTATATGGGTTTAAGTCTGGAGTAACTGATAATCTCAAAGCAACACCAAAGTCACGTTTTCTCCTCCACTGAAACTCTGAGATTGTGCAACAGAGGAAATGGCAAAACTGGAGTAACTCTGGACTTTGAACTCAGCTACTGAAACTCGTGCTTTGACTGTGTGAACCTCCTTTACTCCTGCAAGCTAGCAATCCAGTTAATCAATTAAGTAGTGCAGTTAATCAATTAAGTACTTCAGTTAATCAATCACTACACAGAAGAATCCCAACTTTTCAATAGGATCCAGAAAAAGCAACACTCCAAAGCCAGTGTTTTTTACAGCACAGGCTGAGCTCTTGATTTTAAACCAATAAAGCTTCCTAATGGTCCAGAGTTTCAGAATGAAGCAAACTGAAGCAAAACAAAAGCTGAGATTTACAATGCCTCTGTCGACCAGTCTTTATCTGCAGCAGCTCCTTGTGTCATACTGTGTCCTGAGTGCCACCCATTGTTCAACTTAATACATAAAGCTTTGGCACACTCTGAGTTTTCAGAGCTTCTGTTATTCAGAGATTTTCTTTTATTCACAACCCGTCAAAAAAAGATGTTTTTCAGGGGAAAGGGAGACTCAAAGGAGATCCTCAGTTACTTAATAGCCTAATTTCCAGCACTAACCACATGCAGACAAATTAGGCCTTCAGACACTCTTCTCTTCCAACAGGGATCTCTCAAGCTTATCAACACACAAGATTATAAAATGCTGTCTGCAAACAGCAGGGGAATCTGAAAACTTGCTCTTGTCTATTATTGGAAAATAGACACCTAAGAGTAGGATTCACCTCACCTAATTTCAGCCATCTAAATAGCTGGCATCTCATCTCAACAATTCACTGCAGCTTCCTCTACAGCCAATGGCATGAGATTCCCACCTATTTTAGGATGGAAAAAGGAACAGTAAAGAAGGTATTGATGCTGCTGATGAGGGAGAACAGATCAATAGTTTCTGACAGAGTCCCACCATGGCATGTTCAAGAGCATGCATGGGGTGTGACAGAGTCCTGTGTGGAAAGCTGCAGGCTTCACTCCACAGCAAAAAGGTTCAACTAATTATACACAGCCCTAGACCTGGAGAGAAGCAAGAGGGGCTGGTCCCTGGCTCCATCAAATGGGGGATTAGGGAAGGAAGGAACCTGAAAAACAGCAGATTGCTCATCATGCTATCTGCAACTACTCATGTCCATTTCATTTCACTAAAACATTTAGGTATGAGACACCTTGATCATTTCAAACACTCTGGAAAGTTAAAGGGTCAGGCTTAGCCCTGGCTTTTATCCACTCACCTTGCTGCAGCACCATGCGACTCCAGTGACACTTTTTTCCCCCCAAACCAAGAAGTATTATGAATTTGCTTCCCTGTGGTAACAAGTTTCCCTCCAATGCTGTCTTTTTCTTTTCCATACACTCAATTAATTGTGAACACCTAGGAAAAGTAAGCTTAGGGAAAATACACAGACTTCCCTAGAGAACTGTTTGACACAGGTTCTTCTCTGATGCTTCTGGTACTTTTCTTTTCTAGTATTTTTAAATATACACTGTATTTCACAAATGAGGTGACTTTTTCTTATTTTTCAGTCTTGCATAATGAAACACTTTGTACAGAAAAAAGACTTTCTCAAGGTCGGTGGGTCATTGATGATTTGGCTCTGAAGAAACAGTCCTGGCAAGCTACACCTGAAAATAAAGTCATCTGGGAGACATTGTAAAGAACTAATCATCAGATCCGAGCAGCTTGCTGGGGAACGCTGTATCTCAAATCACCTATTTGAGCATGGCTGACCACGCCAGTGGACACACAATTAAGATGAACAGTCCTGATTGTTTTGTTTCCTGATTTCACATGCAAATGAGGTGCAGTTGCACTGCCAGTCCCTCTCGTAAGGCTGAATTTGCCCATCAGCCCATCACCACAGTTCACTGACCTGGCCATGAGCACCTGTGTCACCCCCAGCTCGTGCACACCACACTGACCCTTGGAAGGTCTTGGTTTCAGGTTGGGAAGGGCAGGGAGATTTTCAAGACATATCTCAAATCCACAGGACATGAGGCTCCATTAGCTTTTCTGCTTGAGGAACTAATTTTTTCTTTTCCTGTTATTTACTGGCTTCCAAAGTTGGATGAAAGACCTTCATGAGCAGATAACAATTAAACACAAAGTGGATGATGCCCTTCAGTGCTTCTTAAAATCGAACACTTTCATGAGCTGATATTCCAGGAAACTACCAATTATCATTTTGATCCCTTTAGGATTAAACTCTAGGAGGATTAACTAGGATAGCAAGATAAGAAAACAAATCCAAAGAAAGCACACTTTACAGAAGATTTAAAGCCTTCCACAAATCTGCACTTGGTAGGTTCAATGCTGTGTTGAATCAGACATGGCAGAACCCCATGCAACCCACCCATGTATGTGAGATCTCAATCTTCATTTTACAGCCCCAAACCAGACTGTTACCATCTGCAGCATCTGAGCCAAGTAATTTCAAGCTGATTTATCACATTTCTAACTCTGAACATCCATCATTCTGCAAAGAGCCTAAAGGGAGATGCCCTATACCTTAACTTACACATTTTACAACAGTCTCCTTCTAAAGATGTCTGCCAATCATAATATTTAAATCCCATGAAGCTTACTTCGTGTTTTCTGTAATTTGAAGTTCACGTTGTATTTTGCTGATACACTGGGTTCCCAGATGAGGTGCAATAACTTCAGTATGGAAAGAGGTGCTGTCACAGCACTGCCCTTCTCATTTGCTGTTCCCTTGAATAGCCTCACTTAACTGGCTCCATTTCTGACATCACAGAAACGAATGCTATTTTTTTCTAAAAACATTATAGATTCTACCAACACCCAGCACCAAGTGTTTGTATTTACCCCTGAGGTAAGCAAGCTGTACTCCAAAGCTCCAACAAACCCCATGGTTGTGAGGGGATGCGATGCTGCTCACGACAGAGCAGCAGCTCATTTTAGCCTCTTCAGCACACAACTGGGTACCACGGACACCAGCAATTTATTTCCCTTCTCAGGGCTTTTCTAAAAACAATAGCCCAGTTTCTAGCATGCCTGGCAGCCACAGACCAGCTTGACTTGCAGTTAAGAGTGAATCTGAATACAAACTTTGAAAGCAGAATCCGTTACATGCTACAGAATTTCAGTTTTATTACAACAGAAAGAGAGAGGTGAGAAATAACAACAATAAAACTGGAACTCAGGGTGCATTCTGACACAGAAAGGCAACAAAGTTTTCCTCGCAGTACAATAATTCTTAAGGATGGACCAAATGGATTATTTACCACTGCAATGAACTGTTTACAATGAGAGTATTTTACTCCATCTGGACAGCATATACAGAACATAACCTGGACCATTTTGGAAACCCATTATCAATAAGATCCTGCTCAAAGAAATTAAGTCTGTCTCATCTCTACCAGGTCACCCAAGGTTTTATTTGGGCAGCTAAAACCCAACAGGTTTTCCCAAGCACAATTTCAGCTGGGTTACCTAATTCCCAAAAAAGGATTTTGTCTTAGGAACTTAGGCAGAGGATTTTTTTTCAGTCAAGCCCATCTCCGACAACTCTCGCAGCATAAAAATATGGGCAAGACGTAAGCATGTGGTGTCGTAGAGCTCTTCTATGCTTCGTACTCAAATATTTTAAGATCCTCAAGTAGTTCTTTAGCGAGTGCCTGCAGCTCTGCATTGCGGCTGTGGGACAGGGCGACGATGCGCTGGAAGGGCAGCGTCTCGCGCACCTCGGCGCCCGACCTGGCCAACACCTCTGGCTCCAGGAGCACCGACTGCAGGAGCCGCAGGGCGTGGAGGCAAACCTCTGTGTCTGGGTCTAAAAGCAGGGAAGAAAAGCATCCAGTGCTTGTTAGAAGGCACCAGGCAGACAGGGAATAACGGAAGTGTCGTAATTCCCAGATGCCGTTTGCTGCTGGCTGGCTCTAGGAGGTACCTGAAAAACACATTTTTGTCCTCCCTCAGCAGCTTCTGCCCAGCAGAGTTTGCGAGGGAGAGATAACCAGGAACCTTTCTCTTGTTTTTCAGGTGCTGGAACTACTGTAAACCAGGGAGTTTATCAACCTGAATTTATCCAGTCAGTGCCCAGGATGTACTGTTGGATGCAATCCAATTTAAGAGCAGAACAAACTGTATCCCATGATTATTCAGGCTTAAAAAACAAACAGACTAACAAATCAAATCTGCAGTAAATCATCAGGCTTTTCTTTAATTTCTTTTTACAGGAGGCTTCAGATTTCTCCAAAGCTCAATAAAATATTAATCTTTATAAAACTTTCTAGCAACCATGTATCAACCTTCCAAGTGTTTAATTCAGTCTGCACAAAATTGAAATGGGCAGCGAAGCACTGCTGCTCAGGAACGTGCCAGGAAAATGCAGGAAAGACCTTTGACTGACTTAAGCCAGGAAGACATGTAATAACTCCACTGCTAAGAACACAGGATGCATTTTTAATTACTGAAACATTAGGAGCATTACATTTTAATCATTCACAACAGCCCATTTGCATTTAGTGGTTTACGGCTTTATCAAAAGCATGTGGTAGAAAGACTTCCCTATTCTGCAGATTCCAAATGAAAACATCTAATATATTTTTATAGCTGAAGCAGTTATTTGTCCCACGTGCCATGCATTTTTTATGTGTTTTTCATTAGCATACCTAGTCTTCAGCAAGCTTTTGATAAAGGGTTCTGCAGAAAGGTTGAGAAAATTAATTCAGATCACTTTGAGCACAAAAGCACCAGAGAGACCAAAATCTCACTGAAGGAGCATAAAACCAGTGCAGTGATGAACCAGAGTGCACTGAGTTTGGAGGAAGCATTTGGTGGGGCTGAGGCAAGTTCTTCCCATTCCTGGCTTATTTCACATGTAACACTGGTGACCTGAAAAAGGACTGAGGAGAATTATTCATTAAAGCATAAGGGTCGAAAGCACCCAGGGGAGCAGAGAACAGGATGTGATGGACAGTGAAGAAGACTCTGGTTTCAGCATGAAACTCACTGCTGAGGTGGGGATTTTCTAAGTAATTCCCAACAGCACAGGGCTGAAGTACAATATTAAAGATTGTGACATCTGCTCTTCGCCCAAAAGCCAGGAACTCTCTCTCTCTTCATCCATTTTCCATCGTAAATGGAAATAATCAAGTGTTAACCAGTTAAGAAAGGAGTTCTACTTTCTCCTGGAAAACCAGCAGGGTGGGGTATAATCTGAGGGCACAGGTATTGTCCAAATCCAGAAAATAATGTGCATTTTCTCCTTTTCTGTGCAATGAGAATCCTAGCTGTTGGGCATGCTGGACAATTTTACACGTCAAATCAATAAAAACCCAGTGATTAGTGCTGCGCACCCATGGCACAGCCACTCCTATTGCTGACACCCAGGCTGAAGGCTCTTAGGTGTCTCTTTCCATCATCATCTCCAGCAGTACCTGCAGGTGCAACTTTCTGAGTGATGAGCAGTCGTAACTCATGGGGAAATGCTGCAGCTCAGCCTCACAGACAGCAAGACTTTATGTCCAGTTTCCTGGGCAGCAACACTTCAGTGAATCCATCTGAGAAAACCTGGGTGCAAGTTTTGGTTTTCAGATTTATTCTGATCTAATCAAAATATGACTAAAAGCCTTGAATTTGTCCTCCCTTGCCTTCGTGTTTTGCCTCCATGCCTTCCATACAGTGTGTTTTTTAATGCCTATTTTTTTGCCAGATATAATTTTCAAACTCTTCACACATCATCTCCCCCTTTTTCTGCACTTTGTATTATTCTACATTTATTCATTACAAATAGCAGCCACAAACTCAAGCCCAAAGAGGTAAGAAGAAAGAAGCTTTGGGGAGTGAAATCTATGTAGTTCATTTACAGTCTCCCTCTGTGTGACATCATTCCTCCATGAAATAAAGCCACTAATACTTTTAATGGCTTGCAGTACTGCTGGGAAGCTTCACATATGTAAGATGAAAAGAGCTTTGTTATTAATACAGGAATCAATATTAGTATTATCTGCAAGTGTTTAAAGGCTGTAGAAATTAAAGAATCGATCAGGGAAGAAGCCTTAGCAGGGGAGCCAAGGAAATGAGGATCTGTAGGAGATCAGGAAATGATTTCCAGCTTGACGAACAAGAACGTTTTCCAGTAAGAGCAGAGAGGTTCTAGGAAGAATCTCCAGCAGCAGCCAGGGAAGCTCAACAGCTTGAGTCACTCAAATGAAGAACAGATTAGGCACGCGGGCATCCAGCAAAGGAAGGAAATGATCCTGCACCAGAAGATGACTTAATACACATTTAACCTCAGATTGCCATTGTTTTGAATGTATTCTGAGATGTTCTGAGTTAAATAAATACATATGCCTTAAAATACACTCCCTTAGGATTACATGTGGTTTTGAGAATACTACTTATTGAGGATAATCATGTTTCCTAAGAGGATTTTAAAAAAAATACCAGAGAAATCTTTCTCTTGTCTCCAATATCACTAGGGACGTTTTATAAAAACCCTGGCTACAAAGCACTCAGAGAAATGTAAGGAATCTTCATTATTCAGCATTATATTTATGTCAACAGCTTCCAGATTTAGTCATTTCTACACTAGCTGAGTAACACTTTGTTTGTACAAGACTGAAAAAATCCTTTTTAGCTGTAATCAAATCACTGCATCACATCCTCCCAACCACCAGCACACACATCTCCAACTACAATTTCAAAACTATCACCATTATTTCTGGAGAAGAGGGGGAGAAATCAAGCTGCTTGCCTCAGCCAGGATCACAGGCGTAGCACAAACCTACCACCATCAGAAGGTGCTGATGTAATTTCACCAAGGTGTTGAAACTGCTGGAGTTTGCTGACGTCCTGCAAGCTGACAGCTCAGTTTGATGTCACTGGCTTTCAGTCACTGACAGAAGGCTGCTGATAACGTGGACGGATTTTAGTCACATCTGTCATTAGCAGCAGGCTCTCAGATGAACTGTCCCCTACAGCAGTGTTCAAGTAATTGAATTACATCAATGCTGAACAGCTTATCCACAATTGGCTCTGAGTTGTGTGAACTAGGTTTACACGTGGTCACACCATCTCCTGGCCACCTGAATGCAAGATTTATTGCCAGGACACTGTTTACAGCTGTGCCTGTGTACGAGAGCACAGAAGTTCACAAGGCCAAGTGCAAGGTCCTGCGCATGGGTCGGGGCAATTCCAAGCACAAGTACAGGCTGGGGGATGAAGGGATTGAGAGCAGCCTTGAGAAGGTCTCAGGGGTGTTGGTGGGTGAGAGGCTGGATATGAGCTGGCCATGTGCACAGACAGCCCAGAAAGCCAAACGGGTCCCAGGCTGCATCCAAAGCACCGTGGGCAGCAAGTGAGGGAGGATTCTGCCCCTCTGCCCTGCTCAGGTGAGACCCTCACCTGCAGAGATGCATCCAGCCCTGGAGCTCACAATATACGGAAGACATGGATCTGTTGGAGCAAGTCCAGAGGAGGGACATAAAGATGATCAGAGGGCTGGGGCACCTCTGCAATGGAGAGAGCTGGGGCTGTTCAGCCTGGAGAAGAAAAGGCTTCGGAGAGACCTTAGAGCCTCTTGCAGTGCCTATAGGAGCAACAAGAGAGCTGTAGAGGGACTTTGTACAAAGGAGTGTAGTGACAGGACAAGGGCAATGGCTTTAAGATGAAAGGGTTTGATTAAATATTAGGAAGAAATCCCTCACTATGTGTATGATAAGGCACTGGCACAGGATGGCCAGAGAAGCTGTGGATACCTCATCCCTGGAAGTGTTCAAGTTCAGACTGGATGGAGTTCTGAGCAACTTGGTCAAGGGGAAAGATGTCCCTGCCCACAGCAGGGGGGTTGGAATGAGATGCTCTTTAAGATCCCTTCCAATTCAAACCATTCTATGACTTTACAATTTCAAAAGCTTCCTACCACTGCTGTAGATACCATTCAATTCAATTCCTGTCTGATTCTATCAGGAAGGAGTGATCTGCCACTCAGCCTTTGCTTGTAATTAGCCTGTCAGGCTATCTGTGTTCACAGCATATTTAAAAGAGACATGGCCACAGCTTCCCCCATGTGAGATCCTTTTCCATTGCCAGTGCTGGCAGGGCTGAAGCAGCATCTGCAGCAGCAGAGTTTTCCAGACATTTCTGTATTGATGATAGGTCTGAAGAGACAAGAAATGTTGCAGTAAAGATGGTCTGAAGGGAAGGATCAGAGAGAACACCAGAGCAGGAAAAAAAGACTCAGCTTTGCTTTTTCAGACACAAATGCACTTTCTCTCTGCAGAATTTTTGCCCCAGCTCCTGTGTTACAGCTGGGTTTCCTTCAGTCTCCTCCCTGGCTGGGTGGCTGCTCTCACATGGAGTTCAGCTAAGGAGAATTCCCCACTCTCCTACAGACATGTTTGTCATGCTTTTACCAGGGAAATCCTTGAGACAGACTCCCAGCATCCAAACTGAAGCAGCAATTCAGTCCCAATTTGGCTGCCAGGGGCTGCAAGCGAACAGGAGTTTGCACAGAGGCCACTCTGTAGCTGGTGGGTAACACTGTGCTCCTCACAGAACATCAGTCTGCGTGAGCTGCTAGGCAGGGCAAGGACCTTGTCAAGAAGCTCCTGCTCAGATGGCAAGGACAGCCCGGAGCTCCATCCGGACAAGCAGCTGAGTATGGAAAGATTTGAGTATGGAAAAGTTTGAGTATGGAAAAGGGCAAACATTCCACAAGACTTGCCCTGGCCACTCTTTCAGCCTCCCAGATAACTGAGGCTCAGGGGACTCCACGTCAGAGCTGACATCTCTGCATTTACCCAAATGGATGTGGTCTTAAAGGGCAATCCTCTTCTTAAGATTATGTCATCATCTGAAGAACAGCATGAAGAAGAGTCAGGGGAGGTTTAGGCTGGATATCAGAAGGTTTTCCATCCAGAGGGTGGCTGGGCACTAGAATAAGCTCCACAGGGAAGCTGTCACAGCCCCAAGCCTGCCACAATTCAAGGAGCATTTGGACAATATTCTCAGGCACATGGCGGGATTCTTTGTATGTTTTGTGGGGTCAGGAGTTGGACTCAATGATCCTGATGGGTCCCTTCCAACTCAGAATATTCTGTGGTTCTATGACAAGAGGATGAAATTGTTGAGCATTTGAAAGACTGGTAACTGAGGTTTTGATTTATGAGCCAAAATTTGTTTTAATACAGACATCAGTTTGTAAATATGACGGTTCTGTTTGTCCAGATGTTTTTTAAATAACATGCTGCCATGCAAATAACCTGAAATTTCAAAAGCTCTCACAGCCATAACAGATTCAGACAGAACAGCATGGCAGTAGAAACCTTCAGAGTTAGTCATGAAAAGCAAATATTGAGGGTGCAGGCAGCAAAGTGAGAATGTGCTTCATGCAAGCATTTCTAATAGAGAGCATCATTTGCAAAGAATTTGGATAAACAAGGTTGGATTTCCGCATGGAACTGTGGTGGAGGAAACTGAAGGGCAAGATCTAAAATTAGTCCTCCTTCTCTTTTTGTGTTTTGTTTAAAGAAGTACCTGGAGCGATTTCCCAGCTATGGACAAGAAATGTCACTTACATTGTGTCTCTGAATTCCATGCTTTCTCAAGTATCCAAAGAGAGCAATTTTTTAAACTGCATTTGAAGAAAAGGAAAGTGGGGAAAACCAAAATAATGATACACAATAATAAAAAAACCCCAACCAACCAAAAAACCCCACCTGAACAGAGAAAGTAGAGAAGAGCCTAGACTCCTTTTCTCCAGCACTCATTGGTTGGCAGATGTTCTGCATGACCGAAAATGAAAAACATTAAATTTAGTCTTTATTATTAATACCTGAGCTGACTGTTACTTCTCAAGAAGTCAATTCTTCAAGAGATCCTTGTCAGAGAAATGTTCCAATCCATTTCTTTGGGAGTTACAGAATGGAGGTTCTTATTGCATCTTTAGATGGAAAACACCAGAAAAAAAAACTATTGACAAATCTCAGGTGGATTTCCAGCCAGTATGATACAGGCTTCTTTTTCTGTGGCTGAGGACAGGGCTTCTTTAAATCTGAAAGTTATGTGAAACCCTCAGCCAGGACACCAACACAGGGCAGCAGCTCATGGAGGAAACTAAAGCTGCCTATTTTGTCCAAGATGGGAACAGCTGCTCTGCAAACAAATGGTGCTCCACAAGAGGAGAACTCTATTGATCCCACAAGCTGCTCCATGGACAGAAATCTGAGTCATCATTCATGTGCTTTATGCTGGCACCAGGCTGGGAAGGTGTAGGCAGGCACAGCTGATACCTACACAGAGGATTCAGTGATCGCTGTTGGTTATTAGAGGGTGTCCATCTTTTAGACAGTTTTAAAAAGGCACGAAAAAAAGGAATAAAAAGACAGCCCACCTCGTGAAGTGTTAAAACTACAGAGATCTGCATTATCTTTAAAAATTGTGTCAAACATTTGGTTTTCTCCCATGATCAGTGCAGCCTCCGGCAGAAAGAGCTATTAAGAGCTCTTGTTAGTGAATGTGAAGTCACACCAGCTCATCCAAGTTTCCCAAAGAGAGTAGGACAGTTTGCTGTTAACATTCTTACTCCACTAGAAACCTTTACTAGATTTTTTCCCTTCTTTCTCGTCCAATCCATGTATTCAACGTCAAGGCACATTTCTGTCTCTTCAAAAATGCTGTGAGACAACTTGAATCAAATCCCTCTTTGCTTCAGATACAACAAATGAAAATAAAGACAATCGAGTCAATTATTTGCTATCTTCAATTAATGGGAAGGACCTTCTTCAGGGGACAAGGATGGGTGGAAACTGAGAACTCAGAGAAGGAATTTGAGGGATTTATCAGCTGCATAGAAGGCAGTGGGAGAAAGATGGGCCTGATGCATATAGGCTGAGGTCATGGACACTTGTAGATTGGCAGTGGACAAGCAACCAGGATGATTCTCTGAAAATGAAAAAAAAAATCAGAGGATGATTTCTGGGGCCTCTCTTAGTGGGAATGGTGATAAAAGCGAACAAAACTGGAAAGCTGAGTCATGTCATAAGCCTTAATCAAAACAGGCTTTGAAGAAGCTTCCTGCAGGCAGGCAGCACGTCCTGGATACTCTGCGAGCACAGGGTAGTGCTCTACTCTCCTGCATGGAAAAAACAGGACCTTATGCCGTAGCAGCTCCAGGTGTTTATGAGCTGAATCTTGGCTAGCAGAACCTGAAGATGCTGGTCAGGGAAACAGGAGAGAAGCAAGAGTGGGAGGAAGCTGCTGAATTTTCCAAGTAGAGACATTTAGAAATAGATTACATGGTGAGAAAACTATGGAGATCTCACACAAAATGATGGAACGAGATCGAATCTTGGATCTGATCTCTCATCTGATACCCAAACCAGTCATCCCTCTCTCTTGACAGCAAGCAGACTTCCTCCAAAGTCAGGAATCTGAGCCTGCAGAAGTGCTTCATCTGAGAATCTTCCTCCTTTGCTGTAACTGGAGAAGTTTATTATCAAAAAGTCAAGGAATTAGCCATGATCATCCTTCTTTCTACGACCCAGCCACAAGCAGCTAGCACTTCCAAACTGCAGAGTAGCCTTTCCATTTCTTATATCCATTAGTAGCAAATTAATTATAAATGTTTCCCACTTCACCCTCTTACTTGACCTAGGAGCCTTTTTCAGACAACAGACTGCATCAAATTATTATCTTTTTTATCACAACAATTGGAAGGGCACATTTGGAAACCCACAGTCAGACAGGATTCTTTGAGGGTGTTTTGGGTTGGTATTTTTTGCTAGAACAGCTTATGTATATATTAGCCAACGTAAAGTAAAAGGAAAACCTTGACTAAGACATGTTAAATTTCAAAGCACAGCTGAACAAAGGACCATGTATTTAATGTTCTCTGAGGATCCCATTTTTCTCAAAATATATTAAAAACCCCTATAGAAATGGTGTTTACTCTTACAAGGATTACTTAATTTCCTGAGACTTTGGAAGAGAGAGCCTGTGGCATTCCACAGCAGGAAATTATTTGATGAAAAGCATGAGCAGCTACATTTTCTGTATAATAGTTAAGGGAACCATGAGCTATACAAATAGCTTTCAGTTTACCAACCCTAACCAAAGCTTTTTCAAAAATTCAGTATCAAAATAATTTCTGGAAAAAGCAGATGCAACCTCTCTCATTTCAGCTGCTGTTAGTATTTACCCGTCACACTTTGGCAGGGTTTTATCAGCACAGAGGGATAATTAACCTCCCCAGTCCTATCTGCACACCAAAATCTCCTCATAAATCTTGAGGAAGCCCAGGCAGGGCAGTGTCACAGCTCTGTCCCCGTGCTGTCCCTCACGAGCTGTGCACACAGCTGCCAGCCCAGTCCAACGCACACTGGCAACGTCAATCCCTGCTGGCTTCTGCACAGGGATTTGAAGCCTCCCAAAGAGCAGAGCCTTGATGTCACTCATGTACCTGACAGTGACAACACAAGTCCTTGACGTCCTTGGAGTCCTGCACTGGCCAAAGGCACAGCTGGGAATAATTCTCCAGGCCTGGAACCCCAAATCCTATTAGGGCACAAGGCCTCTCTTTAGAAAGGGCCACTTTTGCAATGGTCACTGTAGTTAGAGACTTGGCTTTTTTCCCCCAAATGTGTACATTTTCCTTTGTTAAATGGTAGTGAACTGATATGTAGCTTCCCCTTAAGGTTTATTTTAAAGTTGGTATGCGAAGACACAGGTAGCTTTTTTCTAAACCACTTCATCAGATTTCTCCATTCCCTATTCTTAACTCTACCACCTTTAAATTTTACATTAATGAAATATTACATACAGTGCCAAAAATTTTGTGGGAAACGCACATCTTCTCCCTCCAGCTGTGTGCCCTTTTTGTTTACTTTTATTCTGTCAAAAGCTAATCAGGTTACAGATATAAACTTCTGGTTTGTTACTTGCAACACTTATTGCAAATCTACAAAACCCTGAAAGTCGTGATTTACAAGGTTCTTAGAGCAACTTACCATTCAACAGCCACCAAAGCAGGGGAATAAAACCTGGACTTTCACTGATGTACTTCAAGCCCTTCAGGTTGATACTCACATTGTAAAGTGACATTAGCATTAGCCTAGAATTGAAAGAGAAGACGTGATGGCCTTTGATTTCTTTGCAGGCTTCAGCATCTTTTGCCATTTGTGTCAAGCGTGTACCAACGCAGAAGCCTGTGCTAATAATCTATATTTTAGTAAAAGAGATAAATCTCAAATTATATATAAGCAATGTTGTATAAACCTTTGTTTCTACTGTTGAATCACATTCTAAACACATGAAAAAATACCCCATGCAAGAGTAAGAAGGTCTCAGGGAAGGGAATGTTCTCTGTCCTGGAGCCAGCTTGGCTACTGCTCTCAATCATGCCTGAGATAAACCTGTGTGTCACTGCACTGCCACCATGTTCAAACAAAAGGGAAATGACTTTATTCCAAATGGACTTCACACCTCACATTCAGATCTCAAACAAGGTTTCATGGCTTGGACACTCTGTGGACACCTTCAGAAAGCAGAAAAGGCAGTGGCCTGCTACAAGCTAAACTGAGTTGTAAGAGGTGTAATTTACGTGCTCTGAGTTTGATCACCTTGGTTATTAAGCAGTAGGAAGAAGGAAGAGCAGATTCATTAAATCTACTGCACCGGTGGCCAGTGCCAAGCAGGGAAGGGTGCTCTGGATCTGAAACTGCAGCTGGTAAGCCCATACACTGCTTTTCACCCAGCCCCTGCAGCTCTGGGCTTCCAGAACAAGCCCTGACAAAAGAGCACAGCACTACTTATAATCAGCCAGAGTGGAAATGATCAATAAACCATCATCTTATAATGGCAATGTTAACATTTCTTGAGAATGTCTTTCACCCTTAATCTGTTTGACATTTGCAGTTAGAAATAAAATGACGTAGAGAGGCACTGCTGTGTTTGTATTTTTATTTCACTTGTTTGCTTTGTGCAGACAAAAGGGACTGGTGGTGGTGATCCAGGAAAGTGCTGAGGTTTTTGGAGTGCTGGAACACCCCACAAGCCAATGAAGTGGCATACTATATATGTAACAGCATATTTAATTAAACACCCTCACCTAGGCACAAGAGAAACATTTCCAGGCCCTTTATAACCACCTTCACCTCCAGTACCTGCACATTTTAGTAAACATTTTTTGCAATAACAATTGCAAAAGTGCTTATTGAAGCAAACCTGACACAAATGATTGCTGGATAAACAATACTTTCTGGTGGTTTTTTTTTAAATGTGGAGTGACTCTTAATTATTCACTTCATAATCTTCCTACTTAGACAAGCCAAATTTAATTAACATCTTGTACTCCTGTATCTGCCAATGCTTTCTTTAAAATCTAGAACTACATGCACAGCTAAAGGCCCTTCTTGTCTTGTTAATACATGGGATTAGTATATAAAATGTACTATTATGTACTAATATGTCTCTTTACTGGCTACTTTCAAATGCCACAAAAGCAAAGTTGAATATTCTTAATAATTTAATTATAGCTACAAACAATTATGTAAATGTTTATTTACTGTGTAACAATTACAAATGTTGAACAAACCCTACACCAATGAGAAAAAAAACTGAAGTCTTTCATATCTGCAACTTCAGAAAGGCAAGGACACCCCTGAGATTTCAGTCCCAGCACTCAAGCTAATGCCTGGGATATATTTATACTCACAGACTACAGAGGATATCACAGCAGTTTTGGAGTAAGTGGCAGCTTCTCCCTGTAATTTTTTTATTTATATATTCATCCAAATAAAACACAGGATTGCTAGAACTAGAAAATAGAACTCCCCTCTTTATCAGCTTACTTTGATACTGCTGTGTGTAGAATTAGACTCACAGAGTCCCCTGATTTTTCACACAGAGATAAAAAATATTTTTGAAAATAAAAGCTAGAAAATAATTGTAAAACCTCCAAACTAAGCAAAAGACAACCAGAGCATTTAAAATTATAAACAAAATTTTTTTCTTCCAACTGATTGGATTATAAGTTGATGTCCTCCCATCTAACACCATGATGATGCTTTAAGAAAAATACATTGCATTTCCAGAATAATGAACAGACATTTTCATCTGTGAGGTATAGTTTTAAAAATGCATCTCTCTGTATGTATATGTATATGTATATAAATGTATGTGTAAACATTATTTATGATGACTCCAGAGTCCATCCTCACATAACTTTGAAATTGCACTAGAATTTATGGTAACCTTCATATCCTTGTCTCACAGTTGTCTGTCATTTTGTCCTGGCTTATGTTCCCTATGGGAGGAGAAAAGGGAATTCTTCTGACACATCTGCTTATGAAAATGCTGATTAAGGTTAATCAGCAGCTAAAAAGCCTTACATGCAAAGAACAGCTTGAAAACAAATCAACCAAACCCCCAAACCCTTCTTTGCTGGGCTGGGAGACTGTAAAACTCCCCAAAAGGACAAGAAAAAAAATCTAGTGTTAGTAACAGGTTTCTAGAACTGAACAGTGACAAGACACATACAGAGCTCATTAAAAAAAAGAATTTTTTTTTTGATTATGGACATGAAAGACAAACACAGGGAAACACTTTGCACTAAAATATTTGAGCAAATTAGGCTCCCTTGTTCTATGACAAGGCCATGAAGAAATGTCCTTTCTGGCACGTGCTCTAATGTCAGAATACAGCAATTTTTGTTATCCAAGGGCAAGTTCAGAGTAAGGAAAAAAAAAAGTTGGTTCTGTGGGATATCAGAAAACATCATCACTGCACTGCATTCAAGCTATTGTAATATATGCTAAATACTTCTCACTTATCAACTACCTTGAGCAACCTCTTTTCCAAGCTTCCCTCCATTTGTTGGCCTACAAAGCTGGCCCCTGTTGAATTCCTTGCCACCTCATGGGATTGTTCTATGTATATTTTACCAGCAGTGCTGTATGGCAGCCAAGTTTACATCACCATGGGTAATTCTTCTGCAAAGCAGGCAGATTTTGAAGTATAATTACATGCAACCCAAAATATAAACTCAAAAGAAAGGCCCTCAAATCCAATTACATTAATACAATATGAAATGATCAAAACCAGTTTATTTGGACCCAGAGACACATATCCACTTGAAAGTCAGCATGTGTGTGCAGGAGTATCTTCCCTCCTCCTCTCAAACTCCTCTCTTTTTTTTCTCTATTTACAGATTCTGAAACAGTATGGATCCTCTTTTCAGGGCTGTTTTTTGGTTTTGGTTGGTTGGTTCGTTTGGTTTTTTTACACACATGAAGGCAGAAGTTACCTTTTCTTTCTTAAATTGAGATTCTCATACAATTCTTCCAGTTGGGATGTTATCAAAAAAACCCCTTCTGTTGACCTTCAAGCCCAATACCTGGGAAACACAAATCATCAAGCCACTATCTACAGCACAGGCTGTTCAGCTTTGCCCTCACCACCCAACAGGGAAAGGCAAACTTCAGAGGGCAGCTTGCTCCCCCTCACATGAGCAATCAACTGACAGCACCATCTCCTCCCAGTGACTGTGGGAAGGAGCCCAGTCAGTCAGCAAATGCTTGACATCCCCCTCTCTGACAGCTGAGGTTAGGCAAGATAAAAGGTCTCCTAAGTGAAGACCGAGCCTGATTTCATGACTGTCACATCCAACCTGCCTAAATGTGTGCCTCGACATGGTCAAGTTACTGTGGCTGACAGGGCTGCTGTTTGTCAGCTGAGCTGTGACAGCTGCCTCCGGTATGAATTGTTTGTGTATTTATGAAAAAAGCCACCACAGTGGCTCAAACCATCTTCACGAACAAATGAACCAGATGTACAGGAGCAGTGCCCACAGTTCAGCAGATGAGCCACTCGTTAAGCCACAGTAATTTGCTCAGTCAAGGCCATATATCCTCAGCTTATAAGGTCTTGGAGGAAAAGGCAAAGACAATTGTTTATTTAATCTCTCCCATCAGCTGAAAAACACTTTTGCAGTAGCTGAACTGTGCAACAGGGCCTTGCCTTTAAAGATGTATTGCAAGGTCACTTTACAGGCATTGCCTCTTACAAACTGAAGTGTTTGTAAGACTCACCACTGAGTGTGGTGAGTCTGCCTGCGAAGGAGCCTAAAGTAATTTCATTTTTTGCTCTTAGCAGATCCATAACTCACTTTCTTCACTAAGGACATGTAACATTTTACACTTCATATTAGAAGGGAATAAATATGAATCCACATTTCCCACATCCTCTCTGTTGTAAAACTTGACCTCACACCTTCCTTATTTCTCACTCAACTCATGACCCCCTCCCCAAGGTAGATGAGGGCACCCCTGCTCACCTTTACAATATTATGGTGCTTAAGAGACTTCCAAAAACACACAAAACCTGGATAAAGCCTTGTAGCCAACTCCAGTATATCTGCGAGGAATGCTACTGAGAAAAGGGCTTCCTCTCCAGGAAGGGAATAATGGGAGAGAGGGAAAACTACTGTCATCACTCATGCTGCACTGCAAGATAATGCATTTGATTTGAAAGGGGAAAAAAAAGTCATAAAGTCAACATACACTTTAAATTTGTTACAGAGTCCTGGCTTCATGTCTCCCAGGAGATGCATCATCGTGTCCAGTAATTCCCGACTGGAACTGACCAGGAACTCACGGCCACAGGCCAGCGCAGCCACGTCTGTGGGAGAGCACAAAACATCACCAAAAATCATGTTACAAACAAAAGTTCAAGCTAATGATCAGGACCACCAAAGAGATATGCCAGCTGTGAAGAATGAACTATGGCATTTGTATGAACTTCAGACTACATTCACCTATATAGCAAATACTGAGCTGCAAACACTGGTCAAGCTCCTTCAATACTTTACTTTGGTAACCAAAGCATTTATTCAGAATGCCCAGCGTCCCAACAGCAACACAGTAAATTGTGAAACAAAAGGCTGTACTCACCCACAGTTAATGTTTGATTGAAACAAGGCTAATCATTACAGGCTCCACTTTAAAGATACAGGATTGCAGAGTTTTACAATCACTCCATTCAATATACCTGGCGCACTACACAACCAAAACTCTCGTGAACATCTACTCAAAAGCTTTTTTCCTACCTCTCTGCAAGTGTGGCATTATTCGAGCACAAACCAAAAGACAAAATTATTTCCAAAAAGTACTGCTCCAAAGCAGACCTTCCTTCATTATTTTCCCTTACACCTGCCCCATAGTACAGTGGCATAATGCATCACATATTGATTTTATTACAATCTTTGATGACACCCCAACAGCTAAAAATCCCACATTCAGAAAAGCTGTTCATTTAAGATTCACTTATTTATACAAATATCCGCTGTTTCATCTATCTTGCATCATGTCTTTAGTGTAATTTTGACAGTTACAGTTTCACAGAAATGCAGATGTATCAACCTTATGCCTCACAGACTCCCAAGCCAAGGGCAGTCATTCTACAACAGTTATGTGGCTTTTTACTTACTTTCTGGCCCTAAAAAAAAAAAATATTTAGTATGGAAGACAGGTTTATCACCTTCTACTTCTCTTATACAGGGAAAGTGTGGTGTAACACAGTAACAAAATTTTTAAGCAGTTTCAAAATCCTTAGTCCATGCCTTAAACTGGGGCTGATCTACTTGCATCATCTGCAATTCGTAATCTTGTACCTGTTGGCATCACTGGTGATTTACAAAGTAAATTGATGGGTACAAACTAATGTGAGCATACAAGACTGACACAAAGGTCCTTGTTTCATTCCAGACTGAAGGATGCAAGAGGGAATTTCAGAACTCAGCGGCTCTTACCTGTCTAATCCTTAACGATGTCACAGGCAGCACAGAAGAGCCTCTAACAGAAGTGTCAGTAACAAACTTTGCTAGAACTTTAGAAAATCAGAAAGTCACCCAAGATACCAACGCTGACAACTTAACTTTGAAAAGCTGTGTTTACTGCAGCCTCTATGAGGCAATATACATTCCCAGTACGTGTGGAATGCTATTCTGAGACACAACATTAACTTACTTGTTACAATCCCTGCCAAAGCTAATACAAACTGATTTTCCTCGGAATCCAAATCCTGCTGTTTCATGTCTTCACTTAATGACTTCACAAAGCTCTCCAAGGTCTGGGCAGTGATTGTGAAAAACTTTACTGCTTTACTCTGCAAGCGTGGAGGAGAAGAGAGATTACACACACTACAGCAACTGTAATTATTAGATGCTACAGTAAAACTGAACAATCGTCCAAATAATTTAAAAATCCAGTTATTTCAAATAAACAACAGAAAATACCAGGTATTCACTGAGCAACGTTTGATCCCGTAATATTTGAAACCATTACCTCAGAAGAAAAGAGGAAACTACTCAATGCTACATTTAGTCATAAAACTGAACCACTGCATATCTACCTCCTAAGCACACAATATTATCTATCAACTAGAAGAATTAAAACTTATTTTCAAAATTGAGAATATTATCTCTTTCTTTGAAGTAGCTGCACCAGGTGTTTCACATTTATCTGGCCTACTATAGTAGCTTTTGTCAAAATAGCTGAAGATTGGAGGCTTAACATGAAATTCCTAAGCAAACAATGAAGTACCCAGAAAAAAATAGCAGAATTCAAATGGATCCTAATAGGATTCATTATTGCTCAATACAGGATGGAGAGTAACAGGCTATGCAGAAGTTCTTTGGAAAAGGAAATGGAGGTCTCTCCTGGGTCACAGGTTGAACTTAAGTCAGCCATGTCATGTGAGAAAGAATAATCACCACAGCAGAGCACACGAACAGGAGCACAGGCTGTAATTATGGGACAGTCTTTTCCCCTCAGCTGCAATCCTGCTCCATTTGGAGGTATCTCAGCTGAGGGAGCACCACCTGGCACAAAGTTCAGGGCAGATCAAAGAGCCTGGCCAGAGGTGCAGAGTGCACAAAGAAGGATGGAGAGACCTGTTTCTGTTCATTGGTAATTCTGACTGGTAAAACATTGTTGGAACTCTGTTTCACACAAAGGATGAAGGCTTTCATAACCAAAACAGTGCAGCAGAGAGCCCATAATGCTGGGTTTTCCAGTGCCTTTAATAATTTTCCAGTTGTTTCATGAAGCAGCTGAAACTTGTAGTTATTCCCAGCAGTGACTCAATGGGAGTTCCAAGAAATGCCTGAACTTTTATTCATTTTGTAAAGTGACTGAAAATCTTAATACTTTTGCAAAATAACTGCTTTCACAGTATGTGCAAAGCTAGTGGTAACATTTATTTATTCCTCCACTGCTGCACATTCACCACATTAAAGATGTACAGTTCCTGTGGGGTGACTCCAACAAGAGGGGACAAAAAGCAGGCTCTGTCAACACAGCATCTTCACAAATGATGCTGTGGCCCCAAAATCGGATAAATGAATGGATCATGGAGAAAGAGGAGGAAAACAAGTGCAATTCTGCACATGCTGGATGTAGTTTTTATATGGACACCACTCCTCAAAGATGGCAATTTTAACACAAGCAGTAGCTACAGCTCAAGAAGCAGGAGGGTGTAAGAGAAAATGAAGAGCCCTGCAAGTTATTATGAAAATACATATTCACGTGGGAACGTAAGGGTACTAAGCACTCTGAGTAGTTGGTATGCTGCACAGAAAACACAAGAAACCTATCTGCCACCCTCTTGAGGTTTCACTGGTGTCCTCTCTGCTGATCCTCCTTTCCAGACAGCCACTACTTAACTAGTGCTGAGGTCTGAGGAGCTGCAGCAGAGACCCAGCAGGTTTATAAATAGCAAACATTACACACTCTGCACGGTCCCTTATTAACTTGACGGCATTTTCATGGGACTGAAGAATGTCTCACTCACACATGTTGAGATAAGGACAGTTCTGAAAGCAGCCATTAAGGTGCTTGAGCTCAGATGGTGCAATGAACCCTCTGCTGTCTGTGGAACTCCGGTGTGAAAGCTCCAGGTAACATGAAAAATTGCTGCCACAAAATATAAAGTCATTTGTCACCATTGTAGGATACAAAATTTCTCAAGATGAAGCAAGCCTTGATGCTGTTCTGAAATCACACCTTCAGGTTGTATTTCCACGTGAGAAGCCTGTCATATCTGGCTGAAGCTTTTTGAAAGACATCCAAAACAATCTCATGGGAATTAATTTACTTCTTTATTTGGTACGTGTAGGTAGGAAACCTTGAAAACTCTCTCATGGTGCTTCTCCGGATGTTTCTTCAAATCCTCTCTAGGAACACATGGGCAAAACCAGCAGGCATCTCTCCCCCACTGCCTCGAGAACTACCTGTGTCACATTTCAAATCTGTTGCTTAAGTTCTGATTTTCCCAACCCGTATGGACACAAAACATGTATTGGTCACTAACATCATTTCAGTCCACTTACATTACAGAACTGTAAGAAAGACCCACTTCTCTGTTGCTTCAAAGACTGAAAAAAGCTTGGGCATTGTTCCCTGAGGCATGACATGATTATGAATTGATGCCACCTTCCCTACGTGCTTGAATATCAGCAACAGTTTCAAAGAACCCTTGATGTTCTCATACATTTGCGTAGTTCACAGCACCTTCTCAGGGGAGGAGGGAAGAAGCTACAAGCTGTACAACTTGTCCCAAAATAACCCAAACCAAATATGTTGTATGACAAATCTCCATCATCTTTTAATGACCTGACTCACTGCCAGTTGCAATCTGTGGTTGACACAATGCCACACAACCCATTTATCTTTTTCCTAGGAGTCTTGTAGCAAGCCCAGGCACGTTTCTTACAGTGTTATGTGCACCATCACAAGAAAATGATGCCCCCAAATGTTGCTATGATCTTCACCAGAAGTACAGCAGTTCAACAGACTTTAATGACTGCTGCAAATGACTGTAAGAGAAGTATTTTGCATTTCAAACCAACCTAACCCCCAAAGCATTGCATCTTCATGTTGGGTTTTTCACCTTCATACAAATCTTCAGGCAACAGTTTTGTTTTTAACTAATTCAACTGAATTTTAATACTTAAGACTGCTTTTAACAACCAGCCTTGTTCTTTAACTGCTTTATACAGTGTTTTACAGATTTTTTTCCTAGTAACTGCTGCTGCTTGGATTTGGACTCATCAGAAGTTATCACTAAAAAGGCATCATTGTACAGCCTTCTGATACCCAATATAAAGTTGTAATTGTATTTTGGAGCACCCAACTAGAACAACTCTTACAAACACATTGGTTTACCACTTACTATAATGAACTAATCCTATTCACTCAGCTGTTCATCATGCTGCTGAAAAATCAAGCCAAAAGAAACTGTGGCATCAGTTCACTCAGATTAAATACAGCAATTCCTTCTCATGCTGGCTGTGTCAAGAACGAAAATCGTATTTTTATCAGGCCTGGTCCCCTAATCCCTTCTAATTCCATCAGCTGCACTTGGCAGTGAAACTGTGATAGCTGCAGTATTACTATTGTCATTAACTGTTGTTGTTTTGGTTTTGTGGTTTGTTTTTGGTCTTCTTTTTCATATAGTCTACTTGCCCATGTTTAACACTGATGATTTAATAAAATCCACGAGCAGTAAGGGTCTCTAAACTTCCAGGAGTCATCCACGTATTAAGGCAGCAGAAGGATTTAAAGAAGTTGAGAATCAACGGATCTGTCTTTTCTCCACGGAAGTAGCTGCTCCAAGCTCTCTACAGGCATGGAAACTCCTGCACGTGCCCAGGAACTATTCTCTCCTTCTGTTAGCTTGTGAAGATATTTACATTGTGCCTTGCTTCCAGTTTAGCTGTGTGTGGTGGAAAACAGACAACCCTCGTTTGGTAACAAAAGAATTAATTACTGCATTTATTCATAACACTTCACAGCTCCAAGTCTTCTTAAATGAGAATGGAACATGCAAACCACAAAACATTCTTGCTGTCCAGACAGTTTCTGAAATACATCCTTAAGGTGTGTTCCACAGCAAGGTCCTTATTTTAAAGGCCTAAGAGCATTACCAGGGGTCAGTATTCACCTGCCATACTTACTCCTCCTAGAATGGATTTCACAGCCTCCTCATTGCTGGATACCCCCCAGAGCAAGGTGCACACTGCTGCTCCCATCTCTGTGCAATACTCTGCCTGCTGCAGGAGCTGCTGCTTGGCCTCGTTCAGCTGCTGCCGCAGGTCCAGTTTCTCCTGGAACAGCGTAAGGAAATTTTGGTTGCACTTCACTACTGCCACAAGTTTCTAGGCTAAGAGACAGAACAAGAAACACAATCATGGCCATCTCTGAAATGGAGGATAACCCAGAGCAGTTGCAGACATGTTCCTTCTCTCCTGAGCTGTCTCTAAGCAGTGCAGGCTGACAGGAACCAGAAACTGTTCACAAGGTCAAACCAAGTGACCCACCGAGACTGAGTGGCACCTAGAGAAGCCTGATAGGAGACATCTCCCCCTGAGCAAACAGATCCATGTCTCTTCAAAAGGGAGGGGATTTCAGCATCAGGGGCCAGCTTTCCCTGACACCTGACAAAAGATACAGCAAACATCTTACAGGATGGGAGGGCTGTTTTGTTTTTCAAAACAGGCTTCTGCTCTAGCCAACGTGGAACAGTTGCTGGATATCTAGGGTAAATACTGTTGTCTCTTCCAACTCTTTACTGTTGGCATAGTCCTGAGCAGCAGTGGCAAAGCAAGACAGAGTTCCCAAAAAACACACCTAAGGTTTGAAGTTTGGAGGACCTTCCATCGCAAGAAAGCCGAGGCACCACTGTGCATCCACGAGGTTGGATGGGGCTCTGAACAACCTGGTCTAGTGAAAGCTGTCCGTGCCCACAGCAGTGGGGTTGGAATGAGGTAACACAACTCCAAAATCCTTTCCAACCCAAACTATTCTATGACACAACGATTCTACGATCACTAAAGTGAACTGCTAAGTGGTTCTTGCTACAAAGCATAAAGAGAGAACAGATCAACCCTAACCAAACCAAAGCACAATTTCCATTTGGCAGTACTTCCTTCCAATCACAAGGGAAGCTGGCTGGAAGAATATCATGGAATTGGCCAGGATTCTAGGTCTCACTGTCTTCCTACCAGCTGCCACAGGAGTAGCAAAGCTGCTGCACTTCCCGGTTTAGAGCCAGCACAGACAGCAAAATCAAGGCAGGGATTCTGCAGTCTGTGTCTCAGGGTGGGTGGGGGCTCCCAACTAACTCCAGGCAGGGTGCTGCAGGGAAAGACCAAGGCCAGCCCAGAAAAATGATGCTAATTCATTTATTAAAAGAGAGAGAATCACAGATTGCATGATGTCAAAAAACAGAAGGATCTTACTCTGCCCATTTTACCGACATGGCATTTTCAAATTCACTGCAGAAAACACCTTCCTCAGTTCAGCCTTCCCAGTGTGTTTGGCTGGCAGGATGAAGTATGGGGAAATGAGAAGGAATCTCTTCGATGTCAATTTTGAAGGCAACTAAACAGAACAAGACTTTCAACCATGTATTGTCATCAAGACTTTAAAATAAGTATCTTGTCGTTTTGGGGATTCAGCTCAGTGCTTCATGTTGAGGGTTTGGAAAGAATAGAAATGTAAACTCATCTGAAAATGTACATAATATGGTATCAACCAGGACACAGCTGCCTGTGCTCTGTCACCAACTACCTGCTGAGCCTCCTGATCATACCTACCAGCCTGATTTGCACTGCTGCTGATGGAACATGCAGGTAGGGATTTGTGAAGTCCAAGTTTCATTTCTCAAGTAACCTTCTGTGTGCATTTGCTCTCTGCAGTCTCTCTCACCTATATATGCACAAGACTGACATTTGCTGCTGATTCCATAGGCAGTCTCCCAGGAAAAGTCTCTTACTTCTTAATACTTTGATCCTTTTTAAGCAAATTAGCCAAATTCCATCTTTTACATGACTCACTGCCAGGCCTATCAGCTTTTCTGCCACCATGTGCATCCACAAAATGTCCTCAGGTATCTTCCTGCCTAATCCCTCTATTCTCCCTGTCTTTTCCACACTGTCCTAGTCTTAGGGAAATGTATCTTTAATACATTTTATTTGCATTTGGATGCTAATACTGAGTAAGACATAAAACCCAGTAACACCAAATCTAGATCCCCCAAAAAGCATGCAAAGCCAGGAGAAGAAATGCCAGAATTTTTAATAGATCAAAAGCAACATCAGAACAAAGATATGAAGCAAGGAAAACAAAATAGTACATTCAAGAGCCAGGAAAATAAACAGAGCCTGCAAAAGCAAATAACCTGGCTTGAAGCAACACTCCAAAGAGTTCACATCACCAAGCAATCCCCGTGCTATGCAACACCACCATCTTCAGGAAAAGGTCAAGGCATAAGAACACAGCAGTGCCCAAGTATGGAACTAAAAAAGACAGACAAAGGAGACATTAGCCAAGAATAACATGTGCACTTCAAGTTTTGCTCAGGTTCAGAAAGCACAGCAATTCCCTAATCAGTGATACAGCTCTGCACAGAGAATTTGGAATGCAAAATGTTGATTTATGACAGCCTCAGAAAAGGACACTGCTCAACCAGAAATGCATTTATTTTATGTTTGTTTCAATGAATCATTTTCTTCTCCTTCAGAAGACAAATACGCAGAAAATATTTCAGAAACTCTACACAAGGATGCCTAGAGCAGAACAGCAACCAAATGAAAAACACCAGAGAAGTGATTAACAGGAACAAAAATCACTCATATACACACACCATCTTGGTGTATCCTGAAGAGCTAAAGGACTTCACACCATCATGAGCACAACCCACTCAAATACACCTTCCTGGCATTTAACAGAACGCATTCAGACAACTGCCACACACTGCACAACAGCAAAGACATGAAGAGAAGAGCTTTGAGCACAAACACCAAAACAACTGCTCCTAGTAAACTATCCACGGTTTAAGTAAAACTCATCCAAAAGAAATCATAAACCCAAAGCACCTGCCCTTTATTTCGTACTATTAACAAGAATAATGGGACGGACTCACTTCATTAATATCTAAAGCAACAACATTTGATCTTACAGGGATTTTATCCTGGGTGCTTACACAACTGAAGACCTCAGTGCACAGCAAAACGAACCCCGTACCTACTGCTGAACTGCAACAGCTGTCACGCAAGATATTTATTTGGAAATAAAGAATAGCCAGATTGACAACTATCTCATCATACCAAACTTCATCCCAGAGTGACTTTTCTAAGCCAATGTGCACTAAAAGTGCATTTCTGAACTCTTTATTATTCCCCTTCAAAAACGACATAAGTTTTGTAGGGTCATCTGCCTTTGTGCAATCCCAAGGCTGGCAAATGCCAGCTGTACAAACCCCAACAAATGTGAGCTTCTGTTGACAACTGAAGATGGCTCCAAGGAAATGAAGTTTTGCAGCAGATAATCACCACTGATTCTCACAGAGACTCATTTGAACCCAAATGGCTTCACAGTCTGAGAAGTCACGGTCTTTGCCATTCCTTCATTGTTAAGAATCTCCCCTCTCATAATCACTAAATATAATATTGACAGAGCCAAAGGAGCCCTGGAATTGCTCTCTGATTCTCAGCTGTACGTGGCAATTGGATCAATAGGTGCTTTGAGAAAGACTATTAACACTAAACAAAGGTACACAGCTCAAAGCAAACCAAGAGAGGCTGGTTTCATTCTGTACATTGCACTGCTTAAATTATCTTCTATTGTCCTCTTTGCAAATATGTTATAGCAATGTTAAATTCAAAAGGACTGATTCTGTGAAGGACCTCTTGATTCCAGCTATACCACAAGGTTCGAAAATACCCCAGTGTTTTTCTTCAGCATGTTAATATAAACAGAATGCTTGATTTTTAAATTCATATACACCAAGACAAGCCCTGCCAAGAACCCGCAACACAACTCCATACAACTGCACTCCACGGAGTGTGGATGCTGAGAGAGATCCCCGCAGCTCTGCAGGAGTCCTGTACTGCAGTGGGAGACAGTTAGTACCTCTGTTTGTACACGCTGACTTCTTTCTGGTACTGCACCTTACTATATTTTGCCTAGTTACAATATTGATCTTTTTGCTCTAGAAATACCAAGGGGGGGGGAATCAGTTATGACCTTTTTGATGTTTTATTTTCTTTTATTAAATATTTTATTTTAGTTATAAATATTTTAATTATATAACATTAATATTAACTATATAATAATTAAAGATATAATATTTAATTATATAATAACTAAATAATAATAATATTATTTAATATCAAATATTTATTTTATTTATATTTATTTTATTAAAACCTTTACGAGGTT
>VZRQ01005783.1:197460-232335 GCA_013397975.1 Machaerirhynchus nigripectus | reverse complement strand
CAGTTCTGGACCCCTCATTTCAGGAAGGACGTGGCACTCAGTGCCATGGGCTGGCTGACACGTGGTTATCGCTCACAGATTGGGCTTGATGATCTCAGAGGTCTTTTCCAGCCTTAATGACTCCGTGATCTTTGGGGTGCAGAGCTCCGAGGGACCGCGGCCGGTGCCTCCCGTGGGTGCGCCCGCCCCGCTGGTGCCGGTGAGCCCCGCACTCCGCGGCGCGCTCCCCGCGGCCATCNGGGACAGGGCCAGGCTGGGCCATGGCTCCCGCGGCCGTGCAGCCGCCCGAGGTGCAGTTCGCGCAGCGCTTGGCCGCCAACGAGAAGCGCATCCGAGACCGCGCCCTGAAAAAGCTGCGGGGCTACATCGGCGTGCGGACCCAGCGCCCCGCCGGTACGGACCGGGGCGGCCCGGGGGGGACCGGGACAAGGACAGGGACAGGGACGGGGACAAGGACAGGGACGGGGACAGGGTCCCGGTGCCGTGGCGGAGGGCGCGGGGGGAGCGGCGGCCCTGGCGGACGGACGGCATGGGGAGGGAAGCACCACGTGTGCGCCCAGAGCCCGGCACGCCTCCCCGGGGCTTCCTTTCGGGTTGGGTTTTCTTTTGGGGGTTTTTCGTTTTGTTTGTTTTTTTTTTTTTTTTTTTTTTTTTTTGTTTGTTGTTTTGGGGGTTTTAAAATTTATTTTTATTTTGCATATTTTCTTTTTCCTGTTAAATTTCTTTTTCACTTTTACACGTGCATTTCACCATGCATACGCACGTACTGCCCCGGTGCTGCCGCAAGCGCTGCCCCAGCACCCGGGAGCAGAGGGACTCGTGGACCCTAGCCCGGGAAGTGTCTCCGGGCACTGGAGGGGCTCGGGAAGGATCAGCTTGGACCGGGGGAGGGTCTTGCTGGCAGCATTAAGAGATCTGGTATGGGCACAGGATGGCTCATGTGCTCTCGTTCCCAAGGAAATGCACTGAACTGATCCAGGCTGGAAACTGCCCTGTATATGCAGCGTGAAGTTTTATTTTCTCTTATTTCTGTGAGGTCTGTTTCTGTGACTGATATTCTGGAGCACTGGAGGAAATTGAGGAAAGGTCAGGAGTGTTTCAGCACTTGTGTAATTGAAGCTGATTCTGTCACCCATCTGGGTTTTCTCCACATTCATGGTATCAGAAGTTTTTCTGCCAAGTTTTTTTTATAAATTCAACGTATAGCTATATATTGGCACTTTAGAACAAGAGTTCACTGGTGTCCCTGGGGACAGTTTGAGTCTGGCAATGCCAGTCTGAAGCTTCCTGCACCTGGAAGTGCCTCATGTGCGAAGGTTCCACGTGGATGTGTGTTATTCCTATACCTTATATATAATACATATATTATGTAATATGTAATTTATAATGTGTGTCATTTATATAAAATAGATATCCTATAAGTGATTTTATACATTATTTTATTGTGATATATTTAAATTATATGCTACTGTATAGTAAATCTATATTTTATATATTAGTAATATATTATATATTTGGCTTTGGGGAACCAGCCTAGACCTGACCCCAAGAGCTAAACTGCAGCTGGAGTACTGGTTGGACCTGAGTCAATTCCTTGAGAAGACTGTAGAACAGTTTCTTGCCTTTCCAAGTAGTATTTTACCCATTAGCCACATCTGACAGAAGGAAGGACACCTAGAACAGCCTTACAGGGTCAGGCCAGGGAGCCAGCGATCAGTACCCCATTCCTGACAGTTAACATAGATCTAGGGATTGCCTGGGGACTAGGACAGTGTACATCATGTGCCTCTCAAGTACTTTCTGAGCCTCCAGCTATTTTTAGCTCTGGAGACTTTCTAAGGGGCAGTCTGTGTTCAGCAGTTCTCTGTGCATCTCACTGCTAAGTGCAGATGCCTTGGAGTTTGTGGAAGTAGCCACAAGAAGGACCAGGAGTACCCCTAACTGAGAGAAAAGGCTGCAGGTTCAGGTGCTGCCTTAAGACATCGTGAAACTGTCATCACAGGGAAATTGCTCAGTTGGGCTGTGAACCTTCTGCATGTTAAAATCAGCACACCATGGAATGCAAACGAGTAGGAAACAAGGGTGACTGATTTCCAGAGCTCTTAGATTTACTTGCTGTTAGGTACTGTTCAAACTGGTAGTATTGAAACAAAGGTTAACATCTTCAGGCTTGGAGAGAAAGCATGTTCAGGAGAGAGGGTTTTTAAAAGTTATTTATTAATTAGCAGCCTTATATCCATCCAGTGTTCTGGGAGGGATGAGGCTCACACGTCAGGCAACCCAGGTAAAACACTCTAATCTGAGGAGTTGAGAATGTGCTGACTTTTGAAGAAGTGCTGGAGTTCACCTGGTGTTCAGGGCTGCCAGGTGTTTCATAGGTAGACAGGACTGCTCAGTGTGGTCTGTGCTAAGGCTGGGGGAGCTTCTTCAGAGAGCCAGAGCTCTTAGTTTTCAGCAAGAAGTTAAACTCTGTGGAAGGCATGGAACTACCAAATGAATTGATGAAAGAATAGTAAACAGAAATAACTTCTGGTAGAAGAGGAAGCATTGCTGGGGGGTTTCCTGTCTGACAGAGCTGCACTTATTCAGGCCCAGATCTGTAAAGGATTTACGTAATTTCCACTGAAATTTGCCTGTGTGGATCTGGTCCAATGCAATTACCTAGAACAGGAAAAATTGTAACGAATTCAATGATAGCAGTGTCTAAGCAGCCCAACTCCCAAACAGAAATGCTGACAAGGCTTGCATTAAAGTAGCTGTGAGTGGTTGTAACATGTTAATCCCAGCTCCCACGGTACGTAGTAACAGAGTTATTGTGCATAGGGACAGTTACAATTCAAGCCCTAAAGCCACAATCTTTCTCAGGATAGGTTTAAGGTATAGAAGGCCTTCAGTTCAGTGCACTGTGGTTGCTAATACAATGTATTCAGGTTTTAAAATAACCTTTCTTAAATGGGTATTATTTGCCAGCTGTGGCTGGGGTCGGCACACAAATTTTAAAAACAGAAAACACAACATTGAAACTATTCTTTTGAGCCACTAGGATAAGAAACTTGCTGTAAAACCTTTTGGTCAGAGCCCTATGTCAAATGGACACAGAACTGCCTAGGACACGTTAAAAAGCCCTGTATGTATGGAAAGCAACCCCATGGAAGTCTCTGTTTTCTTCCCTGAAAGGTTCTCAAGCACTGGAACAGGCTGTCCAGGGCAGTGGCTGGAGTCACTGTTCCTGTAGGGATTTAAAAGATGTGTAGATGTGGCACCTGGGGACATGCTTTAGTGGTGGCCTTGGCAGTGATTATCTAAGAGGTCTTTTCCAACATGAATAATTCTGTGATTCAATTCTGTGAACTCCTGAGCCACATTTATAGGTAGCAGGTGATTCTCTGATGCCTCTGTAGAGGCTAAACATTCTTCTTGCCACTCAGTATGTCAAATATATCTCCCTTAAGAAACGTTATTAATTTTAATATTTCAATGAATAATAAATCAGTGAGTCAAATTGTTTCATATTTTATTGGAACGGTACTGTCAAATCTAAGTTGAATTTATAATTAATGCTTAATATTGCTGGACACTTTGCTTCCTACATAGCATTTTGCATATTGTCTCACTTCCTTTCTTTTTAACCAAGCAGGACTGCAGATGATGCCACTAACGTGTTTGCAGGTGTTCTTGTCTGAGGGATAGTTGCTTTCAAATGACTTGGTCCAAGGAAAAGGTGCACAGCTCAGATCTAGCCCTGGGTCTCAGGCTTTTTGACTGGCAGACCCCTGAGACAGTGATCTTTTTGGAGCAAATTTGAGCTTACTGAAGATGATGACCTTTCAAAGTGATTTTTCTTGAAATTGCTTGGGAGTATTTAATAGGCCATAGTTTGAAAATAGCTGTAGTAGGTCGTTGTAGCTGCCTTGTAACAATGTACCATTATAATTTTATTTCACAGAAATGTAGCTGATGTAATGAAAAATCCAGTTCTTGAGCAGCTATTATGACTTCCATGTAGTACTTTACTTCTGTAATGTGAAAATATTGTTTTGCTGTTAAAATTTAGGTGTTACTACATCTCCAGATTGTATTAAAAATGCTTTCATTATAGTTACTCAGGTTCATTGACTATAAAGGTTAATGTAGAAACAAATGTGTTGATTGCTAGGAGTTTATTCTATCAAAACAAACCCCTAGTAAGGAGTAAAACTATTGGTAAAGTGAGACTTCAGTTAAAAACAACAAAACAAAAAACATCACATCCCTTGTAAAACTAGTTCTGGTGCTCTCATTAAAAATTTCTTTCAGACTTGGTGTTAAAAATATGCCAGAGAGATTTAGCAGAATTATCTTGGTATTCATCTTACCTGTGATTGCTTTGAAATCTTTGTTGTTTCAGTACAAGGTAGAAGCTTACAGTCATGGAATCACTGTTCTGTGCCAAACTGTCTTCCAATTAATGTGCTTACAGTAGGAACCAAGAGAAAATAATAAAAACGAAGAAGAAAGCAGGGAGCAGAGGAAACTTCACAAAAATATTTTGGTGGAAATGTGTGGTTTTTCCTGTCATTCAGACTTGTTCTGTACCGTAGGTGGCTTCAGCCAGGAAGAACTGCTGAAAATATGGAAGGGCCTTTTCTATTGTATGTGGATGCAGGATAAACCTCTGCTTCAGGTATAGTAATTGGGTTTGTATTTGCTTGAGGGGGTCCCTCCAAAATACACTCTAGGGACATACTAATTTAGAATGGGGAAAATCATCTAATTTTTTTCCTTCCCCTGCAGCCCGTTTGTGGCACGTGCCAGGAGAAGAGGTGACTGTAACTCGGTTATCTGAACGTGAACAGATCATGTTTGGAGTCACCTTCTGAGGGGCAGGTGTAGCTGTTTACCTTTCAAAAGGAGAGCTGAAATAGATGCCTCATGAAATGTTGATTTGGTGTAACTAAAGCAGTAACAGTAGGTCGCCCTTAACTGCAGCTACAACATTTGTGCAGATTCTAGTGTGGAAGTTTCACACTTCCTTTTCCTTCGTTAGTTCAGTAGCACTTCATCAACTACCAGCTTTGTCCCTACTGTGTATTTTGGTCAACTTCTACTAGTTTGTCTCCCTACCTTCAAAAGATAGTGGTTTTGGAGTACCAGCTCTCAGTAACCTCAATTTTCAAACAACTTGTCTGCATGAACAAGGTTTGTCTCACACATGGCCCAGACAGTGCCACAGAGACCTACATGAGAGCAGTGCCCTGTAAGTTTTACATCATTTTTTAATCTAAATACATGGGATTTTTCTCCTCTTAATTTAATTTTGTCTGCTGTCAAAAAGATGATTTGTGAAGAGATCTGGTGAAGTGAACAGGTTTTGATGCCCTTGATTCTCTTCTAGCTTAGTCCCAGTGCAAGGATAACTGCAGTGCTAAAGCAGCTGTTGAGAGAATATTTTTCATTTTGAGAGATGTTTCGTGAAATTCATACTACTTGCTGTTTGCTGGTTGTGTTTAGTCAGGAGACCAAACTCCAAAACATGCTACACTAACTATATTTATTCACTTTTAGGAGGAACTTGCAGCCAATATCTCACAGCTTATCCACGTGTTTCAGAATACAGAGTCTCGTAAGTGCTATTTAATTACCTAATGCTTTCTAAGGTACTTCCCTCTTTGGTGATTTTAAGCAACTATCACAGTGCCAGAATAAAGACTGACAGATGGGCTGCTGCTTTGGTGTTTTTTTCTTTCCTTTTTGTCCCACTGGTGTGTGTGGTTGCATTAAGAGAGGCAGGAGCTGCAGTTTTTTTCTGGCTGTTGCAGGGAAAGAGTTGTGTCTTCAGTGTGATACAGGTGAGATTTTGCAGCACAGGTAGCAAAACAAACTTGTCCCCTTCCTTTCCCATTCTGCATGGACTGTTCTGTGTATTTGCTGCTCAAAACCAACCTTGTTTCGTGAGCTGTTAAACCGCTGGAATTCAAAATGCTCATGAAATGGAGTAGTCAGTCAATGCCAAAACTTGCATGGGTAGAAATGAGTGCAGAATGGACATTTTGATCAAACTTGCATGTCTATAACACAAAATAGATACAAATCTGTCTCTGTAATTGTGTTTAGAAGTAGCTGTGTGCCTTTTCTTGTATTGTTCTCAAGTTTAATTGATTCTGGTACCAGTCTCAAGCCTGTCTTCCCATAGCTCTGTCCCTGTCTCTAGGAGAATCCTAGGGAACTGCATCCCTTTCTGGAGATTCTTTCAGGCTAGCAAAACAACCCACTGTGCCAGACCTGCAGGTGTTTTTTCTTGCTCCCTTGCAGGACACCTGTTCATCCAGACATTCTGGCAAACGATGAACCGGGAATGGAACGGGATTGACAATCTGCGCCTGGACAAGTACTACATGGTAATAATACATCCCTGGGTGGTGTTTTCTCCTAGAAAACGTGGTGCTGGTGTGCTGGAAGGCAGCTTTGGCTGCACAGGCGTTGGTGTATATTTTAAGAGTAGACAAGGGATCATCTTCTTGACCTGCTGCAAGAGATGTTTGTTTCAAAGGCTTTCACGCGCCACTGCGTGAATCTAAAAGCCAGTACAGTCTATATCATGCTTTCCCTTCTAGCACAGTGATTTTTCTCATTGATTCCTATATTGGAATATAAATACTGTCTCATAGGACACTGTGTCGACATCAGGTATTTAGATCAGGCTGTTTAAAGACTCTTTTATGACTCTGCACTAGAACCCCAACTTTCCACCAGTAAAGTTTCCACTGTAGTGCATTCAGTAGTCAGAATTCTTTCTATAGGAAACAGAATATTAAAACAAGTACTAAACTCTTAAAAAGCATTCCTTTGTGAATAACAAAATCCTGTTATCTTCTTTGAAATAAGTTAATTGCAGGCACAATCACTGGTGGCTTTTCTTTCCCAATATTAGCAGATACAAGTTATTTCAGTAAGTGAAGTGTTCCGAGCCAGTCGAATGTAGCTGTTTTACATATCACTGCCACTTAGGGCAAGTTCCAAGTAAATTATATTATTGTTGTTATCATCTGTCCCATATTGTTGAGCCACAGTTTAAGCTGTGGCTTTTCTTAGGTTAAGGCAGCACTTAATGAAGAAATCAGGGTTGTGAATCAAGAGAAAGCTGTATAGTAGAAATGATCATGGATTTTTCTGTGCTTAGCATATGAAAATAGTTTGTTGCCTTTTTTTGCTTCACAGCACCCTTCTGTTGCATTACATGATAGACAATCTGTCAAAATGTTCATATGAGGCAGCTTCCACCTCGTGCTTAAGAGGTTTACCAAGAAATCTGTTCCTGTTGCAGTCACAGTGACTCCTTTACCTGTTCTCATAAACAACATGTGTAACAGATTCTGTGCTTTGCAGCTGATGCGTCTGATTTTGAGGCAATCCTTTGAAGTGCTGAAAAGAAATGAATGGGATGAGGGGTAAGCAGATTTCTGAATGTTGTTGTATCATAAACAAGTCACCCAATATACCTATATTCAAATATATTTTCATTTAATAGATCGTTTCTTCCCATAGATGCCACTGTCATGAAGTCTTAACATTAAGGCTTATTTGTTCTTCACATCACTTACTTAGTTCAGTAACACAGTCAGGTGTTACACTTCATTAAATTAAATACAGCATTTAATGTGTTTCATTTTCTGATTTAGCCAGAAGAGCTATCAATGAAACATCACCTGCAGAGAGACTAGACAGGGAACCTGCATCCCAGAAAATACAGAAAAGAAATTTTTTGTTTGTTTATGTTGGTTTTCTGACTTTTTTTTTTTAAATACTTATTTTCTTGTGGTTAATCATGGTGACTTCTCTTCTGATAAGACAAAACCCGTTAATTGTAAACTAGCCTCCTATTTGTTGTAGACATCAGTGGTTTTGGTTGTATTTCTTCCATATTCTATTAAAAGGCAAATAATTGCAGTCATTTCCTCTGTCTAGAGCTCTTGTGCCACTTCTAAGCTTGTTGTCTTTAGATTGGTGAAGAGATTTAAATCTTTTAATTGAAAGTGCTCGATAACCCCAGGTTAAGGTTATCCTTTCTCTCTCTTACCCTCTGAAATGTGGGATGCACACAGGCCTGTTTTTGTGGAAACAGAAAGGAATGCAGAGCTAGAGAACACCCCATCCCTCCTGTTCCACCTCTATTTTGCTCTGGGTAAATGCCCTGAGGTTGAAGAGATGAAAGTGTTCCTTGACAGGAGCAGGTGTGGGAGGAGGTTTGATAAAGCTGAAGCCCTTCCTCCCACATACATGGTCACCCAAACTGATCTCTGACAAGGTTTCTTATGGCTTTGGCCTCCATCTTTCACTGGAAGGAGGCAGCATGGGAAGAGAGCATCATGATTCCTTTATTTGCAGCGTGAGGGAGCTCAAGAACTGCCTTTCCCTCCCAAGTGGAGCCGAGAAGCCGCCTAGCATGACTTTCTTTCCTCTTGCCTTTTAAAGTGCTTTTGAAGAAAGGTGTATTAAAGTAAAACTGAAAGAATGTTTATGGGTTTTCTATGTTTTGAATTCTCTTTGGGACTGGAAATGTTTGTCCTGGACAAAATTGCAGGAGGTCCCAAAAAACACCAGGGGGAAAAGCTTGGAATATACAAGACTTCACTCTCCTTAAAGATAGCAATGATAGGCCTCAGGGTAAAAAAAATGGGAAAAAAATTCAAATTGGACAGCTGTCCATAACTGTAAAGAAGTTTGTTTTCAAGCCAAATAAGACATGAGCAATTGAATATAAATATCATGTTCTTTTTTTTTCCTCTTCATTACTTTTTTTCAGTCTAGTTGAACCATTGCTGCAGCTACTAATGAAAGAAGTTATGGACCCAGACAGCAATTCTCCCACTGGGATAAAGTTCCATTTCATTGATATCTATCTGGATGAATTGGCTAAAGTTGGTGCAAAGGAGGTTAGAAAGTACTTTGTCATTTTCTTCCTGATTGATGTTAACTGTGCCATGAAGCATCTTAGAAGAAATGTAATTTTTAGATTATGCAATTTTTAATTGTTTTAAATGTAGCATAACAACACTGAGTAAGCATGAAGAAAGTGACTTATTACAAGTTATGCTTTTACTTTTATTCATGTCTTTGACAGTGGGAATATGGTAGTTTCTCTCAAGTTCCTGAGTACTGCTATGCTGCTCCAAATTGAAGTTGGAAAAATAGTGATAGAAAAGTTAGACCATTTCTCATTTGTTTGTTTCAGAAGGGACTCGGTGTAATTTCCCTTGTGTGAACTCGTTTTCCAGTCTTTGCTTTTGCAAAGGCTGACATAAAGCCTGCTCTTGGCTGGTTGTGTAACACCTAAACAGAGGAGGAAAGTGAGCTTTCACAGTTGTCTAATACTTGCTTAGTGTTGTCTGTGCATTGTGCAGTTTACCCTCCACATCCAGATGTTTGTCTTGCTGGTGACATCTGTCTTGCCCTGCTGTGTGTTGCTGTGACAGTTAATTTGTGACCCTTGAATTTGGCTGCTGTTCCAGTGGTGCAGAGTTTTGCAGCAACCAAGCCAAAGAGCATTTCTCCTGTCCCTCCACCCTTCTTGCTGCCCCATGCTCATCCCAGGCTCCTCCTCAGTTACTTCCCTTTGTCTCTGGCCTCTGGCACTTCTCCTTGCAATGGACAAAGCTGTTAGCAGTTTTCCATTCCAATTCCTTGCAGTCAGTATTCAAACCAATCCTGCCTGCAGTTTTGTGGTTATGGGTTGTGGAGCAAGAGAGAGAAGATGACTGCACCAGAGAAGGGCCAGTACTTGCAGCCCAAATAATTTCTGCAGCTCCACAGTCACACAGCTGTAGCTAAGCCACTCACTGGAAGCCTGGAGAGGGAAGTGAGTCCCCCCAGACTATTTGCAATCATTGGTGATGCTCATAAATTGAATTTTGAAGGGAAGGATCTTTATCTTTAGCGCTACTGTAGCTGACAGTGTTTTGGTGCAAGCAGCCCAGTTAAGAGAAACCCAAATCTTACTCTTGTCTGCTATAAGACCTTCTTTGGGAAGGTACACAAAATTTTTTAAGCTTTCTCTGCCTCATGTTTCCATATCTAAAGTAAGAAGCCTTGTTGTATTTCTGTACTCAGCAGAATGAAGTCTGCAAGGCAGTCAGTATTTTCATAGTACTTCCAGGGAAATCTGGAAGTTAGTGGTAGCAGTGGTAACAAAAAGGCCCTGGATAGCTCTGCCAGTTGGAATTAGATAATATGCTGCAAGACTGTTAAAGAAGATCCCCCAACACCAATTCCTGTACAAACACCAATATTCAAGGAATTTCAGTGTACACATGCAGTATTTTCCGTGCTCACAGGATTTTTCTTTCTAATCAAACAGCTCACAGCAGACCAGAATCTCAAGTTCATCGAACCTTTCTGCAAAATTGCTGCCAAATCAAAGGAGTAAGTTCAATGAAAGGATAAATATATTTTAAGAATTAAGAAACTCTGAATATGGTAATAAATGGGTCAAAGAGTTATAATTTCAGAATGTAGAAAAGAAGGGTATTTTACCAGCAATGTGCACAGTCATTTGAAGATAACTGGTGTTTATCAAAGCTGTCAATAGTCTGCATGGATTTATAAGAACTATAGGGACCTCTGTGGGTTAATTTGTCCAGTTATTTTAATTTTTTAATGGATAGAGCAGCTGAGCTGGTTGGATTCTTTGCAGTGTAAGACAGGTCAGCATATAAACAGTGAAATTTAAGAGGGGCACATTAGCAGGGTTAAAGGACTTCTGTTTAGGGAGTAACAGGTTCATGTTCATCATCTGAAGAGCTTGGTGTTCTTCCACTTCCTTTCTTATGCATTTCCCCTCAAATTGCCACTTTTTTAACGTGAGCAGGGAGGGTGTTTATGGTCTGCCTTTGGGCTCACCCTGCTCTCCTGTGACACAGTCGCCGCGTGCTCCATGCTGTGGCCACCGGCATCTTTGAGATGATCGTGGATCAGTCCCCCTTCGCCATCGAGGACCTGATGAAAGAGCTGGGTACCCACAGTGGTGAGGAGGATGCTTCTGAAGAAGGCAAACAGGAAAATGAAGAGGTGCTTAAAACCAAAGGTGAGGAGGAAGCTCTAAATTGCCCTGGTAAGGATGGAAAAATTTGTTTCCTGAAAATTCTGCTCTGAATAAATCAAACACATGTTCAGGGTGTTGTAAGGATAATTGTGTTTTCCAATCTTCCCTTCAGATGTGCTTAATAAAGCTTGTTCTTTTGGAGTCACCGTCTCAAACAAAGCATTAATATTCAGTCTCTTTTCTACAATAGCAGAGAGATGTCTGTCAAGAAAATCAGCACAGAGCTCTGAAGAAACAGAGGATATCAGTGACAATGCTGATGATGGGATTGGGACTGTTCTTCAGGTTTGTGGCTTATTTACTCTGTTATTCATACTTCTTTTTGTCCATCCCTTTCAAGAGGTGCAGAAGTAAAGTGTGTTAAAGCATAAACATGTTACAAAATTTTAATCTCCTTCTGATTTAATGTAAGGTGGTATTTACGTAACATGTATTCTGTGAGTGGTAGTAAAATAAATCCATGTCTAAATTCTAAATTCCTCTTTCTTCTCTCTCATACTCTGTTTTCTGCTCCTCCCTTCCTCTTTCAAGAATTAAAAAAACGGGTGTGCTAAAAGCCAAGTCAGTGTGGGTGGGGAAGCAGTCAGCCTAAGTTTCATTGAAAATGGATGATGGGATACATAGGAGAGAGGGTAATATGTTGCAATCCCATCAAACACACATGCAGGTGGATACACTTCATGCATCTGTGGCTTTTAAGCAAGAATTGGGACATGACACACTTTAAATCTGATATTTAGCTAAATATTTATGGAAGTTTTGAAGTGGGTTGGCTTCTCTCTTGAGTAGGAATTAAGGTTAGGAACGTTTGAGAAAGGGATACCGAGTTCAGCTGTTCTGTTAATGAAGCAGCCATCTGTACAAGTCAGAGTGTGAAGGGGGCGTAAATTTCAACAGAGGAAAACATTTGGGGTTTAAAGGGAGTGTCTGTTTCAAATGTGTATGTTTACAATTTACCTATTGAACTTAATACTTGATGTACTGGTAACACGAGTTGCACTGAGTTACCTCGCATGGATGAACTAAGAAAAGCTGTGTTGTACTTGCCCCCAACAGTTTGATTACAAGGCTGTTGCTGACAAGATCTTCGAATTTGCAAGCAAGAAAAATACACCTTCCCCGAACAGAAAGCGGCTGTACAAGCTGGTCAAAAAGTGAGTTCTGTTGAAGTTCACCTTGTCCTAAACAACTTTCATTTGCTTTCTGTCCAGCCTCTCTTGTCCTGGTTACGGTGTCATGCTGTTCCTCACTGGTACCAGACAATTGCAGCCAGCTGGGGTTTATCTGCACAGGTTTATCTGCACAGGGTGGGTTTGTTCTGCAGGATGTGACATGAGGTCGTGTGTGATGCAAGGAACAGATACAGGAAAAGTGCTTAAACTGTTTTCTCAATGCTTTCAGTGATTTGGTTTGAGTTTGGGGGTTTCTGAGGCTGATCTCTTCTGGAGTGAGCTCTTCCTACTTCCTAGGCAAAATATGTTGTTCCTATTTTGACAAAACCGTAGTTAGTACAGTGGTGCTGTTCTGCTAGTGTTGTTATTGGTACTAAATGAGTAATAATATTTTGGTTTTTCTTTTCTCCACTCCTCTCACCTCCAGGTTCCAGGACTTAGCAGAAGGTAAGGAATGAGCAGCAGAGAGAGACAGCAGTTATTTTGCATTAAATTACATATAATGCTCCCATACAATGTGTACTGGATTTCTTTTCCTCTTTTTTAATGTGTATTTCAAGAATATTGTACTTGGGGTTTTGTGGGTTTTTTAAAGCTCATTAAGACACATTACATGTTTTTGGTGAGATGGCCAAATTTCTTTCACCATTGGAGCAACTCTGTACATTGTCCTTAAATGAAAGATGATTATTTTTGCTTGAACAAATAGGAATCAGTCATACGTTTTTCTTTAAGGTTGGGTGGGGAAAAAGGAGTTGTCGTTTCTTTCTGTGAGAGTTGCACTGTATATGAACAGCATAACTGTTCATAGAAGCCGGACTCTCAGTTTTCTGATACCTTACCCTTCTTCAACAGGAATCTTCCCCCAGGATATTCCCGAAGATGTTTCTACAGATGAAGATGATGATGAGTTCGGCAGGCGGAAGCGAAAGAAAAAAGCTGTCAAGCCTTGGCAGCAAAACGAGCTGGAAAAAGTAAAAGGTAAGGCAAGATCAACCTGTGGAAAAGAGACAATTTGTAGTGACTTGTGCAGTTTGGCAAAGTGTTAGATACAAACTGTTCTGAGGAAGGCAGCACTATTGTTCAGGATGTGCTGATTTGTATCCTGTTGTGATGAGGGTTAAATGTGAAATTAAGGTCTCTTGGAAAGTGGGGGAGTTCTCTTACCAATTCTGAGGCAAGCATCACTTCAAAAATTTCAGTCAAAAGCAGAATTGGAAGCAGCTGTTTGCATTGCTCCTTTGAGCAGGTGAATTTACAGTAGGAAAGCAGAAACATGTCAATCTTAAAACAGGATGAGTGTTAGAATATAAGAATTTGGGATGTTGGAATACTGGACCCCTGAGTTGCCTTTCTGATGGGCTTAACAGGTGGTTAATAACTCTTTCTAGGGATGTTGGTATGAAAAATAAGGTTGCCACAGGGAATGGTTTAGATCTTAGCTGTGAAAGGCAAAATTAGCAAAGTATTAATTAGGCCAGACGTCAGCAGACTGCAGCGTCCTGAGCAGCTGTAACAGTGAAACTGTTGTGCAGGCTGATAACAGGAAAAAATGGTACACCTATTTTAAAATAAAAGAACAAAAATAGAATAGAATTCAGTTGTTGTAAGTACCTTTGTATTTTACATCTGTGTTATGGCATTATTTTTGGGATGGATTTAGAGGATAAAGAAGAGCTTTCAAGTGTGAAGGTGTCATCAGTTTCCCAGAGGAAGAGGAAAAAAAGGAAGAAGAGGGACAGCCCAAGTGCTGATTCTGGAACAGCTGATGGAAATTGCAAGGAGGGAAAAGCTGAAACATCTGGATCTAATGTTTCTAGCCAGGAAAAGGTGCCAGAAAATAACACGGAGAGGAAGAAAAAGAAATTGCTAGTTAATGAGGCCAATGAGACCACAAATGTAGCAACTGACACCAGAGAAAATCACAGTATCTCTGTGCAGAACAGTCTGACTGACGCAGAACAGAGTAAAAAGAGTCAGTTGAAGAACATGAATCCAAAAGTGCAGAATGTTCCTGCAAAACCAGCGTGTCAGAATGGACCAGCCACTGCCAGTGCAGCAGAGGATGTCAGCCCATCTGTCACACCATTACCTCCTAAGGCTGTGAAAAAGAAGCAGAAAGCAGGGGCTGTCCTGGTGAATGGGGATCCTCCTGTGCAGCAAACTGACCTGAAACCCAACAAGGAAGGCGTGCTGGGGACCCTGCCAAGAAAGGCAGGGGCTGAATCTGCGCCCTCCAGAAAGGTCACAGTGAAGACAAAGACGAAGTTAGTTGGTTTGGAAGGGTTGAAAGTCTCCAGTCAGAATGCAGCAACCCTGAAAAAGAAGAGAAAAGTGAAAGAGGTTCTAAACTCAGTGGAAGCCAACGGAGCTCTGGAGACGGCATGCAAGAAAAGCAGGAAGGTGGTATGTACATCTCATTCTTTTATCTGCCTGCTTCAGGAACTGCCAGGCTCATTTTCAAATTTGGCTTTATCTTTCTGAGCCTGGGGCTGCATGGGCTGCATGCTGATGTCATCATGCATTGTAACCAAAAAGAACTTGATTCCCCAGAAATCCACTGCCACAGTGTCATACCCTGCTGTACAATGACACTGAATCCTGTGCCAGCCTCTCAGCCTGGAAGAACCCATCTAGCTGAAAAATGGGATGTTAGGGGCAAGATGGGCTTGTCTTTTTTTGTCTTTTTTTTTTTTTCTTTGGTGCCTGGGTTAATTATTCTTTTGCATTGGGTGTCTGGTTGAGCTTTACAGCATGCTCACAAAGGGCATCCTATTTTGGCAAAACAATGAGAAATGGGAAGATGGAACATTCCCTCTGCAGCAGCAGCACACGGATTAGGATAAGCTCCTTGTGAAATTGCCCACAAAATTCCAGGAGTGGCTTCTTTTGCTCACTCACTGCTCCATCTTAAACTGATAGGACTGTCTGAGCAAAGTATTTGGGGAAAGAGAATAGGCATTGGACTAGAGAATATGACCCTGTGACCTTTAATGTTATCAGTGGCTATGTAACCACATTTATGAATGATCCAGTTTTTTGTAAAGGCAATACTGTGGTTTTTTGCTAGGAAGGTCTGATTGTAGTCATTAGCTTCAAAAATGTATGTCTGGCAGTTTGGGAACAACCTATTTATTCCCCACCACCTCCCACCCCCATTTTCTTTTTGGCAATAAGTAGAACAGGGTTGATTTGTCTCAGTGATTTGAGAGTCAAAAAGCATTTTGCAGTGTATAATTTTGATAGTGTGGCTAAGAGAGAGAGTGCAGAGGTTCTTCCCTCTCCAGCCACTGAAGTGATTTTAACTGCTCATTTCCCATGTGCATATTCACCCTAACACATTCAGGGGTTTAGTTACATTCTTGGAAGTCTTGCTGACAATTTCACTTTGGTGGAAAACAAATTTATAAAGCACAAATGAGATTATGAGCACATAGAAGAGTTAAAAGTATGTGGTTTGAGCCAGTGAGCTCACCTCTGTTTGACTTAAGTTTAAAACTGTAGGATTAGTTAAGTAGTACAGCCTTGTATATCAAGATACAACTACTCAGTTCTTCACAGGGGAAAAAATTTATATTGAAACATTGCTTAAATAGTAATAAAATAACTGACATTTTCTGGTTTTTGATGATAAAGTGCTGAGAGGGAAGAACCAGAAGGTTTCTCTCTCCCCACTAGTCAAACTGCATTTCTCTCACTGCAGGGCTTTCAAAGTAGGAACCATTGGCTTTTTAAAAAATTTTTGCCTCAATATTCCATGTTTCATACCTGGTTTTTCTTTGTCTATAAAAGTTTAGCTTCTAAGAAAATATGATTATGACACCCCCATCTCTTTCTGTAAGACCTTGCTGTAACTGACCAACAGGTTCCAACACCTGTGTTGGATTCGAGACAAGAAGTTCCTGCAAACTTGATGGAAATGAGTTGTTGGCACAAATCAGCGTAGGCACTGAGGGAAAGGCAGCAGCACAGCCCCAGCAGTGGCCTGTTGGCTGTCAGGGCATGGGCTAGTGGGTCACTCTCCACATGTAGAATTCTAAAGAAATTATGGCATTTGCTTTTTCTTGCCCAGTTCACGTAGTTGTGTGTGTGTTGAAAGGGAGGAGAGGGGTGGAGACAAGGAAAGGTACATGGAAGTTGAGTCAGGAGGAAAGAGGGAATACTGATGAAAGAAAGAAGAGGGCACAGTAAAGCTAAAATGCACAAATGCAGAGGAAGTTAAGCTTTCCTAATTTGTTTTGATTGCTTGAGAAATAGCATGTTGCTTTATTTCCTGATTTTAGTTATGTAATCCTGGCCCTGTGCCCAGAAATAAGGGGCATGTTTTGATTCTTTATTTCAAGGACAACACACACCTCCAGAGAATTAGCTTCAAATATTCAGAGGAAAGAGGAGGATGAGAAGGGGAAAAAAAGCAGAAAAGACCAGCATTATTTCAGAGTTGTCTCCACAATTCAGAAAGCTAAAAGTCTTGTGGTTTTTCCCTTCATTTAAAGCATAAGTGATTTTCAAATCAAAAGAGGCCATATCCTCTGGACGTTTTCCACAGCTTTCATTGAGTGCCTTTGGAATTCCATGTCTGTAGGTTGATGAGAAGCGTAACTGAACTTCCCCTCACTAAAGTCCACAGCCAGCAGGTTAGAAAGCTCTGCCAGTGCAGGTCCTAAGAATTGCCTTGTGCTGGAGACAAGAATTGCTTTAAATGCCATAGAAGTATAAATTTCAGGCAGCAAACCAGTAGCACTACACAATAGCTGGGTTTCTGAGAGTATAGTCAGATTTCATACTCCACTCCATTTTTTTTCTCCAAAGTCTCCATCTTAGCCCAAAGCTGTGTTTGTTCATTAGTTATTTATCTTCTTCATCTAGAGGTACCACAGAAGAGCTTTTGCTTATGGTGAAGGAACAAAAAAGATCACTTGTGTGCAGGAGAGCTGGATCAATTGCAAAGTATCCTTATGCACATGGAGGCAACGTGTTTGTTTGCACTCTGATGGGCTTGGCAAATCTATTAAAAATTCTTCCTTTTGTGCTTTGAAGTGACTTCCCTATTTCTGCACAGAGCTTGCCTTAAACTTCTGCTTTCAGTCACGCTAATTGCAAAATTACCTGCTGAGAGTTAAACATGGTGATTAACTGATGTGAGTGTGTGGTCAGCACTGATCAGTGCACCAGGAATTAGTTAACTGCAGTACTTTGTACTGAAGCATTTCTGCCTTTCCCCCCTTCTCAGGAAAGCAGTGCTGCTCTGCCACCACTAAAGAAAAAGAAAGCGAAACCAGGAAGTGATTTTGTAAAATTTGAAAAATCAACTGTACCAAAGGCAGTGTTCTTCAGGAAAGCCAGAAGCGCCATCTCTTCCACCAGGACATCCATGCAGGTGGGGTGATCTCACAAAGGGCAGCTGAGTCTGGGGACAAATGTCTTCCTAAGCAAGCTCCCCAGCAAAGGGTGTGACCTCACTCATGCTCTCTTTTCCACTCCGTGTTAGTCTCCTAACATGAGCAGATAAAACTGGAAATGCTGAGGCATTTCCCTGTAGACTGAGTCACACATGGCTCCAGAGTTTCAGAAGATGAGTTGTAGATGTCTCTGAAATCTCTTCTTCCTTTCCCTCTGCTTTCAACTTTCTTGTTGAACACCCACCACTGTGAATCTGCTCATTTCACCAGAAAGCAAAAGCATAAACTGATTTTCAGTTTTGCAAAGGGACTTTCAGCCTCCATTTCCTCTCATTTGTGGAGAGAGGCAACAGTACAGGGCTTCAAAAGACTGCCCTCTTCTCTAGAGCTTTTTAACCTATAAAGCTTTGCAAGTCCTCTCAGCAGTTGGAGGACTGAGTGCAGTGGGGCCAGTCTGTTTAACACACAAATATCTTCTTGTTTGTTGTTGAATTACATAATGACATTAAGGAGAGTATGTGATTTCTGCACAAATGGAATATGTTTGCTTTTGGCTAGAAAAACAGTGCTGTCTTAGCAAGGGTCAGTGCCAGAGGACTGGGGCAGTTCTAAACCAAGTGAAGGAAGTAGGTTGCTTTACATCAGTGGGGTGCAGGTGAAAGAACTCACAGCATTGCTCAGAAATCTTACTTTATTTCATGTCTTTATTTTGCTTTATAGCTGAACAAGCTGCAGACGCCCAGCTCCAAAAAAGTCACGTTTGGCTTGAATAAAAACATGACTGCAGGTGGGTCTGATACGTGTGTGTGTGTCCACAGTCTCCCTGGTAGCTGAAGGGAGGGGGAAGCCGTCCACACTCACACACCTGTAGAACACCTCTAGAACAGATGATTCTGATCCTTTTTTGTCTCAATATTTGTATTTAGTTTACAAACCCTCCTCAAGTTCCTTTCCAGAGGAGATGGTGAAGTCTAGGACATTCAGCCCTGCAGCTAGACTTGAGCAATTGCAGGGTGCTGGATTAGTGACATACAGAAGGAGCCTTACGGATGGAAAACTGCAGCAGGGTGATGGACTTGCCTTCCTGAGCTGCCTGTTTGCAGGGCTCCTCCGAGGGAAACGTGCACTTCAGTCTTCATTGCTCACTTCTGTTTCCCAAGGCAAAGGTGCTGACATGCTGATAAAATCCAACTTTGTAGTAGCAAAGTTTGCTTTTTATCTTGGCTGCCTGTGGTTTATTAATGGTCATGAGTAGATAGATGTGACTTCCCTTCTGTAAGCGGTGTTTTCCCTGTTAAATAAATGTCTTGCTCCATAGCACAGAGTTATATTCAGAATTATATTGTATTCATTTAGGTATTTTTTAGCTCTCTGAGGTGTGCAGTATGTAAAGTTCAAATTGAGAACAGTGTATTTAGGTAAATGTCTTCATGCTACTATAACACAGCTGAACAAAATGAAAAATAAATGCCTCCCTGCTGGCTGAAGGGATGGCCAGGAGTCTCTAGAGCTGTTCAGCAGTCAGAGCAGAGACACTTACTGCCCATTGTGATTTTAAACTCCAGCGTGGTGTTCTTCAGGATAGCTGGAGCACTCGTGTCTGGTGGTCTATGGAACCACGGGGAGGGTTCACAGTGGATTGCAGCAGACCCTGTTCCCCAAGGGACTCTGCTGAGAGATGTGCTTCACCACCAGCTGTTTTCTCTGCCAAGTCTTAGGCTTCTGATGCTTGCTGGGCTTGAGGATCTAATTCAGGCTTCCAGGGCTGGGAAATTCCACAGTTGATTGACAGGCCCAGTTATTCCAGGGGTTGCATTTCTTTTAATTTGTTGGCTTGTTTTTCAACAGAATTTAAAAAGACTGACAAAAGTATATTAGTGAGCCCAGAAGGACCCTCCCGTGTGGCTTTCAATCCTGAACAGAAACCTCGCCATGGGGTGCTGAAGTCACCCACAGTGACCCCAGCAAAAGAGCCCCAAATGAAGAGACCATTTACTATGTCAGCTAAGAAGAGACCAACTGCTGTGGACTTCTTTTAAACCAACAAATGTGGCCTACTTTTGTACAGGACATTTTGCTAACCTAGAATGTTCTCTGGAGGTATTTTGAACTTCTTTATTTTTTTAAGTTAATACAAATTGTATATACAAAATTCTGATTATGACCTGGGTCATTGCTATTTTGAAACCACTTCAGCTCTACCTTGAAATACTTGTTTTGTCTATTTAGAGAACAGAAACAAAATCCAGTCTCTGCTCAGGTTTGGTCTACAAAAAGTATGGTCTCTGCCCATGTCATTCCCAAGAGACTTCTCCATTTAATTAAGGAATGTTCAGGGTTTGATTGTTCCAGTGATTTTTTTTTTTGAGCCAGTGTAAGACAACTTGGACTTCATGCTGTTAAACTGTCTTTCACTGGACAGAGCTTAAATTGGAAAAAGGCAATGCAGATTCTAAGCCTACTTGTTCATGTATTTTGAAATTCTACTTTGTAATTTTTTGTGTGTCACCCCTGGCATTCTGTTAATTCTTCTGGGATTAATGATTACCTCATGTCTCTGTTTAATAACAGCTGGACTTGGGTAGCTTTGCAGCTATGGCAAGCGCACTTTCCCTGGGATAAGAAACCCTTAGCTGTTGCTCAAGTGGTCACTGGTGCAAACAAACCTTCACAGCTGGTTGCCTGCTGAGTTGGTGACAAGACACCACATTATTTTCAGTAACACAAGTGCCAGAGCTGGCTTGAGCCTGTCACATTGTGAGCTGGCTCCTTCTCTTCACTGAACTGAAACTCATGCTCTTGCACAGGAGAAGTCTTTGGTGTTTCCACGTCTTCCCCCAGCCCCCACTGCTGCCTTTCCTGAAGGTCTGACAAGACTCCTGGTTTTCTATTTTAGCAGCTGGTGTCACCACATTGTGCCAGAACTCAGCCTTCATTCAGTGCATGAACCTCTGCCTGGACTGAAGTGAGCTAGGTGGGTGTAGTGCATCTTTGGGTAGGACACACATCTCCCTGAAAGCTTTGGTGCCTCTCAGTACAGGGTGAAACTTTACAGCCCAGGCAGCTTGGTTTTGGTTTTCATGTAGAATCAGATGTCCACTTGGCATTTCTTGGAGTTCAGTTTTTATTTGGATATTTTATTACTACTCTGCGTGTTTTGTTTTTAATTTGCTTTTTGGTAAAGATTGAGGTGCAAGAGATCATTTATGTATTCTGAAGGGGAACAGTGAGGAGGGGGAGAGCAAATTAAAATAAAAACGTTTTTGATACAATTGGAAGATTTGAAATCTTTCTTTGGAAATTTTCCTTGTGCAAATGAGGCAAAGGCTTTGCAGCAGATCTCTACATTAGAGCTCAGCTTGGAAGCACAGCCTGGTGCCAGAGCAAAGCTGTTCGTGAAGCTTCACACCAGTTATTTCTGTGATCCTGTAAGAGAGGGTGAACCTGCTTCATTACCTTGTCTTAGGATAACTGGATTACCACTTCAATAAACTGATGTTTATTTAGCTACTTCAGCCAGCAGAATTACATTTCGTGACATATTTGCATACTGCAGTGCTGTTTTTTATCAGTCCTTGATGTTGACTGTCCTCTGCCAGATTACTCCTCATAAGCAACTGTATTGAAACTGTTCTTCTGTAGCTCATCTACAATTGCTTCAAAATACTGGGGTCCTTCCAGATTGCTGGTTGGTCTCAGCTACTCAATTATAATCCATCCCAGCTCTCACACTAAGTTTGTGACAGTCCATGGTTTGTGGTACTGCCAGAAATTAACTTTGCTCTTGTCTGTTCTCATTTACAGAAGGATTGAATTTCATTTGGTTTTGGTATTGGTCTAGGCTGTATCTGTTTCTTGATCAATAAAGAACTCTGGAGAATGCATTGATCAATTAATTATACTTGTTTATCCAAGTATTGTTCATCTATGTTTTAAAAAGCTCATTGTATATTAGCATAATGGATTTTGTTGACAAGATGATGGTAAGTAGGGTGTAACAGCCTGTTCAATATGTTGTACTGTTACTTTGTCCCGTGGGTGAAAAGTCTCCTGTGGAATATGCATAAAACCATTTGTATGTGCATGGTTGTTATTGCCTCAGGTTGGAGATGCCACGTTCCTCCAAGGATAGAGATGCAAACAGTCACTCGGTGGATCTGGCATGCACAGAAAAATTCAGGATCAAGACACATTGGGGTTTGGTTTGGTTTTAATACATATAACTTATTATGGAAATGTATTGGTTGTCTGGATCTGTTTCTGTTTTGAGTGTAGCCCTACTGAACCTGTTGCTTGTCCAAATATTTTGTTGCCCACAGTGCTAAATGGAAAAGGCAGAAATGTCAGTCAGGTTTCTATCTAAAAGTTTAGTGATGTGATTGCTTGTTGCGAGGCATCCATAATCCGTCCGTGCCATGGAACTGGTGCAATGTTTTGTAAATATACCTGTAAGGTGGGTATTGTCTGGAATTTCATTCAGGACAACTTTACAAACAAAACCTAACCACTGTCAATGCAGTTTATTCAGCATTGTTGGGTTACATTTGAATATATTACCCAAATTATTTGGATAGTGATGATTCCGACAAACATGGAAGACAAAAAAAGAAATGTAACATGCGATATCCATTGCACAGACACAATAGTACTGTGGGGAGAGATGTATTGGTAAGAAAAGAGAAAGGAAAACTCATCTGACCTGTTTGATATCACTTTGCAGGTTTTTTCAGTGTTATTCCAGCTCCCCAGCTGCCAGCCATGCTCTGAGTCAAAAGTAATGTGGCCTAACTTTTAAAGGACAGTATTTTTTAATCAGTCTCTGCATTTTTGTTACAAATCTGATCAACTTTGTATTTTTCAAGCTCTAATAGTTTATAATTCTTCATAGCTCCAAGAGAACTCAAAAGCACAAAATGAATTCAGCAAGGCAAAAAGTTGAAATTCTATTTCAATTATTGGATATGCAAGATCTCTTATAGTCTATCAAAGCTGTGTGACTTGGAAAGCATCCAGTGCCCTTTGTTGTTAATTACCTGCATTGAGATTTCATTAGTGGCAGGAAAAAAAGTATCATTTTATGTTCCTCTGCAAGAGCATTGTTAATACAAATACAGTGTCTAAGCATTACATCATTTAATCTAGTCCAATAAACCATATTTTTTGTGGACGTTGAATTTTGGGTAAATCTGTGAATTTCGGAAATTTGGAGAGGGTAACATCGGGGGCCACTTGAAAGCACAAAGGAAGTTGTTCTTGCTGGTATTTACCTGCTGTCTTTTCCTTTTATTTGATAGTATAAAGAGCCCAAACTGATGAAGGCTCAGACACCTTTCAAGTAGGCTTGGGACAGGACATAGCTGTTCATACACCTTGAACTTCTTACCTTTGTAACTGGGTCAGAGACAGCAGCAACTAAAAGATTGCTCAGGAGAAACCAGCAGATCACACACCGTCACTGCTTGGTGATGAAAATTGATAACTGAAGTGATAATGTGGCAAGAAGTGCACTGGTGAGTGCCAGGATAGGTGAGAGATGGACACTTGGAAAGCTGTTGGCCTGCTTGTTACCAGCAGCACATCCAATAGGGTTCTGTATAGAGAAATCCTGCACACGGTGCTGCATCCCCACCTCAGGCAGTGGCAGGCCCTGCACCTGCTCAGGATCAATTAAAATTAATCAAGGTGTCTTGACAGGCACAGAATTTTCAGGAATGCAAAAGTAATTATTCAGACAAAGAAAACTGATCTATCCCTACCAGCGACACTAGTAAAGTTAAATCAGTTAAACCAGTTTACCTGAATCCTCAGGTAAAACAGGAACAGATTTCCGTCAGAGAAAAGTTGTGTCAAAGAGGCTGGCCCAGAGCCTGTGCACCTTCCTGAGGGAGTGACACAGGGTGGCTTCAGTATGGATACATTAATAAAATATGCTGCTTTTCCAGCCGTGCTCACCTGTGCCTGGTCCATCTCGGGAGCCGGATGGGGCCAGGGAAACCAGCAGAGATCTGAAATTGAAAAAGCTGCAGTCTGTGGCCAAGTCTGTGTCCTTGGGGAAGCCATTTAAGAGCCCCGGGGCCGAGGCAGAGCCCTGAGGGACACCCCTCATCCCCAGCCTGCAGCTGGACATGGAGCCAGTGCCCACAACTCCCTGGCTGCGTCCCTCTGGCCAGTGGCTCGTGCCCCGAACCGCCCAGCCTCCCAAGCCTCTGCAGGGTGGGGCTCGGGCTGTCCTGTGGGACCGTGTCCAAAGCCCCACAGGGCTCTGGGCACATCAGGGGCTACAAGTGCCCAAGTCCGGGGCTGCTCTGTGCCACTTCCAGAGGTATCAGCTGTTGAAGGGGTGCTGGGTGTGGCCCTCTGTGACACAGGCGTGTGCTGTCAGGGCCCTCGGTGATGCAGGACATGGCGGTGCCAGAGCGGTCTCTAAGGGGCACAGAGCCCTGGGGTGCCCAGTCCCAGGAGAGCTGCTCTGTCATGAGGAAGCAGCTCCCCTGGAGCCTCTGTGGCAGAGCACGATGGAGATGTTCACGGAGGAGGTGAACCCCAATTCCCCCCCTGCCACGGAGCAGCCGGGCCTGTGCATGAGCCCCAGGTGATGGCCGGCCCCGGAGGGAGAGGGGAAAGAGGGAGCTGGGATGGGGCCGGAGGCAGCTCCCTTGGGGCCAGGGCCGAGCTGGTGGCTGTGCCAAGGCAGTCGCCTCCTTCCCCCACAGCCGGGGCACAGAGCCAGGGCCCTGCCCCGGCCGGCCCCTGCTGCCCCCCCAGCCCCTGCTGCCCCCCCAGCCCCTGCCCGGGGTGGCCGGAGGCCCTCGGGGAGCGGTGGGAGGGGGCAGTGGAGGGGGCAGAGCTGCCAGGGCCACAGACTGGGGAGCGGGACTTGGCCAGGGAGCAGAGAGAGTGGGAGCCCCACATGGGCCAGGAACTGCCCCAGTGGGGCAACGAGAGTGTCCAAGAGCTGGAGCAGTGGGAAGATGAGAAATACCAAGATCTGTCCCAACGGGAATTGGAGAGAGACCAAGAGCTGTCCCACGGGAGAGATGTGAGATGCCAGGAGCCTTCCCAAAGGGGAGATGTGAACGTCCAAGAGCTGTACAAAGAGGAAAACAAAAGAGACCAAGAGCTGTCCCGATCAGAAGGTGAGATAGACCCAGAGCTGTACCTCTGGGAATTTGAGAGACAGCAAGAGTTATTGAAGTGGCTGGACATGGGAATCCAAGAGCTGTCCCAAGAAGAAAATGACAGCGACAAAGTGCTTCCCCAATGGCAGCAGTCCACTGACCACCAGCTGTCCGAAGGGGAAGTCAGGCAAGACCCAGAGCTGTCCCAATGGAGACACAAGAGAGACATAGACGTGTCACAGGAGGACTGGGAAGAGATCACCACCCACACCATCTGGGTCAACCCCCGGTACCCACAGCTGCTGCAGGACCCCGACGCTGCTCCCCAGGACTCGGCCAAGGCAGCAGCTTCCCCTGCCTTGGCTGAGCAGGGGAAGGCAGCAGGGGCACAGAGCCAGGGCCCTGCCCCGCCCAGCCCCTGCTGGCCCCCAGCCCCCTCAGCTCCCCAGCCGGGAGCCCAGGCCCTCGGGCAGCGGCCAGCTCTCCCCAAGAAACGTCCGTCCCGCTCCAGGCGGGCGCTGCGGGGGCTGTTCTGCTGCCCCTGCCTGAGGCCACAGCCGGACAATTAGTGCCCACTGCCAGTGCCAGGCCAGGCCCTGCAGGTGGCGGCTGGCCCGGAGCCTGTCCGGCGTCCTGAGGGAGCCACACGGGCTGCCTTTGATGTCCAGGTGTCAGGGACATCAGGTCCTTGTCGGGAGAATCTCCTGGCTGGGGCTCAGGGCTTGACAGACACCAGTGATGTCAGAGCTAAGGGCAGGTGCACAAAGCCTGGGGAGAAGGAGCTCCTGCTCCGAGGGGACACCAAGGATGCAGGACTGACAGGCCACAGGGACATTTGGCAGAACTCCCCAGATGAGGAAGGTTTCTTTCATAAAGCCAACTGACGAAGCAGCTGTGCTGAAATCGGCTCCAGCTGTGGAAAAGGGACTTCTGACATGGGGAGATGGTGACCACTGACTCCCAGCCCAGTGACCCCAGAAACCCAGCGAGAAAAAAGGAACCTCTTCAAAAGAAGAGAAAGACTGAGCATAGAGAAAGACTAGTTAGAATAAGAAGCAAGGGAATCTTTAAACCAGTAGAAGAAAAATATTAATATTGAGATATTAATACCAAGATACTAATATTAATTATAAGTTATTGCTAATTAATACTATTCAATAATAAGATAGATCACATTGATATTTAATACATACCAAAACAAAATACTATTGCAAAACACAAATATCAATATTGTGTATTATTTAATATTTATGTCTATATATAATAAATATTGAGAAGTAATATATTTTGAATAATATAATAAGATATTATTATAATAATATAGTAAGATATCATATATGTAATATATGATATAGAAGATTACAGATTACATATAGCATAAATGTAACATCTAAATATTTAGATAGGATACTATAAAAATATAAAACTAATTTTAAAAAGAAATTATATATGAAATTACTAAGAGAGCCATATAACTGGTAGCCAATGAACATTAATACCGTTTTTGCTAAAATGTATAATTGGTGAAAAGTTTGATAGTCACTGTGCTGGCTTTGTGGATTTGCCACCCAGCAGCTCTTTCTGTGCAGAACTGTAAATAAAGGAAATACCTGAACTCTGTGTGGGGATTGGCTTCTTGCACATGGGTGAAAGAATCTGTTTTGGGACAGCAGCTTTGCCGTGGACACATCAATAAAAGATGCTGCTTTTCCAGCCACGCTCACCTGTGCCTGGCCCATCTCAGGAGCCAGACGGGCGCAGGCAAAGCAGCAGAGATCCGAAACTCGGCGGCTGCGCGGTCGCTGCGGCCAAAACAATCCCATGTCAGCCACGAGAGCCTCTCTGGGAACGAGCAACAGATCACAGAGGGCACCTCTCCGAGCCGGCTCCCCGAGGCCCTGTACCAAGAGGTTGTCGTCCAGGTGTTTTGGGAATCTCCTGGAGCTGTTAGGACCAGCTGTGTGGTGTTCCCAGTGAACACCTGGCAAGCTGAATTCCCCCACAAGGACAGGGGTGGCTGGTTTGGAAGTGTCCCTTGGTTCCTTAAAGGATCATTTGTCAGTGTCGTCCTCCTGGCTGGGTGGCCAAGAGCAGCCTCCCACAGTGACACCCTCTCCACTGGCTTGTCCCTCAGTCCTTACCCACAGGCTCTCAGGTGGCTTCACCAACTGCAGTTGCGGACATTCCAGCCCCTCCAGTTCATCCAAAGCTCATGGCAGTGCCCTGCACACTCCCACGGTGCAGTGCTGCTTCAGCTGTCCACAACAGGGCCTTGCCTGTTTGCATACTCACCATGGTGCCCTGCTTGCACACCCCACTCGTGCTCACACTCCCGCTCTGCACACTGTCCCTGTTCGCACGCTCACACTTGTGCCCAGCACACACATCCCACACACACATCCCTGAGTGCCCCCACCCCTGTGCCCGGCTATCTGGAGGGATGTGGCACTTTGGGATGTGCTTTAGGGGTGGTGTTGGTGGTGCTGGGATGATGGTGGGACTGGATGGTCTTGCTGTTCTCTTCCAATCTTGATGATTCTGTGACTCAGGGATTGCCCCGGCCCAGGTGCAGCACCTTGCACTTGGCCTTGTTGAACCTTGTGAGGTTCTTGTGGTTTCACTTCCCAAGCTTGCCCAGGTCCCTCTGCATGGCTCCGTCCTTCCACAGTGTCACCTGCCCCTCTCAGCCTCCTGTCCCCTGCAAACGTGCTGAGGGTGAGCTGGATCCACTGTCTGTGTCCTTGGGGAAGCTGTTCAAGAGCCCTGGGGCCAAGGCAGAGCACTGAGGGACACCCCTCAATCCCAGCCTGCAGCTGGACATGGAGCCAGTGCCCACAACTCCTACGTCCACCCGGCCAATTCTTCATCCCCCGAATAGCCCATCCTCCAAATCCACAGCTCTCCTGTGAGCAGATCAGCACAAAAACATACATACTAGGTCAGAGATATAAAGAACTAAACTGAACAGCAAAAGGTTTAAACCAGAGTTTAAGACCTTCCTAATGACAAAAAAGCCAGACTTCTCTAAGTCCAGTAAGATTTGTGAGTGTGTCATTTCTTAGAATTTCCTTCTGCTGTTGAATGCTTTTGTTCAATGAAGGTTTGGTCAGGTTCCAGCCTGGACCCTTCTTGCTGATCTTGCTTGGAGGAAGATACAATACTAAAATAGCTTTCTGTGAGGAAATTTTGTTCTTTAGTAAGGAATGGGGATGGGGACAGAGAGTCCCTGACTAAATCCTACCTCACTGAGACAAGTCTGTGAAATAACTTGGAAGTGCCAAGAGTTAGGCCCTTTAGGGAAATGAATTCCAGTCTCAGTTTAGGGAACAGATCTCCTTCCAGTCCTGACCCATGTAGGCTTTGCCACTATGGTAAACAGCTGGGAGACATCTGCTATAAAATGAAGGTTAACACTTGTCTAATCCAATAATTTTTACTTGTGTCTGCAGAATATTGTCATGGAATAATTTTATTTCTGAAAATAAAGCCCTCAACTCTCTATTAACCCCTTTGAAAAGGAGGGTAGGAATCAGTCACAAGGACTGCACCGCCTTCCAGCAGACCATCAGAGAGCAAAGAGTGCCCACTCTTTCTCCCTTAGAAATCCACTCAGGAACCTGTTCTGGCAAGAGGGCAAGAAATTGCTCTTTGTTGTTCACAAGCTGCAAAATTGGCCACTGAGGGCCTGTGCTGTACAGAGTTGCTTGCCAAGAGTGGAAGCATTGTATTGCATTGTAATGCCAGGCACAGGAATTTGCAGTTGGCCACTGGCATGTTCAGGGCTTGCACACGATACAGATATTTTTGCTGATTATCTCTAACCGGCTGTGGACAATGATGTTATCTGTCCAAGGAACCTGCTATTGCTGCTGATAATGTTAGACAGCTCAAATATCTGCCAGAACCAGATGGCAACTCTTCATTTTTGCCCATTTATCTCATGCAAATTTCCTATCTTTTTTATCAATTTAGCTTATTTAATTGCAGAAGTTGTTACCTGTCCTGGAGAAATTAATTTAGAATGCAAGTTTCAAAGTTTGGTATTAAATCCTGGTGCCACTAATGTCCGCTGATTTCATTCTACCATTTTATTTTTGTACTAAGGAGAAAAACCCAGGAGACTTTCAGAACAACATAGCTTAGTCTTTACTACTAGTCACAATGGTCAAAGCAACAGGAGTGGGGAGAATTGTCCCCTAATAATACAGACAAAACCAAGAGCAAATTAAAAGGAATTTCCAGCCTCCGACAGAACCAGCATGTCTCAGACTCCTGAAATCTGTCCTCTATTACTGCTATTTTGCTAGTGAAATTACAATAGCTGTAAAAATTACATAGCTCATGTCTGAACTACTGTATTTCATTCAGATTTTTAAAGGTTAATTTAAAGTAGAAAATCTCTTTGTAATCACTGAAGGAAAAGAACAAAATGAAATTACCATTACCCAGGTAACAGGACTAGAAATAGATGTGGTATTAGTCAACTTAGCATGTACACCCTGCAGCTTGAACTCAAATGCAAATCTGTTCTGTTTCCAGCACAGCAGTGGCCTGGCTTCCTACTGCTTTGTGTGCACATTTCCCCAGGGAATAAGCTGTGCAGCTTTGCCAAGCCGATATCCCCGAGCAGTGGGAGCTGAAGCAAGTGACTCATGACTGCAAGACGACAGCATGTGATGCAAGACACACACAGGACAAACTGCTGAGAGATGCAGTTCATGACTGAGAGGTTTATTCCCATTGCCAGGAAAGGCTTGTTCTTTTCCAGCTGTTATCACGTTTCATATAACAAATACGCAGTGTGTGCAGAATTTCTGACCCAGAATCTAAGTAAAACAATTTTCAAGGTTAAATATCAAAAAACCAGGTACAGAAGTGTCTCTGAAATCAAAGAATTAAAGGCAATGAAATATCACCAGTTTCTTCACGTTTTCCCCAAAAGTGCCCTTAAAATGAAGCAAAACAAAAACATTTATATGCATTTCTCTAAAGCTGGTCTCCTGACCACATGTTGTACTGTATCACCCCATAACTACTTGCAATCTCCTACTTCTTTGCTTTCCAGAGCAGGGTTCTGCTCTGCTGCTGGGAATATATTTGTTGACAAAGGGGTATTTCCACTTACTCAGCTACCCATTTAATGCTGATTATTATATGAAAGGTTATTCAAGGATGAAAAGGGATAACTGGGATTAAATTCCTGACAATGAGTTACTTTTTCCCAATATTAGGTGGTGGATACTAGGTGCAATAGAACTGGTTCCTGAAGGTGCAGCATGAGCATTCAGGACAAAACTGCAAGCTGATACAAAGCATTTTAGCTCCCTTAGCCAAGCAAAGGAGGCTTCCTGGTTTTCATTAAGTTTGCTTATTTTGTGAAATGGTCACAGGAAACAAAATGTGCAGACATCAGCACCAGCCAAAATATTTGTATATACTTATGGGGAGTTGTACCAGTACAAGGAGTGCTTTAGCTTAAAATTGCCCAGCATAGTCGGTCTTGCGTGTTTTCATAAAAAGGTGTATTTTTAGTTTCTGAAGGAAATGCCATGCTATAGAGTGCTGTTCAGCTGTGGCAACTTGTGACAGCAGTACAGCATTTTAAGCAGAACTTTGTTATCTCTGGCCTGTCTCTCAGCTTGACACCCAAGCCCTTGGATGCTATCCCAGGAGCAGTTCCATTTACCTCAGTAAAACAATGGATGTGAAGATTGCAAGACTGGGCCTGACATTTGGGGGCAAAAATGCTCAGAATACTTGGAGCTTTGGCAAATCTGTGACAGAGAACAGGTTTGAGTCAAAGTGTAAGTGAATACATAGCCCACTTGATCTTCTGATCATTTCATCTCTTTAATATTGACAATTCCTGACAAAGTTAATCACTTTAATGAGGCCAACTGAAAATTTGGCATGAAACAAGGATAACGGTACCCTCCTTCATCAAATGTTGCTAACACTTTATGGCAATTATCACAATCATAAATTGGTACTTTACAATCTGTCTTAGCAAACATTGAACTGACAAGCAAAAATCAGTATCTTAAATACAGATGGTTTTCTGACTGAGGAATGCACAATTAGATGTTGTCTAGACATGAGCAAAGCCTTTGACACTGTTTCCCACAAAATTCTGGAAAAACACTGGCTGCTTGTGGCTTGGACTGGCCTAGTCTTCACTGGAGCTGGGAAAGGGTCTGGAACACAAGTCCTGTGAGAAAAAGCTGGGGGAGATGAGGGTGTTTAGCCTGAAGAAAAGGAAGCTCGGGGGTGACCTTATCACTCTCTACAACTGCCCAAAAGGAAATTGTAGGGGGAGTTGATCTCTTCTCCCAAGTAACAAGCAACAGGACAATAAGAAAAGGCCTCAAGTTGCAATGGGGGAGGTTTAGATTGGATAGTAGGAAAAATTTCTTCACTGGAAGGGTTGTTAAGCACTGAAACTGGCTGCTTGTGGCTGAGTCACCATCCCTGGAGGTATTTAAGAGATGTGATGGTGCTTAGGGACATGGTTTAGTGGTGGGCTTGGCAGTGCTGGGTTAATAGTTGGACTCGATGATCTTAATGGTCTTTTCCAATCTAAATGATTCTATGATTCTAATTATTACTCACTGATGGTCCAATTCTGACACCTTCAAGACTTATTGAGGAAAGGAGAGGGTATTGATACTATTTTCACATAACCATGACCTTTTCATTTTCTGTCACGTCTGTGATGATTTATAGAATCCATATACAATGCACAAAATCTGATTCAAGGCCCTCTATGCATCTATCAAGCTCAGTGTACCATATTCTTGTCAGCCTCATATCTTTTCCATTGTGCTTATATAGAAAATCTGGGCTTCAGGAGACCTTGGTAGGTAAAGTCTGTCCCCTGTTCCAAAACAAACTTACACACATCTATCAATATTTATAAAATATTTCTTCCAGTAGTTATGAAAAACAAACAAACTGAAAATGAAACCTCTTCAATCTTCCAAATCCACCTCTTCCTGTGTGTTTCATAACCCCTTTCATAATGGCAGCAAGCCCTCCATTGTGGAAACTGGTTTATTCCCTTCTGCCCCCTCACAGCTCTGTGTCATATGTATTTGTAGGCTATTAGAGTTGAGCTTCCACTAAGCTAAAGAAACCATTTCCTCCTAGGTTGTGTGTCCTGAGCCTTGGACGCTTCTTACAGCCTCTTGCATTGTGCCATTGTTCCATTTTGAATAAAACACCACTCCAAAAACTTGGCAGTACTTCCCCAGAGACCCAACCAGTGCTGAGTGTGACTGGAGGAGCCTGGGATGACTTCCTGTGTCTGGCAGACTACGCTGTTGTTTATTCAGTCCAAAAGATGATTACCTTTATTGCAATATTGAGACACTGTTGACACATGTTAAGCTTGTTTTTTGCTGTAATCTCACAATTTCTTCATGTGTAGTGAGCTGGAATTCCAAAGGGTAACAACACAGCCATAGGAAGGCAGCAGCCTGTGCAATGACTGGCCCAGAAGGATGTTTGTCCTGTCTGCCCAGCAGCAAGGAGGGCAGGGAAAGACGTGTATCTTCCAGAACTGCTGGCTGGACAACTCTCATGTGTATTCTTGCCTCAGGTCTGCCTCGGGGTGTGTTTGTGGTGCACTGCCAGGCTGAGCCGGAATGAGGGAGATGTGAGAAGGATTCAGGCGAGTTGTAGAAGGAAAGCGTAGGAGGAACACAGAACATTTGCGGAAGAAAGATTGCCAGTTGTTGATAAACTGTGGCCTTTTTGACTATCCTCTTTCTTGATTAAATTCTGATAAACTTCTACTCCAATTTCGTTATTTCCAACAAATGTTCTGCTCTGGCCAAGGGGATCTGGTTTGAGAGGTCAGGTTACCTTAAAAAAAAATAATCCATAGAACTCCATGCACAGTCCAGTGAGAGGCCAGGAGCTGGAGAAGGTATCATCCAAGCAGTTCTACAGCAGCAGCTGTAGTAGGAAGCTGAGAACAGCTTCTCTATTGCTGACATTTTGATCTAACCTGCTCTGCCTTTTTCTTTTTTTCTTAATGAATCCATCATCCATCAAGCAGTTATTTGGTCCTTGAACAGTCTTAGTAATCCCCAAATTTGGAGGAGTACCTGGGAGTTATTTTTTTTGAAAAGGATCACACAGTAGGAAGCACAATCACTATGAAATTGAAGCTTAGCTTCAGTTTTTACTGAGACACATAGCCCTTTTTATGAGGAACAGGCCTGACTTCTTAAAAAATAAATACAGTAAAGTCTGTAAAAAACCACTGCTCCGAAATTGTGTACTCACCTTTAGATGGGCTGCTTTCTGGGAGGGAAGGAGAATAGTTTTTTGGCCTTTGTTTTGCTTGTGGCAACTTTTTTAGTGTACGGACATATAGATTCCCACATACTTTGAAAAATGTTAGGGCTGGATACTGCTGAATCACACACACGCTTATTTCTGTGTATGCAGGTTCTACTCCTTAATCCATTAAAAACCATCAAGGGAGGCTTCAGCTATTTCTCTGGGGAAAGCATAAACTGTTCTAGGAGCTGAACTTTGTTGGATATTTCAGAATATTAGGAGGAAAGTAGCAATCCTGCATAGAACTGGTATGTGTGTATATACACTTACAAGGTCAAAGTGGTACAATAAGCACTATTGCAGAGGAAAGGATGAAAAGCAGGAAAAAGGGAAAAAAATCTGTATTCCAACAATTGTCCTGTAAGCCAGAGGAGCAAGAGCATACATGATAGAGATCATTCATTGCTCTGGCCCTCCATGGAGATACACTGATTTCTGCAATTCAAAAAAATATGTATTGAAGGGCTGAAGCAACAGTTAGAAGTAAGTGCAGCCTAGAATAAGCCCTAAGTTTTTTAACCAGAGTGACAACTGAAAAGAGAACAGTACGCTCCCTCATTTTCCAACACATTACTTATGATGAGGAAAATACTCTTTCACCTTGCTAAGAAATAATCATGCTATTTCAAGAGTCGATTCAAAGCTATCCACGAGGAAGAACAAGAGGCATCAGGTGCCATTTCTTGTTGTGAGCTGTGATTGAAGCTGTGACGGTCAATAGTGACAAATGGCCAGAGGAAGATGAAATTCCCAAACACATTACCCAGTCCCACCACAGCAGTCTTGACGTATTGTAGCACTTGCCAGCCAATGCATACATCTTCTTTTACTCTTTGGCAGCTCTCTGAAGGGGTTTTTGCTTTTGGGTCGATATCACACAATTGCACTCACTGCAGAACCCAGCTGCGTGGGTGGTGCTCTGTCAGGGCACCCACAGCTTGGGCCAGCGTGCCACCACCAGGCGTTGCTGCCTGTGGGGCCACCTGTAGCATCTGTGGCTCCACAGGCCTTTCTGAACACTTGAACAAGGGGAAATGTTGCACAGGTGGGATGGTTGTGCCACTCCTGGCTTTCCAACAGGGTGTGGGTAGCTGTGGGTGGCTCCAAGGCATGGCATAGGGGAGCATGGTTTGTCCAGCCCACACTACCACTGCAACCCTTAAACCACTGAACCACATCACCCAGTGTCAGATCTACACGTCTCTTAAACATCTGCAGGGATGGTAACTCCACCACTTCCCTGGGCAACATATTCTGATGACTGAGCACCCTAAAACTGTGAAAAAAACTGAATCTCCTCTGCTTCAGCATAAGGCCATTTCCTCTAGTCCTCTCACTGTAGGCAGGGGCAGAAGAGACTGGCCCCCACCTCACTACAACCTCTCTTCAGGTAGAAAATGCTCCTTTACTGTGTCCAGTTCTGGGCTCCTCAGGACAGAAGAGACATAGAGCTCCTGGAGCAGGTCCAGCAGAGGGCAATGAGGATGAGTGAGGGACCAGAGCATCTCTCTCACGAGGAAAGGCTGAGGGAGCTGGGCCTGTTCAGCCTTGAGAAGAGATGACTGAGAGGGGACCTCATTAATGTGTATAAATATCTAAAAGGGGGCTGTCAGAGGATGGACCAGGCTCTGCTTGGTGATGCCCAGCAATGGGACAGGAGGCAAGGGGCAGAAACTGACAGTCAGGAAGTTCCACCTGAACATGAGGAAGAACTTCTTCACTGTCCAGTGACCGAGCACTGAACAGACTGCCCAGAGAGG
>VZRQ01005783.1:102060-196863 GCA_013397975.1 Machaerirhynchus nigripectus | reverse complement strand
CGGGGCTCCGCGCACCCCGCGGCCGCTGCGGCTGCGCCTCCCGCCGGCTCCGCGCCGCTCCCGTTAACGCAGTTCCTTGTGGGGCTGTGGCACGGCGAGCGGGCTCGGCAGGGGAGGGGGAGCCGGGCGTGCTGCTGGGGGGTTTGCTCGACACCGCGCTGCCTGCTCCGGCTCCGGGATGAGGGCGGCTCCGCTGCCGCCAACAGGCGCATCAAGCCGGGGCTCCTGCCCCTTAAGGCAGGGTCATCGCAGTGTCCCGTGCAGGGGACTCGGGGCACCGGTGTCCTTGTGCCGGCACCCAGCTAAGCCCCGCCTGCCCTCGGGGTCGGTGGGGCTGGGTGATCCCCCACCCCGGAGGGTCTGGGGAAGCTGTGGTGGGGTGTAAGGGCCACTTAATGACTGTGCAAGGCAGGGCCGGAGAAGCTGCCTGACATGGCCCGGGACTCGAGGGTGTAATTGGATCTTGGCCTTCATGGCTGTCATATGCTGCCTTCAGAGTTGTTTGCTTGGATGTCGCCGGTGGTGGGAAAACATTGGGCGAGCCTTTGCACATCGCGCTGTTGGCCCTTGTGAAGGGTCTGTATCCTGAAGGGCTAACTCGGGGCCTCCCCATCAAGAGGTCTTTGTGCCTTGACACACGCGAGTCAGTACGGAGCTCTGTACGGAGCTCTCTAAGAACCTCATTACCAGAACATGGTGTGTTGCAACATTGGTTATCTTGGTGTGTGCTTACCAAACGATGGTGTAACTCATTTGATTAGAGCTGATGATAAATGATGCGATAAATGATGCGAGTGAGATTGGGTCTGCCACAAGCCAGTGTCACACCCCCCTGTCACCATCATCACACAGTTATAATGTAACCAAGTCTCTTGAAAATTAATGTGTGGTGAAGGGTGATGTACGTATGTAATCTGAGTATTGTGGAAAAATACGAGTGTGTAGAGCTCCAGGCCAGAAAGGTTGTCGTGAGCTGCAGGCCAGCTGTCCCTCCTTTCTTAACAAAATGATCTCACAGTTTTACTTCCCCTTTCAATTTTTGTGTCGCAAAAGAGCACACAGTAATACTTACTCCAGAAATCTCCAGTCTCTTAAACTGTTCTCTCTCTCAATTTTAATTCTCTGTCAAAGGTTCTCTTTACTTTTCTGTAGCTCAACCTTTCTGTGACACGTGAGCTATGTAACTTGGCAGATAGGTCCCTGGAAAGTGTCTTTAGTTCCTTGGCTATGACAGTATAAAATACTACTGGAGTTAAAAAAGTCCTGTTGATGCTGTAGCTGGGTTGTGTTTAGGAGGCTGTCACACTCATACTGTGTAGTGTTCCTCAGCGTATAGTATAACAAGAAGTTTCTGGGGTGGGAGGAAAAGAAACTTGCTTGGGGAGCAGTCAAACTCCTGCCACTACAGGCTGCACTTGCAAATCCTATGCAGGCAGCCCTTAGTGAAGTTGTGCTTGTTGGAAAGTTACCTAAACCCTTGTTTTGATTGAACATCAGATGGGGCAAGGTGCCAGCAAGTGAAACTTGGCTTTTCGTTGTTTCCTTGAAACAAGGAAGAGAATTACAAACCTGAGTCTTTCTTTTTTATTGTTTTTATATAGAGATAAAAAAATGATACCTGTATCTGTTCTTGAGGACGGGTTCAAGTCTAGCATGCTTATGTTATTTCCCATTCTCTTTTTTTTAACTTTAGTTTTCAGAACCAGTTAAGTGAGGCTCCCTTAGGAGCTCATCAGTTTTGAGTTTGCAGGGCAGGGTGTATGTAGATGTGTGTGTCTGTGTGCTTGTGAGGTCTGATGGGCTGAAATCCTGACACAACAGTTCAGGAATCTGCATTTGGACAGCAGCATCCAAATAGAAAACCAAACGTGGTTTCACCTGCTCTTTGCAGACTTCTCCAAAAAACTTCACTCATGTTTGCATAACCCGATCTTTGGTGGAAATCTATGACATTATTATCAATAGCCAGCAATCAGGATTGTCCAGCATTTAAGAGAGGAAGAGTAGTAGGGTGTACATTAACTTGGGGAGTTGCTGCTGTCAGTCAGATAAATTATTTTAAAACACAAAAAAATGTTTCTAAGTTTCTAAATGTTTCTAATGTTGACTAACATTTGTTATAGTTTTTATGATATAAAATAAAAACATATGTTTTCACTATGACATTCAAATTCTCTTTTATCATACATGGTTTTTTCCTTAGAATTTGAGAAACTCATGTCCCTCTTTTGAGTATTGAATTGCTGACTTCCTTTTATATCTGCTTACCTTGAAGAGGAAGATAAAAGCTAAAGCTTAGACAAATACCATTAATCATTTGGATCTGGAGAATGAAATCGTCTGTCCTAAACTGCAGAACACGCCATAAACAGTTTCTACAATACAGGATAAAATGGCCTTTTGAAATCTGTTAAATTATTTTATTTTCTTTTTAACTTTTTCCCCCCTGCTAAATGGAAATAATTGTTCAGGTGTTAATAAGGACTGATGATTCTCAGACTAGTTCTCAGTAATTCTCCTCTGGAAAGAAAAGAGTAAGTCTACATTTTTAGCTCCTTATTTATAGAAAAGATGAGAAAATAACTTTGGTCAGCACAGATGGTAATTTCTTTGATACTTAGGGATAGTCTTGAACTGCCTTGTCCAATATATTCTGAGACCAAAACCAGTATCAGATCTTTACTAATTATCTGCTGCCTTGGCAAAAAAAGTTTAGGACTTTTTTTTCTTAATTTTGTTGAAATGTATAGCCAAATGGATTAAGGATTGTGTAGAAAGATAAAGTGCATCTCTTATTTAAGATGACTGCTTTTTCTCTTTCAAACCCTGCTATTGTGTTAATAGTATGAGTCAGAAGAAGGATGAATCAGTCAAAAGTCTTTACAGAGCAACAATAAGAAATGTTCTGGCTGTGTAGCCCTTATTTTTGTTACAGATCAAAGGCTGAAAAAACCTAAACCTTAAACAAAAAATAAATACAAAGATGAAAGAATGCATTTGGTCTTTGTAATATCCAAAGATTGTCCTAAATTGCATATCTGAAACAACAATTATTGCTCTAGAATCGTACTTGAAATGAAGCTTGTGGAAGCATGCTTTTTTCCCCTTGCCTTTGTTCTTCTAAGAAAGGTAGATAAGGGCAAACTGAATTAAAAAAAAAAACAAACAACCCAAGACATAAAGAAAATTCACGACCTCTCTGGGAAGGCTTGTTCTAAGCTGTGTAAAGAGCATTTGCTTCTTGTGCGGATGTCAGCACACGTAGCTGCAGAAGTCTGGTGAATACCTTGCACAAGGTGAGGCCCTGAAAAAGACTTGTAATCCAAGAAGTCCCAACAAGGCGGTTCCCCACCTGGCAGCCTGGATTTCTAGGGAGAGGCTTCACCAGACCTTTCCAGAAGTGCTTGTCCAGATGAACCCAGCTCAGATGCACTGAGAGAACTTTGAACCTCTCAGAAGATTGTAGGAGAGGGACTTTACACCTGCATGGTAAGCTGGGTGGGAAGGCGAGTGGGACAGGACTGGGAGGGGGCAAGAAAGTCGATTATTACTCAAAAGATGGGTGGGAAGGCGAGTGGGACAGGACTGGGAGGGGGCAAGAAAGTCGATTATTACTCAAAAGACAGCAACAACAACAGCAGAAGGGGGGTGTGTCACTGTCAGCTCTTAACGTTGCTTTGATACAGACCAGGCTGAGGCTTCTGAGGTCTTGCTTTTACTTAACAGTAAGAGTTTATGTTTGTGCACAACTCTAAACAAAGAGACCTCAATTTTCTTTTCGAACTCTTCATGGAGTCTTTTCAGCTACTAATGCAAAATAATCAGCTTGAAAAATTAGAGTAATTTCAACCTGCATGAAAGAAGTGCAGCTGGGGCTGCAGATGTGCTGTGGACTCTGAATGGCTGGGCAGAGCCTCTGATGAACAGAGAATGGGTCTGACTGAACCATCCTCATCCAAGGTCAGGTCTGTGTGACTATGGGATTCCTAACTGTTGCTACAAGTCACTCTGTAGTGGCAGCTTGTTAAATAAGCCTTTGTCATGAAAATACAGAAATGCTGAGGGATGTTCACATAGGCTGATTGTATAACACAGTTGTAAAGCTGCAAAAAGCATTTTAAGATGGATTAAAAGTTACCATGCAGTGTGTGCATGGGGCCAGTTGACCAGTTGGCATTTTAAATTTTTTTAAAAGATGATTGTACGTATTTACAAGGATTGATATATGAGTATGATAATTTGCTGACTTTTTCGTAGAAAATTGTGAAGGTTTGAACTGTGCAGATGCATATACTGGTATTTGATACAATAGTTGCACTGGAGTGTGTGTAGTAACGTGTAGTGAACAAATAGTTTTTGACATAAATGTAATCTTCTCATCTATCTCAACACAGCAAGGGGAAAAGATGAAGGAGGATCCCATTTGGTGTCTACAAGGACATGCAAATATTTGACTTGAGAGGAAGCAAAAATACTTTACCCTGATTTACCCACTGTCTTTGGAAGAAAAACTGAGTTGTCAAGAAATTGCAAATCTTATTAAAAGACTGGAAAACCTTGCCTAGAGGTGGATTTGCACTGTTTGTGTGGGGAATATAATGCACTCAGAGACTCAGTAGCAAGTGTTTACTTGCTTAGGGCATTTTTTTAATAGGAATGGCCTTATTTTCAGTCTTTAGATTTTAGAGGTTTTTTTTTAATTCTTCCCGTAGTTGATGTCTTATTTCTGCTCCAGATGAAACAGTTGAGAGAATATTTTCTCATGTATAAACAAACAGGGACAGATAACAAAGTGAATACTGATCAGGTTTCTGGGGAAAGAAAAGAAGCTTCAAGTTAAAGTTCATTTCATGTTAAAATGTATGGAAATGTATTAAAAACAAAAGTATAGTTTGAAATAATAACGCGAATCTGTAATTATCTATATGAGAATTGTACAAGGGTACACCTGAGAAGAACAGGGGACATACAAAGTTACCGACAACTCTCTAAAATCTCCCTTTAAGTAAACTGTTGTCTTTTACTATTCACTTTTTCTATTTATATCCAAAAATGATGGTCACTTTCCCTTGAAAAGCATATTTAGTCATTTTAGATAAGGGATACAGCATTATCCACGGCTGACAGAACACATAGGTGTTGCGGTGTGTCTGTTCCGTGCGGTGGTAAGGCAAGGCACAGCCTTCCCGGAGAGCGCTCTGGGGCCAGGCTGCCCCTCACTTGCTCCTGCCAGCTGGCTTCCCAAACAGATGGTGGTAAAGGAGGCGAGAGGGCTCTCCACATGGAGACTGGAGCAGGTCTTTATTCCGTGGCCCCCAGGAGCCGAGGGCTGGCCCATGTGCTGGCTCCCAGAGGTCGAGAGCCAGCACATGGCGTGGCCAGCCCAGGCAGAGAGGGGCTGGTGCCTCAAGGTGTACAGGGGATGCTGCCCCAAAGCAGAGAGGGCTGCCCCAAAGCAGAGAGAAAGGTCACACAGCACGGAGCCTCCGTTTATCTGGGGGTAAGAGCCAGACTAAGGAGAGAGCACATGGACTAATGGTCTCAGAGCATAGGATGGTACCTGGGCGGAGTTGGGGTAACAGAATCGACGGGGAAAAACCCGAGGGAGTGGTTAGGACTAGGGGTGGGGAAGCGGGAGGAGTCACATGGAAAGGGCAGGTAATTTAGTAACAAAGGGGATGGGGAAATAAAACGCCACACACAGCAGACAGGTATTTTTAACTTCTTTAGTCTGAACGGATGCAAGTGGAAGTTCCACTTCAGTTGCTCGTGTTGTATGGAAAACAGGCTGGAGTTGGTGAGGCAAGGTTAATGTGAGGAGCTGGACATTAGTCCTGGGACACAAAATGTCCATTCTTCTGAAATTGCTGTATGCAGTAGAGTGTGCAGCTGCATAGTAATATATACAGAGGAGAACAAAAATATATATGATGAGCATAATGTTTGAAACATGCCAGGGAGGTCTGTGCTGATGGATAATACGAGCCCCAGGAGAAGCCAGACTAGTTCATCATTTTGTGGCTTGGCAGCAGTGGGGTGACTTAATCCTAGCTAAAAAAATATTACTGTGCTGAACTACCTGAAATCTTTCAAGCCTTTGTTCAGGACTCCTATTTGTTGATGTTAATTCATCCGTGACACCTCCGAGCTCCAGTTCCCTTAACATCTGGAACAGTTATCCATAGAGCAGGAGAGAGAACTGAGATACCAAAACCTCTTCTGTGGTTCATTTAAAAACAAAACAAACTTCTCTTCGCCCTCTGTCATCCTTTCTAAATTTTAAGCATATGGAGTAGTTTGGGCTGAGTAGAAATCCTTGCATGGTGATTTAACTTTGCTGTCTTGGGAATGCAAAGCACCTCTTGCCAGCTGGGTGTGTGGGATTGAGGAGGTGCTAGAGCACGCACTGGAAAATGGAAAGTCTCTCCCCTGTGGCAAAACAAAAGGTGGAGAGCTGCTTTCTGATCTATGGATACAGTGGCTCCCAAAACCAGCAGTAAATGGTTTTCCTGACCTGCAGAACTCTTCCAGTCTGGCCACAACTATTCCCCTTCTCCCCAGTGTGGGGTCCAGTCATGTTTTACCTCCTAGAAGAGGAACTGTGTGAAAATCTCCAGCAAGGATGGCACAGCTATCAGTGACATTAATAAGCTGAGGGGAGGAATCCATGACAGTCTTCAAGAACGGTGTGCATTGGAAACTTCCAAGGAAGTGCAGTACTGGTCTGTCCCACAATATCAGAATACAACAGCATTTTTTCTCTTACTTCATTTGGCAGATTGCTAGCCAATAAAGCCATACTTTCATACTCCCTTTATTGTTAATACTAAATTGTTTGTTTTCTTCCTGAATTTTGCCGTGTTTATTCATAGCTGCTCTACATGGTAATTCTGTCTCCATCTTCTCTAAGGGAAAAGAAAAAGAAAATAAGTTACAGCAGAAAAAATTGTTGGCTAAATTCTCAAAATTTAATACTGTTTTGCAGAATTGTACACTGGAGCTTATGGGCATGTATTTAGTAAAGTCTGGCTTAATCTAAACAAATTACATATATGTATGTTTTATAAATCTGTGTATCTTCATGTATTTTATGACATTTGTTTTGGATGATGAGTACTATCGAACAAGGTTACAGTGAAGGAAACACTTTTTCCATCCGTCTTCACTGTGGTTACTCTCATTTTTCTGGCAGGATACAGCCCCTGTATCCCAGGGGTGAGCACCACACTATCTGTGAGAAAGCATCAACACAAATCTGAGCATTTAACAAAAATGAAAACAAAGTTTTTTGAAAACCCAGCTGTTTTGTTCTCAATGCAGTTAATGGAAGTAACACTGTGCCTCTGCCCATTCATACAACAACCAAACAAATACATGGCAAGCTAGTGTTTAAATTTGAGAAGTTTTATATTGTCAGCTGTCATACAGGGTACTGAAATCTGCTGCTTTCAGTAGAGATGCCAGATTGAGGAACACTTGCTCTGGCCTTACCACTGCCAGCTGGTCCTTCCACCTGCACGATTTTGTGTCCACTTCAACGCTCCAAGGAAAGTAATTTTGTGAGGCCATGTGGTAAACTGCTCTGAGAAGCCACCCAGGTTATAAATGACTTGGCAAAAATAGGAAAGAAAGTGAGTGTTTATTTTATGAGCCAATTTCCTGATCCAGTTCCCTACATAGTCCCACAGACAGCTCTTTTGGCATAGCTGAGGTGCCAGGGTAGGAGCAAGCCCCAGGCTCCTGCACCTGGTGTCTGCTAAAGGAAACATTTTTCAGAGTACTCTTTGCTAAGACATCTGCTTATTCTGAAGGCAGTGGTGAGACGTCTGTTCTCTAGAAGCTTCATTCTTCCTGTGTGTGGCCTTGATCTGATCTTCTCCTTCAGGGAGCTGTTTCCTGTTCTGTTTCTACAAGTATCTCTTGCCATGCAATTGAACATCTAAACCTGTCGTAGGAGAGTGGGGTCCATTCATAGTCTACCTAACAAGTCCACATAAAGCATGTGCAGGATAAAACAAATCTCTTGTAGGATAACTCTGCCTTAGATGTCCAAAATGTGCTTGCCCACACCTTGCTAATGGACTGGTGGTTAGGGAGCTGGGTAGCCAAAATATGAAGAGCAGGACTAAAAATAAAGTAAAAATCAGAGGAAAAGAATGTTCTGTGGGATCCTCACGCCCATTTCATTCACCAAAATAAAAGATAAATTCCATGCTTGTTGAACCTATTGCTGCTGTCTGTGTCTACCTCTCCTTACCAGTGTTTGCAAACGTCCTCGTGTAGCACTGCAGGATTCCAGCTGGCAGGAGTTTGCAGTGACAGTATGGTGTTTTTGTCACATTACATCCAAGTGTAGAAGGAAGCAGTATGAAGATGATGAATCTGGAATCTGCAGTGAACCTACTTCACCATCTGAAATCAGCATCTGAAATCACTGGTGCCTAACAGTACACAGTCTCAGGTGGAATTTGTTTCTTGGGTGGAAGGCAGGTGGGCACCCACAGCACCACGTCCTTCTGCTATTTTTATGTTTGTCCTTTACTGGGAAGAAGGAAGGGGAAAACAGCAGCAAACCCAAGTTTTTTCTTGTCCTTCATTGGCCTTGACCTTTATAAATGGGTGTCTTGCAGATCCATCACTTAATACCACTCCAGATGGCAGGAATGGCCTCCTGCCCATAGAAAGGTCAATAGAGCAGCTCTGCCACAAATCTTTTGACCCTGCAGTCGTCTGGATCCTGAACTAGAACTGTTGTGATGCAGGGAGCGGTGCTGAGGAGGGTGTGTGTCTTGCAGGCACAAGAGGCTGTTTGTTTGAGTAGCCTATGGAAAAATGGTCATAATGTAGAACAAGGAATTTCTTAGTGCTGAATAAAGTGGCTTAGAGGAAATTTTGATAAAGGCATATATTTTATGTCGTCTGAGTATCTTGCATTGAACAGTTAGTAGTGCATGCCAATCAGTCTGCCCAGGTGCACAGAAAAATTAGTGACCTGGTGGTATTTGCTCTTAAGTATTCCTGTGTCTCCAAGGCTTATTTGGAAAAGCATCTTTAAGGCATTACTGGAAAATCTTGAATTTTGCCTAATTACAATTCAGACAAGTACTTCCATTGCAAGCCTTTTCAGAAAAATCAAATTATTTGAGAACAGATTCACTGCAGTCTCAGGCTGTTCTAGTCTTTCTGTTCAGATGGTCATGATATTACACCTAGATCAGCCTGTCAGCAAATTTTCAGAGAGTACCAATTTTGCCAGAGCACTGTGACAAAAATTGTAGTCTGCTCTGGCAGGAGAGAGAGGATTTGTTTTCTGCTCCAGTCTTCACAATGTCCTCTGTGGTGTCCAGTGCTGAAGTCAGCTTATAAATCCTGAAAATTGGTATGCAGTTGATCAAAGGTAAAAAAGGAGTGTCATTCAAGAAACAAGCCCTGTTCCAGTGCCCAACCACGCTCTGGGGAAAGAATAGTTTCCTAATATCCAACCTAAACCTGCTCTGACACAACTTCAGGCCATTTCCTTGGGTCCTGTCACTGTCACCACAGAGCAGAGATCAGTGCCTGCCCCTCCTCTCCCCCTCGAGGAGACTGTGACTGCAGTGAGGTCTCCCCTCAGTCTCCTCCAGGCTGAACAACCCCAAGTCCCTTCAGATGCTCCTCATAAGGCTCCCCCTCCTGACCCTTCACCATCCTCATAGCCCTCCTTTGGATACTCTCTAATAGTTTAATGTCTTTTGTACGTTGTGGTGACTTTTTCTCAAGGTCATCTGGTGTATAGTTTTACTGTCTGTTTTGTAATAGTCTGTTTGTAACATCAGAATTTGAAGTGGTCTGTTAATAAATCACCAATAATATGTCCAGCATGCCTGTCCCCATTTTATTTGCGCTGGTATTTTTATCCTGGCACAATATCCCCAGTATCTTAATGATTTTTCTTTGCAGTGCCTTGTCAAATGCTGCACTAAAATACAGCTGTATTATTTGTACAGAGTTCTCTTTAGATATTTGCTGTGGCTTATTAAAAGCTCAGAGAAAAGAGATTGGGTTAGTCAATAGCAGTTTCAGTTCAGTTTATCAGCCCACGCCAGCAATTATTCCTGCTTCACTAATTGTCAGGACCTGCCTTTTCTTTTTCCCAAGTTCCTGTTCCTCAAACTGAATTAGTGTTTTTACTTTTCTGCACCCAGTACAATGTATTTTTTTTTGGTTCAGCAGCAAATGGAAGGAGATGCAATTAAGTGAAGGAGCTGGCACACAGTGAGGGGGGCAAGCTGCAACTGGCAAATTTTTCTTTTTCCTCCTTTCCAAGTTAGTTTGATTACAGAATTCAGCCTTTTAAAACATGTTTCTGTGCCGTCTCCAGAGGAATACAGTGGAGCAGTGATGTTAACTGGAACTGCAGTGATGGCTGTGTGAGGTGAAGTTCCAAACTGTAGGACACTACTGCAAACAGCTTGTAGTACAATGGATACATAGAGCAATTCAGGGCCTGACACAGAGACTTCCTTACTGGAAAGTATTGCTGCCATTACTTGGCAAAAAAACATCCCAAACCTCAATTACCTTGTTTGACAGGGTAATTTTAACTGTGGTAGTAAAATTAATTCTGTTAATATCTTTAAATTAAGCTCAGTATATATATATATAAAGAAATAGAATGGATTTGGTTTATGTAATACAGTAATTTTTTTTTTTAATACAAATACAGGTGTTCCTGGCTAATTCAGTTTGTGGATTGTACACATACTCTGCTAAAAGTCAATAGTTTGGAGTCTTACCACAAGATTTCTTGAAAATTCCTCCTAAATTGTGTGTAGTTAAGTCTTGGTTAACCCCCCTGGTTTACGTATGTCTTTGTGCTATAAAAAGTTGTCCTTTGACTGATGCCACAGTTGGGATAAACCTCACAGGGTGTTAATAAAACAACTGGGGTGGGAGGGGGAATATTTGTATTTTGTATGTTTGTATATATTTGAGATGCAGGATTTGCTCTTAAATATTCACTTGTTTTTTGAAATGCTGCTGTGTGCCTTAAATGATATAAATCAAAGTGCTCCCCAGTGCTTGGGAAGTTTGACTGGCTTTTGAAGCTGAGGACTTTTTTTTTCTTTCTGTAGAGCCCTATAGCTTGTCATGTGCTGCCATTAATTTTTGAAAATTAGACACAACTTCACAGTGTGATGGTTAGAGGACTGGATCAACTCTCTTACAAGGACAGGATGAGAGAGCTGGGTGGTTTTGATTCATTTGATGGTGTGTGTTATACTTCTTCTCGCCTTTTTTAGTATTTATTCCTACTTTTCTGTAACTCATCAGTCTGTTACCATTTGTTGGCACAAAGAACATGATCTGCCTGGCTTGGATGTTTCCTCATTTGAATGTTAATTAGAAGAAGAGTCATCCTTTTTCCATTAAAGTTTTATTTGCAAAAAAAGTATCTTGCTATGAAGCAGAAGAGCGGAGGTGGAAGGAATTAAGTGTTTTAGTACAAGGCTGCATTTATTTTGGGGAGAACTGGATGCACGAAAGTCAAAGGCTCCCTTCTGGTTAGCAGAACCTCGTTCCTTCTTACTTTTTAACCATTTTTCTGTGCCATCTTCCTGTCAAACTGTTTCCCTTAGAGATAAACTCATCTTTTAGAGTTGTGAGATTTTTACCTGTGGCAAATTTGTAGCTCATATCATAAAACCAAGGTGCCTTGTGTTCATAATAAAAGAATTTGTATGAATGACTGGCTGAGCTTGATTTACAACTTCAGCTACTGATACTTTCCTGGATTTGTGGTTTACAAACCGTTTGGTTTGGGGACACCTGAGAAAATTGATGTGTTCTAGTACGGTAAAGCTAACGTTTTCCAAAATGAAGAACTTCGAAGGAACTGGAGAGTTTGGATGGAGGTCTTGGCTTTATTCCATGAAATATAGATAGCAACCTGTGAACATGTTATCAAGAACATAAATACTATGGAAGAGACACGTATGCAGGTCTACACAGTCTGGTTTTATACAAACATTGGGGTTTTTCTTTTCTTACCCTGCTCTGTTTATTTTTCCCTCTGCCTTTTCCTCGTTCCAGATTTTTCCTCTAACTTGAGCTGCATTACTGCTTTGTGGTTTTAATTTCGAACCTGAAAATGAAATGCCACTGGAGGCACAAAGCCAGTGCCCTAAGAGGGCAATATATACCGGTCGTGTTGCAGAGTAGAGAGGTGATTTTAATTGAATTTCATTCTTGCAGAACTAGGTCATTGTTCTCTAAGGTTGTTTAAAGTAAGTACAAACTAAAGCATTCTAGTTAAATTGGTCCACTGGTCATTTAACAGCAAAGGATGTATTATCTTTACTGTCAAAGCTGGCATAGTTAATAGTGTAAACATAGAGTACCCCTGGGCTTTATCCTTAGAACCAGAACTTTAGGATGGGGAGCCAGGGGTGATATTGTGTGTGATTTTACACATGGAGTTCTACAACGGATAAAGCTGAGGCTTTTTGTATGTAGTTGTGTCACTGGGTGATGGAATGACCCAGGCTGGAAGGGACCTCAGGACCCTCTGGCTCAAAGCTTGGGCAGCACTAAGTTCAGCCCAGGCTGCTCAGGGGTTTATCCCTCCTTGGGTCTTGCAAATCTCCAAGGACAGTGATCTCCAAGCATCTCAGCCCCCTCTAAGCCCCCTTTCTCTGGATATGTACATATAAAGCATTGGAAATTGGGATTTCTTTGTTGTTTTTTCTAATGTTTAGTACCCTGGAAACCACTAAAATTTAGTTCGGTTCAGAAGTTTGTGTAATTCAAGTGGCAGTTTTTCTCACACACTTAGGACATGTAAGACCCTTCTTTTAAAAAAAACCCCACGTACTGTTTTCCTCCCCAAACTCCATACAAACAAGGAAAAAGGAAAATTTCTTGAGTACTACAAAGTGTGTGAACTTTTTCCCCTGCAGGAGCATAGTAAAGCTGCAGTACAAATTTTAAACAGAAGCAGCTCAGTAACAGCTTTTCACATTTCTCAGAGTAAATAAAATTATTAAATGAGAATTTATATTAATATTTACTCTGAGGCAGAGCTAATCTTTGAAGTTAACAGTCTTCTGACTCAAGTGGTGTTAATAATCAGATACCAAATAGGATTAGGAGGTAAAAATGAGTACTTGATACTGTCTCCAGACCATTGGTACATAATGTAGATTACACAAATATAAAGGTTGGCAATCATTAAAACTGAATTTCAGATGTTGAATTAGGTTCAAAATCTTTCTGCTCATTTCTCTGTTGCTACACTCACAATTTTCCATACTGTGAAATGGTTTTCTTGTTTTTCAACCTCCCCTCTGTGTAACAACTGAGGCTGTCCTCTGGAATGTATGTTTGTAATACTTGATTTCTAACAATCTTGGGCACTGGTTTGTCGTGGTGAAGAAGTAACATGTTTCAGTGTATGTGTGGTTGAAATGTTTTCTGGGAGGAAGGGGAAGAGAGACTGTAAATTTAAAACAAAGCTTTAATTAATGCAGTAGCACGGTGGCAAAGTCCAAAGGATTGCATGATTAGAGGTGAACCATAACTGAGACCCAGCTGTTTATGTAACTTACCCAGCTCTGGGCATTTTCTGTCTGCCTGGGCCTTTAGGTTGCTCTACTAGTGATACAACTGGTGTCTCTTGTAAAATTATAGTCCCGAAGGAGACCCATTTCTTGACTTTTTATTTGTGGCTTTGTGGCTGGATGTAAGTCTAAATGATTTCTCTGCTTTTAGGAAAACTAAAAGCCTCCTCTTTTCCAAGAGAGCCAACAGCTTTAGAGGTTGTCCATGTATTTTGAAGTCTTTTCCTTTCTTGTGTGTTGATTTTTCCCTTGAATATTTGTTGTTTTGAAGAGGTGCATTTGCATAGTTCTCTAGACCATGTCCCTGCCCAGGTCCCAGTTTCTCTTTGCAAGGCTGGGAAACCTCTTGGGGGAAGAACTGGATGACATTTGTCCCTTTCCTTCAGTTACCTGTGATGAACAACTCGGCTGAAGTTGATGGCATGCATAACATGCTTCATGCTGGCTGTTTCTTCTAATGCATTCTGCTCTGGTGTGTGTACTTGGATTTAATCTTGCAAATATTTTTCTGGAATGTGCCACTCAGATCTGCCAGCCATGCCTTCGAAACACAGAACTCCTCCAGTTTTAATGTTTTGTGATTTAATTTTAGCAGTGTAAGAGTTCTGCCTCCTTTATTTGAAGATACTTGAAAAACATGTTGAATTTGCCCATTTTCCTCTGAGATTTCAATTACAAGTATCACTGAATGGTGTGATCTGGGCAAGTATGGTTTGGGTCTTAAGAAGAACAACATTTGACGTGCTTAGACTGCAGGCTGAGAGATTTAGGATGGACTCAGCCATCCTCTTCCTTTGAAGAGCGCTTATCATCCTTACCCAAACGGGCTCTGGGTTTAGATTTGTCCAAGATTTCCAGTTCCGTGGGCAAATGGTACTTACACAGGATGACAGCAGAGCGTGGAAACTTGGAATTGTTCTCTCCTGGAGGGCCTGTAGGAGAGCAGATCATCCAGAGGAGGGGATGGTGGCAGCGTAGGGGATGTGTGTCCCGGGCAGCTGGAGCCCTTGGACACTTGCAGAGTGTCTGATGTCACCTGCATTTCTAAAACCCGAGGCAGCAATATCACCCCGGGACCCTTGCTGTAAGGAGCAGGGGAGGCAGCAGAGGTATGGACTAAAGCTGGTATAGAGAAGCGAAAATTAAACACTAAAGTGTATTTCCTAGTAAGCTCAGTCCTGATGCCAATCAAATACGATCTGAAGGCACTCGTTCTGCCACAGGCAAAATCCAAGTGGGGTGAGTCCCTCAGTTTATTCACACAGAGGCACGAGGAACACCAATGTGTGTACACAAGCAAGAAGTTTTATATATTGAGCTTAGTCCTGTTCTGAATTTTTACTTTCTGGTCGTTTTCTGAAGAAAAGGTTGATCCTTGCTGGTTTATGGCAGTAGAAAAATTGCTGATTTCCTACTAAATACATATTTTCAGGTCACAGTTGCTACTTTTGTGCGCAAATATGAGAGACTGACTCTCTTTTTTTTAGTATGATTTGTCTCATTCAATTCATTTGCTCTGATCTCAGTTTTCTAGGTCTGTACATACAAAAATAATATATTACTAATTAGTTAACTTTCACTTATTTAACCTCTGGTTTGAGTAGAAATTCTTAATTAATTTTAAAAAACTTAAAAATCAGTGCTTTTGCTAAGTTCTGCCTAAGGAATTAAAGGTATGAGTAGGTATTAAAAAGGCATCTTTTGAACACAGCTCCCCTTGTAAGCAAGAAAAGTGTCCATCATTCAGCACATCAGAAACTGTCTCTGATTTCCTTTAGATGTGAAGGATGACAGTCACTAACACTGGTTTTTAATTGTTGGTTGGAGGAAGAAGACAACACTTCCTTACCCACTATAAATGATCAGGTTGTTAAAATGAACTATGCAAACCTAAATAAAGCCATGGTTTTTTCTGTAGCCCTAGAAGCGGTGATTGCCTTGAAAAGCTGCTTTTAGCACCTCCATCCTGTTTTCATGTGTTCTTGTGGTGACTAAATTCCACTAGACTTTTCAGTGCAGTTTACCTTGGAAACAAACAAACCTGGCTTAACATGGCTTCAGCATTCTTTTTGATTATTCTACAACTAATGCTAAGCCTAGGCCTTAGTAAGAACCTTTATAAAAGGAAATGGTTTGGAGTAACTGTGAGTTATTTTGAGGGTTGAATCAGGTTTCAAAATTAGGTGTGTTAGATTTCAGTCATATGTGTTTATTCAAAACAAAACTTTAGAGCAAATTTAGAAACTGTGACAGACTAGACTAACACCAGTAACTGATTGTTATGGAGACCTTGAAAGGCTTTTTTTAGCCTGTTTTGTACTGATGAGAAAAGTGAGAATATCAAGGCCCCTTGCAGAATTTGAGTTGTCTGTGGCTTTTCATCCATTCTCCAAAGCATTTTATTTACTGTTTTACCAAGTGTATGGCTAAGCTATCCTGGCCCCTGTCTGTCTCTGAGAGAGGTGGCCTCCCTTGTACTTTTCCATCTTTTGGCTGAAGCAGATTAACTGGCCAAAACAAACCAAAAATCCCCAATTCTGTGGAAAACCTGGTTGAGGAATCAAATGATAACTAATGCTGGGGAGGACAATGAAGAAGGACTGCTCTTTTTGGTGGCCATCATCTGGGACAGTGCTGAGCTGTGTTGTAGAACTGCCCTCCCTACAGCAGCTGTGCGTGCTCTCCTTCCCTAAAGCACTGAGTGTAAACCTGATTAGTCAGTAAATCACCCTAAGTGTGTCCTGTAGTCTCAGGGGTTAAGTAGTTGGAGAGATGTGATCTGAATGTTGCAGAGAAATGGATTAATTCACAATTGTTGCCAAGATAGGAAGTAACAACTTAGGTCTGTTCATTGCAGGGAGGGGAATTCGTTATGGGGTGACAGTCTGGTTAAAGGCTATATTCCCATTTATTTCCGTGAAGAGCATGTCCAGACATCAAGGTTAAGGTCATAACAGTGTTGTCACGTTCTCAGCTGTTTGGTTCCTGGGTCTTTAAATTAAAATCCACCAAGGTGAAACAAGAACCTGGGGGGAGTGTAGGTGCTGAGCTTAATTTGAACCTGGTCAGGTTGAGGTAAACCCACCATTCTGTGTACCACTGATGCGAAATTACTTTGCTTTCTGGTGAGGAAGGAACAGAAACGTTTATTAAATATTGAAATAAGAGCTCTATTCTACGAAGATCTGTGTGGATGTGAGCTGTGAAACAACAGAAGTGTAGCACCTGCAGGCAGAAGGAAGGACCTGTCACAGCACGTAGCTCCATCTTGTAGCCAGGTATTGGAATAAAGGGCTTATCACAGGGAAAGTACAGGCACAGGGAAAGCCTGATGTCTGGCACCAGACACCCAAAAGGTTTTTAATCTATGCAAAGGAATTGCCTTCACGACGAAAAAGGGAGAGGCGTGAGTCTCGCTGGAAAACGTGACTGGAAAAGCTTTGTTCCCTCACTCCCCCCTCCCAGCAAATTGCCTGAAGGAGGATCATACACAGTGGTGCATCACTCCTGTTATCTCCCAGTATGACTCACTGAGCCATACATAGCAGCTCTTCTTTTGAGGAGATTTCTTACTCAGAGCAAGCTGGATGTGGAAACAAAGACTCAGCGTCAGACTCTTAATGTCACTTTTGCATTAGAATTCCTTGCGTGACACATAAAAATGTCTAAAAATGGCTTGACTAGCAATGCCTGTCTGTATTAAACAGGTGTTGTCAGGTTAAAAATCCACATTAGTTTTCTGCTGATTGGATGCTCTTATTTTCATAGTATTTATATATTTTTGGGCACAAGAATATATGTTGATTGCACTAGCAAATTATTGGGTATTTCAGTATTTGGATTGCTGGTAATGCAGTGTAGCAGGTGGCTTTTGGAGCATGCTTTAGGCGTTTTTCATTCTGTGTTTCTTTCTCCCCTTTATTGCCCAATCATACCCCAAATTAATTCTCTCTGATTTCTTTCTATTCTCTTTTAGTAGTAAAGGTCGTGATAACCAAGTATGGCTTGTAATATTGATCCCTTTTAAGATCCTTCTGTCCTCCTTTTAGAAAAATTGGTTTTCTGGAATGCCAACAGCATCAACCCTCCATATTGTGCATTTATTTAGTACCTTCTACTTCTTTTCTTGCCAAGAAAGGCCAGCCAAGGCTTTCTTCAAGGTTTCAGTGCTTGCTGCTGGACCGGCCTCTCCGTCCTTATCCCCAGATGAACTCCAGCCCAAGGATCCAGAGCTGTGTTTTTCTGGTGCTGCTGCTGCCAGCGGCACTTTTGTTCCCTGTTCCTTGCTGTTGTAGAGCACTGTGCTGTTTGTTTATGTTGCATGTTTGTTGACTCAGCCTCCAAGATTTTGAAGCATGCACTGGAAAGCAAAGAGTTCTTGCCTGTGTTTTGTGATATGGGTAACCAAGCTGTGTTAGTAAAAGAAATATTCCTGTGTTCTATTACAGGTTTTGGGATTTGAAGTTGATACGGTGAACTCTGTCCAGTTTTCAAACCACACAGGTAAAATTTTACAGATACTACTCCACAGTCTCTGAACTCACTCAGCACAGGGCTCACTTCATCCCGTGACAGTAGAGAGGACATTGGTTTTATTTTTTCACTCACATTTTCACGATATAGAATGGAAATGTAATTTTCGTGTTTTGATTCAAGTCTCTCAGAAGCCTGGATTTGGGAGTAGGGCATTGATACGATGGATGTAGTAATGTCCTCTTCTGCCCTTCAGAATGAGTTTCTTTTGTTAGGCACTAATCTAATTAACTCAGACAGTGAAATAACACAAATGCAGCCATTTACACAGCCAGACTCCTACAGGAGTCTTCAGAATGGTTTTCTGTGAATTATGGCCCTGTGAAAGTCATAGTCACATTACCAACCCAAACATCAGAAAAATACTGAGGTAGATGCAATGTTTCCTCTCTATGTGCCCATCCAGGTACTATCAAGTATCCCAAAATCTGTTTTTGGTGGGAAGAAGGGTGTTAATACATTTGGATGTATTTTTATTGAAGCTCTAAGCCTGAAGCAATGCACTCACCTAATGCATTTAGACTTCCTGATACTCACAGGGCTAAAGGACTTTACTTTTTAAAAGAAAGCTGAAATTTATGTTTATTTTAGCAATACCTTTCACCCATAAAGGAGCTCCAAGTGACTTGCTATTTTTGGATCCCTGGGGACACATCTGCTGTCTTGGTGGTGGCAGGTTGTTTGAGGGGAGAGTTAACTCTAGATAGAGAAAATCCACCGGTGTCTTCAGAAGATAATCTGGGAGCAAATACTGGCTTTAACATCTTGGAAAAGAGCAAAAGTTGTTTCTGACAGAAAAAAAGAAGGCAAAAGTTGAGGTACTTTTCTAGTATCTTACAGGTACAGCTCTGTTAATAAGCTACTAATTTTTGGAACAGAGATCAGTCTCTTACTCTGTTGAACTTCATGCAGCTTTCAAAAGGTTGTAAGATGCCTGTCATGGAAGGAATTTAATGTCACCTTGGAAGAAGAAATTAATGTTTCAAAGGTAGCTTGAAAGCTATCTCTGTTTGTTGAGGAAAGGCAAAAAAGAGGTGCCTTTTTAATAATAGTTAAACAAGGGAATGAGGCCTTCCCTGGCTCAGGCAAAAATCTGCTTATTTTGCTTGTACCCTTTGGCACAGTACAAAGGTTCTCTTGTGTTTTTCAAAGATACTTAAATGTGACTTCTGTTTATTTAAAGAATGTGTTTAGTTTTGGAGTCTGGGATTTTCTGTTGTTTAGTTTCAATAGCTGGGTAAAACTGTTGTAATCTTCCAGAAATTAAGCGATTTTTTTCATGCCACATTATTCGGTGCTTGAAATGCATGAGCATGTGTTGTTTGTTGGCTTTCTGTTTCAAGATTAAATCAGCTTTATAGGGCACTGAAAGAGCTAAATAAAGGTTTCATTGACCATAAACTGAATGTGTCTGAAGGTGGGAAAATTACATTACCAATAGGCTGGTGACCAGCTTCTTAAAACAAAAAAGAAAGAAGATTTTTAATTTTTTTTTTAATAGTATCACAGCCAAGGAAAGGTTACCAGTATTTCATTCAAGGTTGGGCTGACCGTGGAAGGAACAACAAATTAGTGGTTCCTCCTTCCACAAGAAGACCGAAATGAGCATCCAAAACCCAAAAATATCTCAAATATCACAAGTCTTTAAAATACCGGAACTACTCCTGATGTTTAGGAGTCACACTTTTTAGGGTTTTTTTCTGTAATTTTGGGTTTTTTTTACTAAATCTCTTAAAAAATTGCCACACAGCCTCATGGTTTTGGGAAGCAGAGTTTGTGTCTGGCACTGTCCTGCAATACACAGGCATTGTGTGGTGCTGGGTGAAGGTAACTTGATTTTTCTATTAAAAACAAAATTTTACAAGAACCATTTCTGTCATCGTCATTAAAGCTGGAGGACAAACTCCTCCTTCAAAATCTAGCTGTGAACTTTAGTTTCTGAAAGAATGCCAGAGGAGCACAGGTAGAAGAATGTGTGGGGTTTTGGACATGGTATTCTTCCTTTTCTTCTTTTCCTGTTTTTAAATTTGGAATTAGCAGCAAATAAAATGCAGAGAGAATTTATGACTAACAGACTTTGGTGAATCATTATTGCTCTTTTTTTGCCCTGTCTATAAATTAGTAAGATACCACAGGCCTCTTTCTGCTGACTCCTGCTCAGAAAATTCAGCTTTCTTTAGTCTCTGATAATCCTGAAATTCAGAAAATGTGCTTTGAATCAGTGCCCCTGGGAGAACAGTTTGTCATGTTGCTTCGTGAGGAACTTTAGTGATTAGAGTGACTCACACTTGAGTGGCATCATGCTTCACATACAAATAAAAGAGGCTACCATGCAGCCTGCAAAGATTGTGCTCTTTATCCTATATTAATATACTGTTTGCAGAAGCTTCTCCTCATCTGATGTGCAAAAAAAAAAAAAAATCTAGATTTATTTTTAATTGTATAATTGATTTTTTTGGGGGTGCATTTTTAATTCTTCAGTGATTTCCAGTTTTCCTTTTCATTGGTAGGTTAATTTTAAGCAATAATGTGCTTACTCTGCCATCCAAATCCTACCTTTGAAGCAGCTCCAGAACAGATAGCCTGGGGTTTTTTCTGTTACTTTTCTTTTTATTCCTGAGCACTTTTGACTTCCACTCAGTGGGTGGGTAGTAGGTGTCTGGGTTGGCTGCTGGGTCTAATAGGCGAGAGGTTACAATTCTGTCTCGCTGTGATTCTGCACAGTCCTGCCCGCCCACGTGCAGTCACTCACCCCTGCGTGTGCAGGGCACAAAGAAAAGATCTCCACTCGTGCCTGACACTGGTAGCATTTGACTCCCACGCTGTGACCAGCTGTAAAAAATCCAGTGGGGAATTTGGTACTGGATTTCTGGTTTTGTTGAAGGCCTCCTGGCAGCTACAGGTGAGTCGTGTGTTCGGACCGGGTTGTCTGCCGGAGTTTGTGCCGTGAATTTTGTGACACAGCTGGGCCCAGATCGCCTGTCCATCCTGTGCCTTAAACACTAGCACTCCTTCCTTTTCCCTGTGTGAAGTTCTTGGTTACTGGAGCCACGTGGAATAGTTTTGCAGGAAGCACCACAGGAGGAACTCAAACCTCAGAACAGAATGTTCTGGGTTGGAAAACAAAGGAATCTTACATGCTTTGCTGTACTAAAATGGTAGCTTGTTTTTGTTTTGCTGTGTTGGTCAGTTGGGGTTTTTTTTTCCCCTTCTGATGTTCATGGTACTTTCATTTTCTTCCTTCCTTGTTTTTGAAAGTAATTAAGAGGATTATAAATACGTTCCAAAGGAGGGGGAAAAAAGCAGAGGAAGGCAAGAAAGAGAAGTATGTAAACTCATCTTGGGTGCAGTATTAGCTGCCTCTCTTGGTCGTGGTTTTTAATGGCAAGAAAGAGAAGTATGTAAACTCATCTTGGGTGCAGTATTAGCTGCCTCTCTTGGTTGTGTTTTTTAATTTTTTTTTTAATTTTCATCCAGTTGGATCAAGACATTTCCTTGGAGACTGGTAAATATGTTCATCATTTTAGTGACATGAGGCATCGTGTCTTAATTGTTTTTCATTGCCTTATCTGCTAAAAGCAAATAGATAACATCTAATTGCAATAAAAGACTATAACACAGATAAGCAGAAGGGATATAAGGTTGTTTAGGCATTTATGTTCATCTGTGTGTTTAAAATTATTACAGATCCGGGGGACTAGTGCAGTCTGAACCAAATGGAGTTTTGAAGAGCTGTGTCATGATTTGCAGTGTTCTCTCTGCTCTCTCAGACCAGCACTGAGGGGAATTATTTGGTGGTTTCGTACCCAAAACAAGGAAGACTCAGCTTTCTTCCTTTTTGTCTTTCCCCTTTCAAGATAGTCCCTCTTCCTAGGACCCTGAGGTATCCATCCTCCAGTTAGTGAAACCCTTTTTGAACATGAGTGACTGCCTTTTTCTGTCTGCTTTTGGGTGTTATATTCCACCAGGAAAGTAGGATAAATGCAGGGTCATGGGATTTGCCCCTTGTTTGTCATGTTACATGAAATTACCCTGGGGAAAGGGCATAGGGGGGTTCCCATCTTGCTGCCAGTTTTGATTTGGTTTGATTATTACATTAATGTAATTCAGTTTCTAGTGACATCACAGTTCTCTGCAGCTCCAGTGAAGGCATTCCCTTTTTTTTTATGTCTCAATAGCTGGGGCTTCCCTGAGAGCCACCCTAGGGCTTTGTTTTTAGCTCTGGCTGTCGTGGATTGTAGTTAGGCTTCAGGCTGTATTACACATTACCAGGTGATAAAAAAGGTCCTCAAGTTACCTGTGGAAGTCATTGTTACAGAGTTCAGACAATGTCCCTACCCCATGTGTATGACACCAATTCCTGAGCTAAGCTGGGCTGCTGCCTGATGTGTTTTTGTATTTATTCTCTCCCTCAGTGGAGGATCAGTGTAACACGAACCCTGTTCACTGACCATTCAAGACAGCTTGACATGGGAAGGTGAACTTTTAGTTAAATAGTGAATTTACAGGGTCTGTGTAGGAATGGCTCCTTAAAGTGTCCAGGTTGTCTGGGCAATCTATCATAATTATTTTTTTGGCCATATGTAAGATAAATGTCTGCATTTTTGCCTTGATTCTGGGTGAAAAGTGCACCCAGTTTCCTTGATGGTCACCCTGGAAGGTCTCTGTTGTGTCCTTGTCCCTGTTCTGTCTTTGCAGTGCTGCAGAGACTGGGGAAGAGGAGAGGGCAGATTATTTCTCTGTGATGCTCCAGATGTGACAGAACAAGCATCTGCATTTGTGTTAAATAAAACAAATAATGGATTTAGGTGCAGCCGTGGGTTCTGCATTCACTTGGGGCTGGGCCTGTGCCGAGCTGATGGGGGTTGCAATGAAACTACAGCCCTACATGGAGAAATCCCCCACTTGGTCCCTTTCTTCACAGGGACTTTGTGGAAAGCATTTTCCTGGGAGGGAGTCGTGGTGGCTGATGTGAGTCAGGCCCCCAGCCAGCTGGCAGCGAGTCGTGTTTTAGAGGCTTGGCCTTTGTGAGCTGAGGAGAGCAAAATGATCCATCTGCTCACCATACTGTGGGTGTATTTGCATTCATAAGAAGGAAAACTGAAAAATGTGCTTATCCCAGGCTCTAGGCACCTTTTGGCAGTCACTCTAATAAGTCAGTTCAGAGTGATAATCAAAGCCAACAGTTTCCATCACAGAATTTTCTAATTGCAAGAGCAGAAGTTAAACAAAATACCATTGTCTTTACACAGGGGGAGTGTGGAAGAAGATGACTCATCTAACCTTTCACTTTTCCTAATTCCAGTTAATAAAAAGATAAGCTCTTTAACAAACACTGAATTTATGGAGATTGGAAGAGTTAAATTGTGAATGCCTCATCTAAGATCCTGGAGGAAGCCCCATCCTTACATACAAGGTGCCATCTAGATGGGGCAGGCTTTGATGACAAGGTGCAAGGTGCATTTACATTTTTCAGCAAATGTTTAGACTCTGTTAAGGGAGATACACTTTTTTTCCTTGGAATTGGCTGCCATGGACCTTGGTCCACTGTTTGCTGAAATCAGTTGAGTTTATCCCAAGTAACTTTACCTTCCATCTGCTTCTCTCAGCTGAGCATATTTGCTTGCAATTCTTAGAGGTCATTCAAGGATGAGAGTATATGGATATTATTTATCTGTTTGTAGTGTCTTTCTGCTACTCATTTCCTCCTCCAGGATCCTCAGCACTAAAGCTGTGCTGTTTTTGGAAGAAAGTCTGTCAGATGGCACTGTGTATTTGAAGAGCATCCATGGCAGTGTTCTGCTGTGGTCAGTCTGTGACATGCAGGTCCCAGTGAGTGCTGTATCTGATGGGTGCAGACCCGTGTCCAAACAGATCTGCAAGCCTGTTAAGATTGTCATCTAACTGTCAATATTTCCTTTTATTTATATATATAGTATGAAATAACAGAAATAGATTATACTGACACCCTCCTCCAGTAAAGTCTAAAACATATGTTCTTCTTCCTCCACACAGGAAAGGAGTAGTTGAAAAAGCTCCATGGGAAATCTTGCAGGAGCCTGTGTGTCCCCAGCTTGATTTGCTGGTAAATGGACACTCTCAGACTGCAGTGTAGTCACTCCAGCTCCTTTGGGAGGCAGAGGTGCTGAGGAGAAGTTGAGCACATTAACTGTTCTGCTGACAGCAGCTTTCATTCAGCAAGAGCATTTCGCAGGAGAGGAGGTGAAAATGCTTCCTGCTGCTGATATTTGATGTGGTCCCTCCAAGTGTATCATCTGTGTGGTCTGAAATAGCAAATCCATCTCTTGAAGAATGACCTGGTGTTTGCTTTGCAGGCTATGCCCACTGGAAGGGTCAGGTGCTGAATTCAGATGAGCTTCATGAGCTGTACGAAGGACTGAAGCTGAACAAGGTCAACCGGTACGATTATGTGCTCACAGGTGAGAAGAGCTTGTTCCCTGGAGTTCCCAGGAGATGTAAACACTGGTAAAGAAATGTAAAACATATCCCTCCCTGTTGCAAACCAACCAATTAAAATTTCACCTCTGTGTTGTAGTCTGGACTGGCTCGTGCTGTTTCATTTGGAACAGCCGGAGTTCTCCAGCCCGGAGGTTGGAACTGGGGAGGTAAATTGATCCCTTTGTATAATTACAGATTTGTACAGGCCTGTCATGTACAGGCACACTTAATATTTTGGGAGTGCCTCTACTGGAGCAATGGATGAGGAGTATCAGAGTATTCTTAAATTTATTAGGAAGACATGAGTTTAACCCTTTCTCCTAAGTCTGCAGTACTAGCGCTCTGTGGTACTGCAGCATGATTTTATAAAAAGTTGTCTGTCCTTGATTTTTTTACTTGGTCTTTAAGGCCTAGTGCTTTGGACACTGAGCAAAGTATGAATAGAGTTGGGTTTTGGTTTTGACTCTGTCGTATATCTTGATTTTTTGCTCTTGTTACTGTGTAGGTCATCTGAGTGAGTAATACAGTCCTGCAGTGTTTTCCTTTGCTTGCACTGGGTGCAGAGCGTTTACAAATACAGGCAAGGAGAACTTCTTGTAGAATGCTTTATAGAAAGGAGAGATTCTATAAGAAGTTTTTACTAAAAATTGCTTCTCACCTAATTCCTGCTTCTCAAAGTAGGTTCCTGATCAGATTTTACCTCAGTAAGAGCTGTGCATCTGGTTTGGATACAGTATCAATTTCTTGCAGCAGTGAACAGGGACTTTTTAAATGTAAGCAGAAGTACATCACTGGATTTGATTGACTTCATGGCTTCCACGTGTAGGAAAGTTCTTTCTACACAGGGAGAACTGGAAATTTTAAGTGTATGTATTATAACCCCAAAGCAGTCATTCTGGCCTGAAGGGTGTGGCATGTCCAGAGAATTATTGTCAGTGTTTTTTCAAGGAATATCTCCAAAATAAAGAAGACTGAACAGCAAATACATTGAATTAAGGTTAAGAAATTAATTTTGGCACAAATGGGTTCTTTGTTGTTGAGAAATAGACAAACACCTTTTCTTTCCTGGAAGGAACTCACAAAGAGGACATATCCAGGAAAAGCACACTGTATTGTAGGAATTTTCTGGAGATGTTAGGGTGCAAAAATTATAAATAATATTTGAGTATTCTTTTAGCTGAAATGTTACTTTCTTATTTCACTTCCAACTCTCGGAAAAGACCTCTACACCTTTCCTATCACCGGCAAAATGGATGTAAGAGATTAAAAATGGTAGAAGGAAAATAGAAATCTTCAGCAAAAAGGAATTTTGGAGAAAAAGGAAGTACTTATTAATATGTCTTTTAAAACAGTATATTTGTGTGTTGTTCAGGTTTCTTTTAAAATCACATTTGCTGTAGCCATTTTCAGTATGGACAAAAAAAGGCATGGGTAGAAAGAGCAGTGATTTCTGAACATCTAATAACGCTTTCTGTGTTTCAGTCTTCAGCTGCACTGTGACTGAATTAAAATTCCGTATTTTTCATTCAGGGCCAAAAGTCAGATATTTCTCTTCAAACAGCCATTCACTATAGTGCACAGATACTTTGTGCCTCAGACAACCTGGATATGAGATTTTAAACACCGAAAAGCAATTTATCAGCAGGTGGGATTTGACTGTTAATTGTTTGATGACTGTAGATATCTCAGCTGAGATTAAAATTATTATCTTTAGGCCAATTATACAAAGTAACACTCCATGAACTTTTTGTGACTGTTAGTTATTTGTAGATCTTCATGTATTTGTTTCATTTACAGTAACACTCAAGGTAAGAGATAAATTCCAGTTCAGTGTACCTGTTTTAAACACCTCTGTCAATGCTATTGATCAAACTCAGTATTATTTTCCAGTCTGCCATCACAGGTCATTTAAAAAATAAAATCTTTGCTTGACTCTTTTGACTGATTATCAGCATTTCATGGATAAATACCAGCATTTTGGCAGAAAATCTTTCATTTCTCTGCAGCACCTAAGAACTGATCAATTTTGCCAGTTAAAAAAGAAAAATCTCCAAACTCTACTTTTTAAACGTACTTTTAAATATTTTATTAGAGTGGACATTTCCAAGGACATTGAAAGATGCTACCTTGCTAAAAATAATAGTATTAAATCACAGAATCACAAAATATGCTCAGTTGGAAGGGACCCACGAGGATCATCAAGTCCAGCTCCCAACCCTGCACAGGACCATCCCCAAGAAATGAACTACAATAAATTAGAATCAAATTTATAGTTAATAAATGTTGTAACTAAAGTAATTACATAAATATATAAATTAAGAAACATCTATAAAATTTTAAAATTAATGATTAAATAAGAATATTGTGGTGCTAGTGTTGTGATTGGGGCCTTGGAATACAGTAAAACTTATTTCCAGCTTATTTCACTGCTCAGCCTAGAATATAGGAACTTTATTGGTATTTTGGAAATTGCTCTAAAATTATCAAGGTTAAATCTCTATTGCATTATTCTGTTGGACTAATTGCTTTAAAATTATCAAGGTTAAATCTCTATTGCATTATTCTGTTGGACTCTACCAGCATTAACATTAATAATAAAAAATTGCTTCAAGACAGTATGAGAGAAGTAAATGGAATTTAAAATATTTCCTGTTTACTGCGTGAAAAACAGTACTGATCAGAATATTGTTTGTATCAAAAGGAGAGTTTTTTTCCTTCTAGCCTGACCTTTGTTTATATATGTTCAAGCATTTTGAAGTTATATGAGCCTTTCATATACAACATTCTTAGTAAATGGATTTTTAAGGTTATCCTTGTAGTTGTGCAAGCACTGTCTGAATTTGTCTTCCAACCTATTATTCCTGAGTCAACTACTGAAATGCCTTTGTTCAAAAAATGCGTTTATCCAAAGGATGAGAAGTATGCAGTATTCCTGTCCAAAACTAAAAGCAGAAAGAAGTTCATGAGAATAGACTTCAAAGGTGTCTTTTTTTATTTTCCCAAAGGGTATACAAGAGACACATCATTTCTGGCAATGGTGGTGGATATTGTCCAGGAGCTGAAGCAACAGAATTCTAACCTCGTGTATGGTAAGGATGTCATTATAATCCTCTCTGCTTCCTCACTGGGTATGCTCATCATTTTCACATTTTAGGATGAAAACACTGGTCTGATGTTATGCAGCATTTCTGGTCTGGCTGGAGCCAGCTGGGCCTCCAGTGATGTTTCATTTCAGCTTTAGGTGTTGAGGGAGTTGGGGTTTTATCTTTCTGACTTGCTGCCTTTCAGTGTGCTTGTTGCATTATGCCGTCCAAAGGAGAGTGTGCCTTGAGGACTGGTTGTCTGTATCCAGGAGAAGATAAAAATCCCAGCCAGCTGCTGCTGCTGGTAGTTCAGGGGCTGTGTGTGCTGGTAGCTGGAGCCTCTCCCTGATTTCCAAGTCAGCCAGAGCAGGACGGACTCTCCCACGTTGCCCTGCCATGGTTCCGTGTAGCATCCCACAAATGTCCTACTTTGCCTCATAAGTTCTGTGATTTACCTTAAACTTCAGGACTTTTTTAGCTCTGGTGCTTTCTAATATTCCCTAGGACTACCCAGGGAGCAACAGGCTCCAGCAGCTGTTGTCACTAAGGTGTCACATCAGGCTTCAACCTGTGAGGAAAGATTTCTTCTCTTCCCTTCCTTCCTCTCCCGAGTGTTTCAGGAATTTTGAACGTAACCAGCATAGGCTTGAATTGAGTAAAGTGTTCAGAGTGACAGGGCAAAGTCAGTGAGGATTTAGTGGGATAAAAAGCTGGGAATGGTGGTTTGAGCTGTCATCTTCAGGCTCAGTAAACAGTGTGGCCAGGAAACATCTAGAATGATTGGCAGGATTTGCAGGGTGTTCTACTAAGCAGCGATACCTGACTTAAAAATAACAAAGCACAGGTCTCATTTAGCAAAATATAGCAGAGAAATCTCTGGGTTTTCTTGCTTTTTAGCCTTTATTAACATTATTATCAAATTCTTCATAGCCTTGTGTGAAAGCTAAAGACTCTTTTGGAATATGAACAGAAAGAGACATCTCACTGTGTAGAACAGGAAGGAAGTGGTCAGGTGGTGAGATCACAGCGAGGCTTCTAAGATCCTTTATATTTAATAAATAGATTATAATGTAAAGAAAATATTTTTAAAATGTAAAACAAATTGCCCTCTTTTTACTCATAGAAATTTCCTGGACTTTGATTTGCGATCTTTGGATTTGTATTTCTTTTTGATCTTGCTTAAAGATGTTTTAATACAATGAACAATGTTCCTTTTTGATGTGCAACACTAGGCCGTTTCCATCCTCAGTGAGGACACTTGGAATCAAGTGAGGATCACTGCTGGTGATCCAGAACCTGTGCCAAACATGTTAATATCATTACACCAAGTATGAGTTTATGTACTTTGGCATGAATTTTCTTACTGTTTCATTGTAATACGTTCTTTTTTTAATATACGCCCAGCATTTTGGTGTGTACATTTGGCATGTATTTTTTTAGACCTAAGTACAAATAGAACTCTTTTCAGAGCTGTTAGCTTCTGCCGTGTTTCTCCCCACCATACTACCAGTCCAGACAACTTTTTAAAACACATGACCTACTCTTTCAAAATTGGCAGCCACCAGATACAAATTTCAGCGTGCCACAAGAGCTGTGGGAGTGTGCAAGCTTTGAGGTGCTCAGTGCTGTTCCATAGCCACTACTGTTGCCTAAAATTTTTCCCTCCCACCAGGGTCTTTATAACTGTACCCTACTTCTAAACCTAAATTTTTTCTGTTACAGTGTGTGATCCAGTGATGGGTGACAAGTGGAATGGAGAAGGCTCTATGGTTAGTACTCTTCTGTTTTGATTCTCTGTGTAGTGAATGTTTGTTTTATAAAGACGTATAAAGATTTATTAGTTTTCAAACAACAAAACTGAGATACTTAAGTGTGGCTTTGGATCCCACATCAAGTAAATTTGTACTTAAACTTTTTGGTTTTGAATGGATTTGGTATCAGGAAAGAATGACAACTGCACAGCCCTGGGATTATTTCTGGCTCTCTCCTGAGACAACTGAGGGAATACAGATCCTGTCCACAGGAAAATTATCCCCTTGCTCCCCATCCTTGTCTCACTGGAGTTCTCTCACCTTCTGTCAAGAGCTGTGTTTTGGCTGGTAGCCTGGCTGCCATTGTCAGTCACCCTGGGAACTGACACAGCCCTGGAACCTAAATGAAGACAACTTAATTCCTGTGGGATCTGACAGCTGTTGGGCACTGGGCTGTGATCAGTGACAGAAAGGTTCCGTGTGCCAATACCAGGCTGCACACTGACAAAAAACCATCCATTTTTGATCCAAAATTTTTGAACAAAATAGTTTAGTTTGGAGGTAAGGACTTGAGTGAGTTGGGACACTGTATTTCCTCACACTGCTGTGTCACCTTGGTGAGAGAGAACTTGAAAGTTCTTAACGCAGGCATCACTTCTTTTAATGCTGCCAGTTTATGTCCATCTGCTTAAAAATGGTGCTTCCCATCACCTCCAGGGAAGAAAGGGCTGTTGATTACAGTGTCCCCAGCTGGAGGATGCTCTGCCACTGCAGCTGCAGAGCTTGGAGCTGTCAGGTCACTCAGTGGCAGCAGGAATGGTGGTTGAAGGAAGGAGAGTTGCAGTGCCACATCTCAGATGCTGCTGACAACTTCTGACACTGCTTTTTCTCCCCAGTATGTACCCAAGGATCTCCTGCCAGTCTACAGGGACAAAGTTGTACCTGTTGCAGATATAATCACTCCTAACCAGTTTGAAGCTGAGTAAGTGCTTATTTCCTTGTATGGCCAAATAAATTTGAGGAAAAAAGCAGGGAAGACTGATACCCCTTAATTTTATTTGTCTCAATATAGTGCCTTATGTATGTATGTGTTGGGGTTTGGGTTTTAGCTGTTAGTTTCAAGTGGTGTTTTTCAGATAACCTCAACTGCTGCATGTTGAAACCAATAAAAAATTTAGGAGTTATGTGGGGAAAAGATTATTTTTGTTTTCTCCGGTCTCTCATTTTCATGATTATTTCTTGTTATCACCAGAGGTCTGTTTCTAGGACAGGTTAAAAAATACCTTCCTCATCCTTACCCACTGCTATGAACATTTTTATTAAGTGCCAGAAAATCAGAACTGAAATAGTTTGGTTCAACCCCCCTCCAAATCAGATTCAGAAATACCACCATGGCAGCATCTCATAGGAGCTACAAATTTCGGTGCCTCCTGCCTGTCCTGGCTGCATAGCTGTGACTGTTGGTCAGGAGATAGTCTGTGATGCAGCACAGGCTGTCCCCTCAAGGGGAGGGAGCAGCTACGTGGGAGAGGGCGAGAAGACACTTGTGAGGGAGTGTTTGTGGTATAGGGATCTGTGCAGGAGGCAGGGTGGGACTGGTGTGAGCAGCACTGTGTGTCTGTGCACGTAGCCTTTCAACACGGAGGTCTGGTCCAGCAGACCGTGGAGCTGCAGATGGGTTAGGCCTGTTTGGTGCAGTCCAAGCTTTCCTCCTTTCAAAGGGCAAACAAACTGTCACTGCCTGGAGAACTCGTGCTCTTTTAAGGTTTCTGTTTCATTCTCAGGTTACTCACGGGCAGGAAGATTTACACAGAAAAAGATGCACTGGAGGTAAGTAGGCAAAGGGTGGGATGTGTGAGGTCTCTTTCTGCACTCCTGTCTGCAGTGCTGCAGTTTGCAGTTTGTCTTTAACCTTGGAGTCTCTTTGGCCTCTGTCCTTTCCATGTGTTTATCATTAAAGCTTGTACACTCCAGGCACAAAACATTTCCTGGTTTAGTGTCAGACTTCTGAAGAAACTTCCCAAAAGAGCTCCAGATAAAGGGATTACAGTGATAATGTGCACATCTCTTTGAGCTTGCTTTCTGCAGCGAAGGAGGAGTGGCAGCAGCACACATGGCAGATACCCAGACACTGCCAGCTCTGTTATTACTGTATTATGTGCTCCAAATCAGAACCCCAGGGGACCACAGGCATTAGGAACATTAGGAATTAGGAAGTTTGGGGCTCTGCTGTCCACACTCAGCAATGCTGAGTGTGAGGACAGCTTTTCCTCATTCTCCCAGATAAATCCACAGCCTTGACAGCTGCTGTCACTGACACATGGAGATGATAATGGCCTGCAAATATATTGCATCGAGGTGTAAAGATTTGCCCTTTCACACAAAATGAAGAAAATAAAAAGCTGCAGGGCTTGATGGTGAAGGACAAAATAGAAATACGGTTTTATTGATGTCTTGAGAAGGGCTGAGCTCTTTGTTTTGTTGACTAGTCAAGTGCTTTCATAACAGACTGATGTTACTCCCTCCTAGTTTGGTTTTGAACTTCAAAAGAACACAAAATCTTTAAACAAACAGCAGCTGCAGTGGCACCCTGGAGAGTAGCTGGGGGTCTGTCAGCCCAAATGTTTGTTGTTTTTATGCTGTAGCAACGTCAGACAACATGGATTGGTCACCATCACATCACAGCAGGAAGCAGCTACAGAGAGCTCATCTCTCTGAATTTCCACTGCCCCAGTTTTACCTTACCCCACTGTGCTGGCTGAGGGTGATGAGCTGTGCTTCGTGCCACTGGCTGCTAACTGCAGCTCAGTTCAACTCATGTTCTCATCCTCACCAGTGGAACCAGAGTCTTGAGGAGAGCATCATTAGCTGAGCAGCCATTAGTTTTAGATTTGCATATTTCAGCTGCAAACATGAGTTGCGTGTGCTAAACAGATTTTCCAGTTAGTCTTCTGACTGATTCCTGCCACAGCTCTGATTTGTGATGGGCTTTAAAAAAATCTCTCCCAAAGAGACAGAATTAAACTTAGAAATGGAAACATTTTCAAAGCAGTTGTTTGCAGGATATTTTATTTTAATGTCCATCTTTCCAGCTGCATGTCATACATAGGTCTGAGTAATAATCCATGCTGGAATTTGTCCCCATTGGAGATGGTAGGAATTCTGGCATTGCTTTCCATAGTCTCATGCTTTCTTTCATTTTTTTAACAAGACTTATGATGACAGTGGTGTCTTTTAGCATAAAATTAAGTATGAAGTAATAATAATGTAGACGGGACTAAGTCCTAAAGCTAGAAATAGTGGAGATGAGGATCCTGGTGAATTGTGACTGAGAAATGAAATTTAGTTAAATATTACTGCACAGATTGATTGTGTCAGTGTATGCTGGTGGATTTACTGCTTCTTTAAAACCCAGCTGTGATGTCTGTGCAAAGAGGGCTGACAGCTGAAGAAACTTGGAGGCTTAGACAAGAAAGAAAAGCAATAAAGTATTAAAAAATAGCAGAAATAAATCCTTATCATTCAGCTGCTCATGAGTCATAGCTAGCCTGAGAGGATTTTTAGTTAAACTCTTCTGGGAGAATTAATATTTTATCCATGTTTTATACTAAACTCATTATTGAAGTCATTCTTTTTTCTGTGAAATCAAAATCACTTTTGTCTGTAGCAACCAATTGTGATGTCAGAAGTAGAGTATTAATGAGTTTAAGTGAGGAACACACGGAGTGGAAATACATCTGCAAAGGTGTATAATTTACAGCTGTAGTTTGGGGGTTGAAACAGAATGGGAAAAGACGAGTGAGACAGACACACTTGCGCCTCTGATTTAGATTTTTTAATTTTTGCTAACTCTAAAAGTAGTAGCTAAATAAGATTTCATTACCTGGAGTTGTTAGCTTTCTAGCAAATGCTTCAAGATGCCAGATCAGGTGCACGTGTCTGTATATTTATTCTCTTATTCTTTTGATAATATGTTCTGAGAACATGATGCAGGCAAAAAATCCGATCACAGCTGAAACAGAGTATTCTTTCCAGAGGAGCATCCAAAGATAACATAAACAGAGATGCTTGTATATTTTAACAAGTGTGTACAGTTTTCATTCCCCTATTTTTAAGTAATGGCCCTAATTGAAGTGGATTGTTTGAATAGAAATGGGTTTTTTCTCTGTACAAAAGATGCCAAAATAAGGTTCTTGTTAAAAATCTTCAGTACTAGGAATGAAAGTGTAATCAACACATACTGAAGTCACTGATTCCTGCCTTTTTGCACGTTGAAAGGTAATGGATATGCTCCATGCCATGGGACCAGAGACTGTGGTCATCACAAGCTCAGATCTACAGGCACCTCTAGGAAACGACTACCTGATTGCTCTGGGAAGCCACAGAAAAAGTAAGTCAAGAGCTCCTTGCTTAGCTGTGGTCTCTTTTAACCTGTCTGTGCTTGCAGTTATTCCTTGAAGAAGTAGTTTCATCCATCAGGCCCATCTGTAGTGCATGGGAGGAGCTTAAATCCCTCAGATCCCCAAGTAAACACCTTCTCCTACAGTAGTACCAGGGGAGGTAAGACTGCAGCTGCTCCATGAGGGAAGACAAGAGCTGAGTGTGATCATAGCACAGGCAGAACTCTGTCCCCACCCACAGGGCACAGACCCACAGCACCTGAATGAGGTGAGCAGGACAGGGGGGTGGTGGCAGGCAGGTCCCACTGACAGTCCAGAGTATGGGAGACAAGCCAGGCCTGAGATTAATCTGGAAAATCCAATCAGTAAGTCAGGACAGCAGGGCTGTACACGGGAACACCTGCAGCATAGCTCAGGCAAGGAGGCTTGTGCCCAGGCCTGAGCTTCCCTGCAGCTCCTGGGCAGAGGAGGAGGATGTCCTAGGTGGGGTTTATCAGGGCTGTTTCAGCCCCTAGTACTGACCCCGGTAGTAAGGATATAAAAGAGGAACTTGGAATGTTGGAGTGCTTTTCTGAAAAGTCACACTGTCATGTTAGCAGATTGTCCCTCCCTTGATAGATTATAAAATACCCTTGATAAGTTATAAAATACCCTTCTGCTTCTTCTCTATATCCCCTTCTGTAGTCTCACCAAGGTTCATTGTGTGTTCACTGTTTTCACCTGAGAAGGGCACAGTTATGAGGGATGTAGAATGAAGGTGGTAGCTCCTTCCTCCCCCTTAAATGAAGTATGTACAGTATAGAAGTTGTAAATGCAGTCCCAAGCTGGCCATGTTTTGGAAGGCTGTGCCTTTGAAAAGAGATGGTACAAAGTCTACAGTATTCCTTAGCAGCTTTACATTCCAAGCAGCAAAGGAATTAAAATCTGATGATGACTTTTAAAACGATTTCTTTGTAAATTCCAGTGATTGTTACTGTATTAGTTTCTGGGTCTGTCACTTAACTGTGTATCTGTGTTGTAGCTAAAGCAGATGGTACCAGGATAACACAAAGAATTCGAGTGGAGTCTCCTAAAGTGGATGCTGTGTTTGTTGGAACAGGAGACTTGTTCGCTGCTATGCTTCTGGCATGGACACACAAGCACCCCAACAATTTGAAGGTGTGGGAGAAGTTACTCATTTCTCTGCAAGTTTGGACCTTGTTTCTCTTGTGTTTTTTTAAAAACTTCTATTCTGTCACATTTTTTAAAGACTGTCTTCTGTTTTGGCTTTTTTTTTCCCTCACCTCAGAGAAAAAGCCACAGAATTTCCCTTTTGCCAAAAGGGACAGTAAACAGTCATATTTCAATTAGATTGATTTTGTAGTTTTGCCAAGTAAGATGTTCTCTCTAGAGAGACAGACTGCATGCATGTTTATAATTACGTTTTTTATCCTCACTTCATAATAAGCTTTGAAAATAATTTCTCAGATCTATTTTTCCGCTTCTTTCCCATAAGGACATAGAGTCCTTGATACAGGTATATGGTTTCTAATACCTGCTTTGGGAGAATTAAGTCAAAATTTCTTTTTTTCTAAACTCTACATTGCATAATTGTCATTCTGTTTCTTTGGTCAGTCATGCTTTCCTCTCAATAGCAGTGTTTTTGAAATAATATGAATTAATATTAAGTACTGTTGAAGTAGGCAGCTGAAGTTTTACTAAAACCTGAATATGTTGTGTTGATGCAGGTGGCATGTGAAAAGACTGTGTCAGCCATGCAGCATGTTCTGCAAAGGACCATTAAGAGTGCAAAAGGTAAATTCATCCAGACCTTGGTCCCTTGTTCTGCCTGGACTGGCATCAGAAGAAATTTTCAAGGCGCTTTCTGGGTTTCCTGACTAAAAAAAAAAGCAGCCCCTCAGTGCAGAAGCAGGCAGAGAATTTACAGAATGAGAGCTTGGTAGTTCTGTCTGCTTGTTCCTTCTGTGTCCTCCAAGGCCATATTTGACAAGAGCCGACTGCAGGTGTCACTGTTTAGCTTGTGGTGGATGGCAGTCGTGCTGACTGTGCCTGACTCAGCGCTGCAGAACCGGCAGAACTTGAGGAGGTGCTGAGTTTGGTGTGCCAGAGAGCTCCTGCTTCAGTGTAGCTCACTCACTGTCCCTCTGAGCGTGTGTTTAGCACAGAGAGGGCTTTATCGACTAATAACAGCTTCTTTGCTGTGTTGGCCATGTGGGGAGTGATTTTTTTTTTAGCTTCTCTCCCCTTGGAGTTCCCTTGTCTTTCAGTTCTTGAGGAAATCTGTGGGTTCTCTGAGCTGTGTGACTTCCTAATTAACAGCAGAGTTATTTCTTTCCTGGAGAGAGGTGTGGAACAGTGGTGATAAGAAATCACAGTGCTGACCTGGATTTTCCACCTTGGAAGCCTTTACCAGGGAGTAGTAAGGGAGACTGGGGAAGGGAGGAAGGTAGAAAAAAATCGCGGGGTAACAGAACAATGTAACTTGTTTCTTTCTGTACTGCTGTTTTTAATGACATTCTGATGTCATCTTTTTAGTGCAAGCTGGAGAAGGAAACAAACCAAACTCAGCCCAGCTGGAACTGAGAATGGTCCAAAGCAAAAAGGACATAGAAAACCCAGAGATCATAGTGAAAGCCACCGTGTTATAAAGGCTCCACGTCTCCAATAACGCACAATGTATCGATGTCCTCATTTCTTTCCTGTAACTTGTAATATTTGCCTTAGATCTGTGACAGAAACCTGACTTTTCATGAAATAGTGCCCAGCATAGGCAGATATCCACTCTCAAACATATGTGCTGGCCTTGCTCAGTTTTAAAAACAGAACAGTTAGTGTGCATTGAAGCATATTCCCAGGTATCCCAATGTCTGTCAGATTCACTTAGTCTGTGTGATTACCCAGGGCAAGAGAGCAATGTTCCTGCCTTGCCAAAGACTGTAGATGTGAATTTGCTAATGGAATGCTTGACTGACTTGGAAAATGTATTTCAAGATGGCATCTAGTGCCAATGGAGCTGGCTCCATGCTCCCTTTTCCTGGAGGTACCTGGTTACCTACTCTGGTATTCAGTATCTCGGCTGCTATGAAACTAAGCAGGGTTAAAGCTACACACACAGTTCTGGTTGTGTGTAGGAGTACTTTGAAGATGTTTGGCGTGTTCAGTACTCTGAAGTGACCTTGAGGTGTCATTCATGTTACTGATCTCTGCTCCTGTTTCTTGTCCATGAACAGCTGCACAGTTTCAGTTGTCACAGGTTCTGGCTGCTTATTTCTCGTGTCCATGGGTGCCCACATGATTTTCCTCCAAAAGCTGCTCCAGAAATATCTTCATTAACAAGATCATGCCTTTATTCAGTAGCACTGGTTCGAAGTGTGTAGTTCTACCTCCGAGGCCAGGTTTGATTCTCTGTTTTTTACCTAAGGGCAAAAGAGAAAGCAGCTCTTAGCCTGAAAGTTGTTTGTTCATCGGGGGTGGATGTACTTACAAACTACATGGGCACTTCCACTTAACATTAGTGAGCACTGCTGGCAGGCTTAGCAATGAAGCAATATGGGAAAAGTAGTATTTTTTGTTTAGTGAGGTCTGGTAAGTTACTTGTGTTTACCCAATGCAGTGAAACAGAAAAATTAACTTGTTCATAATGTCTCTGTAAGCAACACCAATTAGAGATTACAGAAATACATTATTATTATTATTAATGTTATTATTATTAATGCTTCTTGATTTCAAAATTCTGCTTGATAAGGCTTCAGAAGGGGATTTTTTATCATTTCAGTGTCCTCTGGATCACAGCCACATACAGAAGCAGCAGGGCAGGTCTGCTGACGGGTATTGGCCACTCACACTTGCGTAGGATTTCTGTATGGTATCCATGTTCATGCTTGTCCCAAGTTGAGGTCTAGTGTGATGTTACATCCAAATTGAGTTGATGAGTTTTACTTGTCTCAGACTGCATAAGGGGATGGAAATTGCATTTCTAATTGACGTCCTCTCATTCATTTGGCATCAGAAGTGAAAAAAAAAATCATGTTACTTGGGAATTTTAAGAAAAAAAAATCAGCAGGAATTCATCTACAAAAAGTGACTCTTCTGTCACAGTTTTTAGTAACCAGTGTCATGAAATAACTTTCTAGCAATAATAATTTTGGTGTTGCTAAAATTAGCAGTCAGTAACAGAGCTATGAGCTCGTGCCTGATACCCAGCATGTAAAAAGATGTGAACTACCTTGACAGTGTGTACAAGTATCTGATGGGAAGCAGTGAAGAGAGAACCAGGCTTTTCTCAGTGGTGCCCAAGGAAGTGATAAATAGGCAGTGGCACGAATTGAAATACAGGAAAATCCATTTACACATTAAAAAATATATTTCACTGTGAAGGTGATCGAACACTGGTACAGGTTGCCCAGAGAGGTTGTGCAGTCTCCATCCTTGGAGATACTCAAATGCTGACTGAACGTGGCCCTGAGCAGCCTGCTGTTCTTGGCCCTGCTTGCTCAGGGGTTGGACCAGAGGATCTGCAGAGGTCCCTTCCAACCTCAGCCATTCCATGATTCTCTGAGCACATCCAACTGCCTTTCTTTGCAGCGCTGGATTTTTAAATTGATGCAAATATTTTTTTCTCCCCGCAACACAAACTTCCAGATGGGCTGGAAAATACTCATTTTAATATTTTGCCCCCTTTATAGGTAAGCTGCTGTTTGCTTGGGCAGCTGTGTCAGGAAGACAATTACCTCTTTTGAGATAATTGCTTTCAGCAAAGACATTTAAATACTGTAGCTGGTGATGCATTTCAACAGTTGAACACTGAAAGGATTTTACTGTTTCTAACATTGATTAACCAAGTGCTGCATGCTGTATTCCAAACATAACTATGAGTTTATTAATCTTTTAAAATTAGACTGTTTCCTGTGGAAGTGTATAATCCCTACCATCCTCTTTGGAAGAAGGGATCAACATCCTGAATTTCCCTGCCTGTACAGACGATGGTCAGTGCCCTTTTAGTAAATGTGAGACAGCACGATTTTATTTTGCAATTGGATTAGACAGACTTCACAAGAGGATTGAGAGAAAGGCAAGGGATGTTTTCTCTGAAATAAAGAAATTTGGAATTCGGGAAACTTGGAGCTACCTTGCAAACAAGGTTGTCTTTGTCAACCGTAATGAGCTGTGATCTTGACATAAAAGACAAAGTGATTTGTTTGTTGGAGCAGTTTATACCTGTCAGGTGTAATCTTTTCCCACTTCTTCAAAGAATGGATCAGTTCAGTAATTCACACATTCCTTAGAATCTGCGGCATATCCATGTTAAAACAAAAACGAATATTCAGACTAATGTGCTCAATTTGCAAAAGTTCCTGTTTCACAGTAGCCGGATCCTGTAGCAATGGGCTGCTGGCTTCATCTGCTTGAGTCCCTGAGGGTTGCTCATGTGATACCTGCTTTAAACTCCCGCTGACCTGATCTAAATTAGGTCAGGTTTATGTCTTCAGTGAAGAATTGGGCTTAACATCTCTTGCCAGGAACAAACATCAGAAATTATCTGTAAGTGTATTCTGTAGCTAACGTTTCGTAGCCACAGCAGGCTAACAGGTATTTTTGAATGTCAAGGTACACGTTTTTATTTGTTTAGAGTTACACAAAGCTCATGTGCAGAACAAAATTCAAAGACTCAGCACAGTCCTGTCTAATATTTCATTCCCTCCTTTCCTCCTGCATATAATACCTGTATCATTTTCTGAGTTCCTGCTGTCTGTCTGGTGCAGCTGGAAAGTGTCTCAGTGGCAGACAGTGCCCACTATTTATTTAGGGGCTTGGAGGAGACTGACCAGCATTGTCTGATTCACTTGCAAACCCTTAGTTAAAGATAAAAGGTTAATTAAACTAGCTTCGATCCTAATGATTACAGGAGAACAAGCACTTTAGCCCGGAGAGTGGAGTCTGTAATAATGGATGACCTTCCATGGCCATCCTGAGAGCACGAAAGGTGTAACCCAGCAGCCCAGCAGCACTCACCAGCTGGGGGCTGCTGCCTTCACTGCCACGTGTGTGAAGTCAGAGGTGCACGAGGCTTCTCATGCTGCAGCACATGGAAGCATGGGAGAGGTGAATGCTTTGTGTTTGTGTCCACCCGACTTCCCTAACATTCTTTCTCCATTCTGGAATTAATTTGTGTCGGATCCCTTTTTCCTGGAGTGATTTTTGCAGTGCCTGTGGCCACTGCTCAAGTCCACCCACTCGTTTGCAGAGCCACCTGTGCAGGAGAGACCAAAAGTTGTTTACAAACCATCTACTCTGGGCCTGGATTAGTCTCTACATGCTGAGAATTGAGACATTGTGCTAAAATCAGTGCTATTCACACTCAATAGAAACACTTCAGAATCCTGCAGTACGAATTGTTAATGTTTGTGTGCTGATTTTTATCTCAAGGGGGGAGAAATCTCTAACCCATGTGTTGTTCAAAAGAATTGGAGGACCAAGGTTTCCAGCTACCCATACTGCCTTTTGAGTATCTTAACTGTGTCTTGATTGGATGGCGTTAATTTGTTGTCTGAGACTGTTATGGTGATTGTATTGATTAATTTTATTTTTAAATATGTGGCAAGGAAGATTGTAATAAAAGCATCTACGTTTAATATACTGTGCACACTCAAATTGTTAGATCCTATTTTTAAATGTGTTAATCATTTCCGAATTGAACAGCACAAGAATGGTTTGATAGTCTTGCTGAATAAAGTGGATGTAATTAAATTTTTTTCCTTAGTTATGTCCTAGGATAGAGAAAGGGTAGTTAATGGAAGAGAGCACATTTGTGCCCTGTTATCATCTTTCTGTAAGATATGGATGTGGAAGTGAGTAACATCCTTGTTGTCTTAATTTTTATTTTTCTTAATGATGTTTCATGGGAAGAAAATTGCTGGCATTCTGCACCACTCCCTTGCATTCCTCTTACTTGTATGTGTAGGACCTCGTTGTGTTGTGCTCTTTTTTCCTGCAAACAAGGTGAGAAGAGGGTCTTGGAATAAGAACCATAACTCATGTTGAGATCTCCTTCTTGTGCAGCATTTAACTGCACTCCACTGAACTTTTGCCTCACTGTGTAGGGTGGAACATACAGGACTGTAGAGTGGGAAACAAATGTTCCTCAGGTGGGAACAAGAGCTTCTGTCAGCACTCAGCAGTGTCCCTGCCAGGGTGGTGGCTTGCAGGAGGATGAGAGCAAGGATCCAGGTTAAGGAGAGCAGAAAGTGCTGTGTCATTACACTTGTGTCCACTGGAGAAGTTTGTTTTATATTTATACTAAAGAAAACCACCTCTCCTGAGTAAAGGTCCTTGCCCAGTTACAGAGTGCTTTAAAAAGCTGAGACACGTTACAAATTTTGGTCACTCTGGGACTGAAATGTTTCTTCATAAAAGGAAACTCAACCCCTTCTTTTACATCCCCTTGAAGCCGTACTGGCATATTGACTGTCGTCATTCCACTCCTGTTAGAATCCCAGGATTAGATATCCAGAGAGCTGTTCTTCCTGAAAGCACATGTTCTTCATGTTCCTGGTAAGTGAGAGCCTGCTGAGCAGTTCTGTAGCTTTCTAAAACACGTCCATTAAAGACATTTGTCAGCCATGGAAACTAAGCTTCGAGATGTTCGATCACAGCCCAAAAATAGCTCTTTCAAATAAATGAAAACTCTTGAAAGTGCATTATTTTCAATAAATGAGTAAACCAGCGAGTTTATACATGCATGCAGGAGCAGATTTCAGGCAAATCCCTGAGGTTCAATCAGTCACTGGAGGAGTGTGCCCTGAGCAAAGGGCTGCTGCTGGCAGGGCACTGCTTCAGGAGAGACCCAGCTACTTCTCACCATTTCCCAGAAGAGAGGAATGTGGTGTGGCATTCAACAGCCAAGGAAAACTCCCATCTGCTTCACCAGGAAACCAGTGCCAGGTGACAGCCCCAGTGCCACCAGTTTGGTGCTTTTGCTGCTCTGGCAGCAGTGGACATCGAGGCAGATGGGACGCTCCTGAACGTGCACACGTTCCTGACTCAGTGCCTCCACAGTGCAAATAATGGTAATAAATCCCCAGTAATCGTAATAAATCCCCAATTTTCAGAGCAGTGAATAAGGCAGTACATTATTCAGAGAGAGAAAACCAGCAATATGAGAAGGCTGTGCCATATGTTACCACTGAAATCACACTTACCTATTGCCCTCGTGGTTGCATTGCTGTTTAGAAAAAAAATCTGTGTGTAGAAGAGTGTAATTTATGTACTCTGTGTGTGTGTGTGTGTGTGTATGTTGAAGCTTTATTTGCAATGTGGTAGGGGTGGGAAACAGAATTCGGGGGGCTGGCTGAGTAGGCCTTCAGGATGTGAGCAGAAGGTCTTAAAGAATTATATTTTTATAGATTGTGCTGAAGCTTTGGGTCCCAGCCACACTTAGCCTTTTCTTCCAGAGAAGTAAAATGGTTTGGAAAGAGAGTCAGGTGGCTGTAATATAGTAGGGATAGTACAACCCCACCAGCCCTGGACAAACTGAATAACTTAATAAAAGATGCCTTTTTAAGTAATATTTTTTTAGTGCTGAATTGTTAAACAAAGAAATATTTATGAGCAAACTTTCTATGTACCTAAAGTTTGTGTGGTGCTTTGTACTGACTAGGTAGACCTGTTATATGTTTACACATCTTAAATGATTGTCCTTGAGGCGTGTGTAGTAATTCAATGACTTCTATGCCAGAAAAAAAATGAAGTTCTGTGTAATAGCAAATGATTTAATTTCTGATGAAACTGTAGGCTTTCTAGTGTTTGTGTATTTTTCTGGTTGGCCATTACAAGTTGTATCCTTCCTGCAGTAAGGCTTGTACTCTTGATTGTAGAGAGGCAATAGGATGGCAGATAACCATTGTTAAACAAGAAAACCCTAAATATTGCTACCTTATCCATTTCAAAATCAGGTAAGCTTTGTGGCAGAAGCCTGAAATTTTGCGTTGGAATCAAGTTTCAAATACATCTGGGGTAGGTTAAAAATTGGGGATGGGTTTGTTTGTCTAATTAAATAAGACTTGGAGGTCTTAAAAGTGCTGCTAGCAACATATCCATGGCCAGGCCAAGGGATGGAACAAAAGTGGCTTGTTCCCATTGTATGGACCTGACCAAGCTAGTTCACAGCTTGTGCTAAACCTGTGCACAGACAGGTGAACAGACAAAGGGGAGAAAGTAAAGATTTTTTCTTTGTAGTTTGTCAGCTGTAATAGCGTGAAGAATTTTCGTTGTTTGTTCTGAATTCAAATTCATAAATACCTTCCAGAAGAGCTGATTTACCAATAAAATCCCATTCAGTCAAAAGGCAAAGCCTTTGACAGGGTTCAAAACCGGAGCAGGATTTTTTCATCTTGCTAAACATACTGAGTCTTTGTTTCTTACGGCTGGGAGACCGGGGCTAAAGCTCAACTGTCGAGATATATTAATTTTTTTAGCTGAACTTTGGGGTCTCTCTAAAAAGGGCAGGGGTCTGCAGCATAAAGGAGTTTTTGGAGCATGGTCCTATGATAAATGTCATCACCTACTGCAGCAGCTGGTGATGTGGCAAAACTGAGTATCACTTGTTACATCCCTTTTAATAAATGTGGCAGCGTCCTCACCCCTCTTGTGAATAAGTCACCACTGCAAAAAGCAGAGGAGAATTTATCACGAGTTTTTCTCCAGAGAGTTCCCGATTTCTGGATGTGTTAAAAGAGAAGCACTTCTGCTTTGCTAAGCTGGCAGGAGAAATGTCACCGAGATGAATAATGCATTGCTGAGGAGGGAGGCTGTGGCAGGGAACAGCAGTGCTGGGGATATGTTGTGCCTGGCTTTTCCTCCCCTGGGAATCTGGGGGTGCAGTGTCCCCGTGGCGGTGGCTGAGGGGTTGTTTTGCCTGCATCCTCCCGTGGGGGAAATGTGGAGGAGTTATCCTGAGCAAAGGGGAGCTGGGGTCGGTGTGGAGCTGCTGGGTTGGTTTGGCAGTGCTGCACCGGGGCTGTGGTTCTGCACAGCCCTGTGTGCACCCAAAAGCCCGTGAGGTACAGCCCCCTGCCTGCCTGGCCGCGGTGTAATTCCCTTACATTTCTTCTGCAGGCCATGGAGAACCAAGAGACTCTGGAAGTGCGTTGTTCAGATGATTCAGGCAAGGTTTTTGGTTTTTTGGAAAGAAAGGTAGAGAATTGTCAGCTGCTGTGGTAGATACAACCCATCCAGCTCAGCTACACCATAAAACCGTGCCCTAACCTTCCCCTCCCATCACCTCTGCTGGCCCTGATTTGCCTGTCCCCGTAACATAAAGGAGCTAAAATCAATGGGGAATTTATCCAGTCAAAATCTCCGAAGTTTTAATCTTCCTTAGCTCCCTTAACCTCCTCATCCTGGGAACAGATAAGTGCTAGTGCTGCTGCCAGGGAAGGTCTGGGACAATGCAGCTGGCTCAAAAGGGGGGAGAGTGGAGTTGCCTCTTTCCCTGGCAGTGAGATGCTGGGTGAGCAGGACCTAACTGCCGACCTGCACTGTTAATGGTAAAGAAAACAAATCTTTGTGAGTGAAGTACTTGAAAGAAGAGCTGGCCATTCAGTAATCAGAGTTTGGTGTCCTCAATCCACCCCATCCCCTGTGTCACAAAAACCTAATAGTACTAATAAACTCAGTGTGGCTGTTCTTAATGATCTCTGTGACGCTTGTGCCTAGCAGAGTAGAAAACAGCATCGAGTAAAGCAGTGCTCTAAACAGGGAATATAACAGGAAGATCCAGGTGGAGAAATCGTCAAGTTTGTTTTCACAGCACTTGCACGGTGTCAGAGTTGTCCAGATCTCTTTCCTTTCCCACCCCCTTTCAGCAAGGGAGAAATGTCATAAATAAATAAACAAATAAATAAATAAAGGCAGTTACCTGGGAATTTATGTGGCATTAGTATTCATTTTCATCGAGGGATTGATACATCTTTCCACACCAGAGGGCTCTGGTTCACAAGGGGTTTTCAGAGGTGTGATAGGGCCTGTCACAGCTGGCTTGGAGCAGAGTTCTTGGGACACAGCAGTGACAGATGGCACTGGGATGCCACCTGCAGGCACTCCTGTCCTGTACTTGGTACAGCACGTGTATTCACGTGCCTGATACGTGCTAGGTGTGGATACATGCCTTGGTAGGGAAGGAAACTTGGGCTTGTTGCTGGAGCTGCAGTGACAGGAGGAAACCCTGGAGAATTCAGCACCATCCAGTGATCCTGCCATTTGCTGTCAGTGTTTGTTAGTGCAATGTATCCCCTTTCAGTGTTGTTTTCTTTCTGGGAGATGGGAGATTGGCAGCCCATACACTGCTTTAACATGCTTTTATCTGGCTGAATGTGAAAAACTAATCAACATTGTTAAAAATGGAGGGGGAGGATAGCTATGAATTTGCCTAGGACCTGACTGAGTAGAGAAACCATGAGATTTGTCTCTAATTCAGAAATAATTCAGTACTGACCAAATGAGTGCCATGTCTTCAACGGGCAGTAGCACCTGGAAGAGGCCAATATTTAGGGTTTTTGCCCAAAGCACATTTAGCCCTGCTCTACTGTTTAGTGAAAACGCCCAGTGCAGATGCCACCAGAGCCTCATCTCGTGGAGTAATGCTGTAATAAAGAATGTGGTTTTCTTGTGCAAGTCTTGACCTCTTCTTATGAAAGTAACACACAACTCAGTATTTTCATGGTGTATAAGTGAAATGTAATTTTTTTTTTCAATAAAATACATTTCCTTTCCTAAACATGGGTCTCTGGTCTTTTTCCCTTGGCGATGTTTCTCTTTCAACACTAATGGAGCTTTGGCCTTCTGTGTCTTCTCCCTACGTATGTGAGCCACAGCTCTGTGCTCTTCCTGCGAAGCCTGACCTCGCTTCCAGAAATCACATAATTTCTTTTTCCTCCTGAGCTCCAGAAGGAGTTCCCTGTTCAGCCACGCTGGCCTCCTGCTCCACGAGCTTGACTACAGGGGAATCATCTGCTCCAGTGGTTCTAAAAGGTGTTTCTTAAAGTCTGACCTACACTTGTGGGCTCCCTAAACCCTCAAAAGCAGGTTCTGAGTGTACTCTTTTAAAACAGCTCCCTGCACAGCCTAAAGTTTGCTCTCCTGCAAATCCAGGGTAGCAACTCTGCTGTCCTTTTTTCTCTTCGCACTGAAGATTTTATACTCTGCCATGTCATGATTTCTGTGGCCAAGGCAGCCACAAACCACCCCATCCCACGAAAGTCCTCTGCTATCCACAAAGAGCAAGTCTAGGAGGGCATCTTTCCGAGGTGTCTCCCTGAGTGTCTGTGATAAGAAGTTATTTCCTCAAAAAACCAGGAATTTCCAAGATCTGCTCATCTTAGCAAAATAATATTCCCAGCTGGTGTCTGGGAAGTTGAAATCTTCCACAAGGATGAAGAAGTCTGCCAGCCCAGAAATTTCTCCTAATTATTCTATAGAATAATTCCTTGATGCTGGGCCATCAGTAGCACACACCCACTACAAATTCCCTTTCTTTTCCACCCTCCCCAGTCCTCACTCCAAGGCTCTGAACCACATCATCACTAACTGCAAGGGCTGTACAATCCAACCTCTCCCTTACACCTCACCTGCCTCTCCTGAGCCTGTACCCTCCATCCCAGCACTCCCAACATGGGACCTGTTCCAAGTCTCACCAAAACCAACGATACTGGAGCTCTGGGAGCTGCCCAGCACTTCCACTCCATCTGTTTGTTTCTCCTGTTTCTCATACAAACCTGGGAAAAGGTCTGAAAAGAGTTGAATATTTTAGGGGAAAGAGCAGAAGCTGCTTCCTCCTCACAGCCCTGTGAGAATGAGGGGTTAAGAACCACCATCAAAGGAGTTGGCAAGAAGCAGGTTTTAATATGAATTTATGAGAGTGCAACTTTTAATTGAGTTCAGTGGCAAAGTTGGCTCTATTACTTAGGACATGGATGAAGCACACATAAGAAAATCAGATTAGAATCAATTTAGGATGATTTACACAGAGACCAGAGATGCAGAAGGGTAAGGGGGCAAAGGATATGGATACGAAAAGATAAGGGTGCAGAAGGGGTTAGCAGCACTTAATCATCAACTAGTTTAAAATTCATGAAGTGGCTCAATAGGATTAGCTACAATTATAGCAGTGACTTAATTACAGATTCATGATAACATTGACACCATAATCAATGCACATGGATGCACACGGGCAAGGAGATGGATACATCTATATTTATATGGAGATGTGTACAGAGCTCTATCCAGCTCCATCCATCTATCGATGATGCTCAGGGCTCCATCCAGTCTGGAAGTGTTCAAGGCCAGGCTGGATGTGGCTCTGAGCAACCTGGTCTAGTGAAAGATGTCCCTGCCCATGGCAGGGGGTTGGAACTGGATGATAGTCAAGGTCCCTTCCAACCCAAACCATTCTATGATTCTGTGGTATCTATCTATATTTATCTGTATCTGTATTTATCAACTTACTCCAGGGGATCTGTGGTGCAAGACACTTGGCTCTCACATGTCCCAGAAAAAAAATAGGAGCGTCTCCTGAAAAAAGGAGTGACACAGGAGGTCAGTGGGGCAGTCAGGTCTTTCCCTGAGTCAGCCAGGAGAGCTGAGAATCAGGAACTGGGTGGAAAACACTGCCCTTGCTGTCCCCCTTGGGACAGGTTTGAGTGCTGCGGTGCTGGTGCAGAGACCAGCCAGCCAGGGGGAATAAACGAAAGGAGGAAAAGACTTCGGAGGTGGGTGTGACTCCGGGGAGAATTTCTGGATGTAACTCAGCTTCTGAACACGGAGTTTACCTGCTACAGAAAGGTCACGTTCTGCCTTTGAGCTCTGCGTGTCCTGTTTGTGCCCCAGGAGTGCTGCTGCAGATGAAAGGAGCTGGAGTCCTCACATTCCTGTGCCAGCATTGGAGTGTGACTGCCCAAAGCCCAGCCCTCTCCATGGAGCAGGCTGGTTATCCCCTGGTGGGCTTTTTTCACTCTGTTTTCCTCTGGTAAATAAGTTTAGTTGCAAACACAGTGGAAGATCATTGCAAGAGGAATATAAGGAAATAATAAAAGCTACTAACACCTCCCTATCCCCTTGTCCCCCCTTTAATTCCAAAGACTAGCTTGAATAATAAGCATAAAAAATGAACAGGAGGGTAATACACAGCACTGGCAGCCTTTTGATTGGAGCTGAATTTTGAGTCAGGTCCCACAAAAGGCTTCAGGAGGGCTGGAAAGCCACGGCATTATTCATAATGCTCATTAGCTGCCTGCCAGGACAAAGGCAATTAAATGTGCTGTCAGCAATACCTCAGCTGCAGGGAAACCAGGGAGGGATTTAACATCCCCCTTCACTCCATCCAGCATTTCACTGCTGGGTCCCAGGTGCTGCAGGTGATGATGCAGCATCAACACATCCAGGTGCCTTCTTCAACCCGGGCTCCTGCAGCTGGGGTTTTTGGGCTGTGCTGTTGACCAACAAGGCTGTTTGAGTGCAAAAACCAACTTTTCTAATGCTGGTGAAGGTTGAGCTTTGTGTTTAATATTTAAACGACGGTTTGCTAAATCACTGCTACAAAAAAACCCCAGGTGCCCTTGTCACTAAGAGCAAACACACCAATCTAAGGCACACTTTTAGAGGTCACCTGTGTTATTCCCTGGATCTGAATAATTCTTGAGTATTCCTGAGGCTTTTTTACCCCCTTGGCAGCACAGTTAAGCAGCACTGGCTGCAACAGAGATTCCTTGGATGGGTCAGGGTGACAGGGGCAGGGAGAGACGAGGTTTTCAGGTGTGTGGTGAACTTTCCAAGTGCTCTGCTGGTTAAATACCACCAGTGCAGGGCACCCCACTGAGCTTTGTGCCTCTCCCCAGAGCCCTCCCTTCAGCTAGCAAGGAAGCCCATGGTGAGCTGTTTGAAGGAGCTGATCCTGCTGGAAACCACAACTAGCCGAAAAGAGGATTGCTTTTCACCTGTATCAGTGTCCTGAGCCAGCAGGCTGCCAGGAGCAGTGCAGGGGCAAAGGGCTGGAAGGAGGGAGGAGGGCACAGATATTCAAGAAATTGCTTAGGACCTTGTAGAGACAGGTAGTGAGATCCTCACTTCACACAGACAGATAAATGGGGTTAAGAAGTGGGTTGTTCCTGCCTTTCCCTTGGGACCGGGGACATGGTGATTATGGGATGATTCTGGAGGAGGGAGGTGACTTGTGCCCCAGGCCCTGCCTTTGGGGAATATTCTCAGAGAGCCTGGGTGGAGCTGACTTACCCCACCACACTCCACAGGGACTGTTTCCTTGCCTGTTAAATGGCTTCCTGCAGAGCAGAGGAAGGCATGAAATAATAATGATGCAATACCTGGGAAACAGTGCAGCTGCTGATTTATTGGTAAGTAGCAAATATTTGACTTCACCTTTGCCATGCTGGAGTGCTCTGAGGGTGGCCAAACCTGGGCTAACCAGCCCTGCAAAGCACCCTGGCAGGTGAATGGATCCCCTGTTTTGGTCCCAGTGCTCCAGGGAGAGGGAACTTCTCCCCCTGTGTTTCCCCATACCCAGAGACCCCCCAGGAACCCCCCAAATACTGGACTGCTCTTCCCCTCTCTGAGGTGAGGGGTGCTCCTCACTGCCTGAGATGGAGGGTTGTGGATAACCTCAAGAGGTGCCCAGCTGGAAACCCAGATTTTTGGAAGGTGAATGGGAAAAAACCTTTTGAAACAAGGGCATGGTGCACCAGAAATGTGCAGGAAAATATCCACAGTGTTAACTGGACAAAAATGCAAAGAGGAAAAAAAAGGCAGTTTTAAATGGGAAGAAAACTCTGAGCTTCTTTCCCAGGTGTTCAAAATATAATTATCTTTACTGTGCTGTGTTTAATAGCTGTGAAAAATGTAGCAGGGGAGTTATTTGCATGTTCCTGGTCTATCATGGTAGTGCTGCTCTTGTACCTGGGCTCAGAGCTGCTGTCACTCCCTCCAGGCACCCCAGCTGGGCAACTCTTCCAAAGCAAAGCAGGACAGCAGAGTTTTTCCCTCCCTGCCAAAAAACGGTGCGTCCAGGCCATCCCCACCTACCCCTTCTCCCTTCCCTCCCAAAGTCTCTCACGAACACTTGAACTGAAGCTGGTGAGTTTTCCAGCTCAGAGCGAATGTCTCTTCCCAGCCATATGAGGAAATTGCCCCAGCTGGCTGAGGAAATTACCCCAGACTAAACAAAATTGATCCAAAAATGGCCAATTCTCACTATAATAGAGATGCAGAAACACTGGAGAAATCAGAATAAAGCAAAAGGCTCCCCTGCTTTTGAGAAAGCTCCCTCGAGTCTGTCTGTCAAATATGACCTTGCTGTGTAAAGCTTGCACGTGGTTGTCTAAAGCTTCAGCCCCCATGCAAAATCCCAGTTCCTGGATGGTGCTGCTGTGGCAGGCTGGGAATGCACATCTCTCCCTGGGGTGCTGTGTAGGCAAGAATTTCAGCTTGTGCTTCAGCAATTAATGGGCGTTATCCTAAAGTGCTGACTTTGAGGACACAGGAGGGTCCTGGGTGCTGTCCTGAGCACAGGAGCTGCAGCACAGAATGAGGGTTCTAGGGATGAAGAGAGCAGCTGGCTCTTGGAAAGCCCTTTTATCCTTTTTGCATCCCTAAGTGATAATTTTAATTAGCTGCTACACAGCCTATGGGGGCTTACAAAGGGCCAAGGAAAGGCTGAGAGAGAAGATCTGTAAAATGGTTCCCATTCTAAAATTAGGAGACTCAATCCAAAGCATTATATCAGGACCTCAGTGATTATAAATTGATTTTGGTCTTGATTTATTATTAAATGACTGGGGTTTTCTTCATCTTTTTTCTTGGAAGAACTTACCCCACCTCAGAACTGTGAGGTCAGCCTGGGGAAATCTTTTATAAGGCCTGGAGAGGGAAGATGGAGCAGCCAGAAATGATCCCAATTTACATCATCTTGCCAGTGCCTGTGTGTGCTCATGGGAGTTTCTTCACAGGCTCCTGTCCTTACTTTGATCATAAAATCACCCAAACCTTAGGTTTGCTAAAACCAACCCTGACAAGCTTCAATAAACAAAGCCAAAAGGAGCTGAAGATTGGATATCTGGGATCTTAAATTTATGATCCTTCAGGAATGTTGGAGTAACCAGAAGATACAGAGGAGATAAAGGCCTGGAAAGTTGGAAGCTCCCTGCCTGAGAGAAAGATGATAAAAGGACTAAAAAATGTGGGCCGGATTAGCATGAAGAGTGAGAGATATGACACCTCTTGGAGTTCTCCAACCCTCAGCTTTTCCATACTCAAGAGGATGGTCATCAAAAGCTGACAGCAAGGCCGGGATGGAATTCCTCACTTCTCAAGGCTCCACCCTCGCCCGCTGAGAAATACCAAGACATTTGAAGTATTTCACTGAAGTAAAGGGGAATTTTTTAACAGGAATATCTTTATATATTTTATCCTTCATACATATATTTATCTTCTTTTTTTCCTTTGTGAGTGTGCATCAGTTAATTGATTTAAATCCCTATAGCAAGTATAGTATAAACACTGGGATCTCAGATCTATAATTAAATCACTATTGTGACTGTAGTAAATCCTATTGATTCACTCCATAAATGTTTAGTCGATGATTAAGTGCTGCTAAATCCTTTTGATAGAATCTGTAGAGGAAGTCTGAGACTAAGACAGGACCTAGCTCACCTAAGCTTCACTTGATCAGGAGTTTAGAGAGCAAGAGGGTCCTCTTTGATCAGTGGGAGGGTTGCCCTTAAACTTTTCATCTTCAGTCGGTGTGTAAATCATTCTAAATCAATTTTAACTCAATTCCCTTTGTGTGCTTCATCAGTGCAGTAAGTAATAGAGTGACCCTTGCCATCGAATTTTGTTAAGTCCCACTTTTACAAATTCATATTTAACCTACTTCTGCTAATACCTTTGATGGTGAAACTTTGAGCAACCTGAAACCACTGATGCATAACAAATTGGCAGAGTGAGCAGGATGGCAAGGGATATCCCTGATTCCTTTCAAAAGCATGGAAGGAATCCAAGTCCTGAACCCTCAGAAGGGTGGACTTTTGAGCCTGGCATGGTTGGAAAGCTGTGGAAGAACCCCTAAAGGTAGCCAGGGACCACATAAAGGAGGGAAAGGGAATTACTTGTAAAAGGTTAGGCAGCCACCTAACAGCTGCTTGTCAGTTCATGAAGAATGATGCTAAAAGGGAACAGGACCTAAAGGAAAACAATAAAAGGCAGGAAAGCAGATAAATTATCACTGTATTTGAAAATTGGGCAGCTGCAGAAACAGTTAGAGGAGGAAAAGGAGAAAAAGCAAAAAGTTGGAACGAAAGCTTGAGGTGATGAACACGCAGCCTCAGAGAAATAACATCCTCTGGAGAACAGGGTGGAAACATGCAGGGTGACCCTGATAATAATGAAATGGGGGAAGACTGAATATGAAGCCAAACTCAGTATAAAAACAGAAGAAACTACTGGACCTCAGGGTGGAGTGGGGGATCATACCCAAAACCCCACCCTGTTCTGATTACAAGCTGGGTGACATCCTGGGCTGGCAGAACAGAGAAACTGGAGAGAACAGAGCCTCTGTCCATGCACATTCGATCCTTGAGTGAGCTCTCCACAGCTGGTACAAATGCTGCCTGTGTTCAGGCCGTGCATGATATTCCCTCTTGATATTCCCATTTTGCAAATGTGGACCATGACATGCTAAAGGCGTTAATTAACAGCCCCTGCTGTGCTCAAACCTTCACTCGGGGGCCTCTGTTTGCTCCTTTCTCATCCTTTGTGGGATGCTTGGCAGCAAAAAACTCCAATCCATTGTTCAGCACAGCCTTCCCCTCGTTCCTGAAATGCCCTAGGTTTGTTACCTTCTCCAGTAACAGCCCCCAGTGATATAATTACATCCCAGAGGGGTCCCAACGGTATTACACAGTGTCATGGAAATGGGAAAAAAGTTGCAGGTCATGGTCCCTGGGTTTTGCCTTTATCTGTCAATAGAGAGCAGCATTAATGCTGTTCTTTTTCCTTGTAACGTTGATATATTCTGACTTCAAACCTGAATTTTTATATTCCTGCTCTGCCATGGCCACCCTCCAGCTTTACCAGGGGAGGTGTGTATTTTGGGGCAGGGGTTTGAAACCCTGTCACCAAGCAGGCGCCCTGATGTGTACTGCAGCTCCCCCAGCCTCAGAGGGGTCCCTGACTTCTCTCCTTGTGCCATCACCTTTGCCTGTCGAGGATGCATTTGTTGTCAGCCACTGGTAATTCCTATAAGGAGCATTTAGATCTTGTTCTCCTCGAGTCACCGCCACCCAATTTACTGTAATTCTTTAATATTTCCTGAAATTTCTTATTTGATCTTCTCCACATACTCCTCTCTGTGTCCCAGTACTCAGCACTTTACTTCTAATTCAGTGATATTTATTTGCCTTCCATCCTTGCCCTGCTTTGGATCCACAGTGAGAACAGAGAGAAGTAAAGGCTTTGTGATGTGAGCTGATATATTTTTTCCCCAGTTGTCATTTTGAGTTAAAAAATAGCCACAGGGCAAAGAAATGGCGATTTCTAATTTAGTGGTAATATGCTAGGGAAAAAAAATAGTAATTGGTGCTGTTAAATGTTGAATTTGTTATCTGTTTAATTACTGTTAGCTGGGTTTCTTGAGGACCTCATTATCTAAACATCTGGTTTTAGAGATGCAGTTCTTAAGGTCTCAGATGCTTCCTGCAATTATCTAGCTATGGCTGAGAACTTATTAGCATATCCCAATCATCAGTGCAAGGCAAGTAAATCCCTTCTGTTCTGTAAAGCCTGAATGATTAATATCTTATCTGGGTAAAGGACCACAGGATGGGAGCACTCCCTGCCTGCCACGGGACAGACATTGCTGTTTGTTCCTTCCTTAATGCTGCGCTGCAGCTCAGGCAGGCTCCCAGCCTCTCCCAGGGTAACCCAGAATCTACCCTGCCATGTGAAATTAGCTACTTCCATCGAATCCCTAAAAATCTAGGCATTTTTAATCACCTTTCCCTCAGATCTCAAACATGCATGATGGATGAGTTTAATTTCTGGAGTCTGTACTAACTCATCTCACCCTTTTACACCTGGAGAAGATGGGGCAGTGTTGGCTATATTGGGGAATGAAAGGACAGTTTTAGTTCCTGCTTTTCCATCATTTCACCTGGCTCCCTGGGAAGAAAAAGGCCCTTTCTCAGCCACATCCTTCACGTGCTGAGAGCCCTGTGGCTGCAGACAGTGTCGGGTCTGCAGCTCGTTACCATTTCAAGGCTCTTGTTTTGCATTGCTGCGGTCAGCCCAAGGGGCTGGTGAGTGTTGTGAGCCCAAATCAGCTCCAGGAGGCTTCTGGCGCTCTGAGTGTTGCTGACAGGCTTTGAAGCAAGAAGCCCGTGGTAACCTGAGCAGACACATCCCAGCTGTCAGTGCTGGCTCACCTTCTGCTGGTGTGAGTGTTTGTGTGCTGCTCTCCCTGCTTCATCTTCCCAAGTGGAGCTGCTAATTACCTCCTGCCACTTGTTACTCGGTAAATCCTGACACCTTTCTCACCTGTCTCTTGGAAGTGTAGTGTTGGGGGGTATAGTGAGAGACCGTTTTGACATCCCAGGGACTACTTGACCCCAAATTAATTAAAAGTACTTTCAACTCTACCCCCATTTTAGCAGATTTCCAGTATACTTTAATGACCTACACCCTCTAATGATCATTACACTTAAGATTTAATTTACTGGAGGAACTTCCTTCAGAATGCTAATACGGACAGAAGAGAACAGCTTTAATTCAGGGCTGTTCATTAGCAGCAGTCAGCATGGCAGGTAGCACAGGCCACGGCTCTGCCTCTTGATGCATGTGCTCATTAACAGAGGAGAGCTTAGACCTTTTGTATTCAGTGTTGTTACAGACCAGATGGCTTCCTGACTTGGAATTCAAACCCTGTTATCCAGGGTTCACCGGCCAAACTGGGCTTGGTCCACTCGATGGGCCTCATTAAGGTAAATGTTGAGGATCCTAACCTGCTTTGTGGAGACCTTTTTTTAGCTGAGTGTTTTTTGGAGGTTGGGATGTGTAAGTGTATGCACATGGAGATGTGAAAAGAGGTTGAGCAAGCTTTTGTGACCCAAAGAACAAGCCTCCTGGGAGGGGCAGGAATGCCAGCTAGAGGATATTTAGCACAGCTAGCAGGAAAACTTGACAATTTCTCTATCAAAGCAGGACTTTGTGTGGTTTTATTAACAAATAAACTGTTATCAAAGTCATTTGATGCTGGTCTGCCTCTCTTCTCACACCCAGAATAATATGAGCGTCTCATTTGATCAAAAAAGGACAGCAGATGGAAAGAACATGGAGTGTTGGATCTATCCAGGAGCCTAATAGCAGTCTGCTTTACTCCGTGATGAAACCCCCAGCCTCTGCCATGTGATCAGTCAGAGAAATGATGCAGGGGAATGAATGATACACCCACATCCAGGAGGGGTTCTTCAGCCAGCTGAGGATGGTGATTATCATGAAGTGATTCAGGGTTCAGCTGGGGGAAAGGCTGCCTTTTACAAAAAAATTATCTTCTCCAACCAAAGATTGCCTCCTCCCCCACAAGTCTGCAGGAGATTTTATTGCAATGTGCTCTAAACCCTTACTGGGAGAGCACAGACTGGGCACCGTGTGCCTGCGGGGGGACAAAGGGAATCCAGGTGTCACTGGAAATTTTCTTACCTTGTAAGAAATTAACTGGACTTAAAAAGCCAATGAAGCTGCCATGAAATCTGAAGCATGTATCAGAAGAGCTCATTTTTTTACCCCAGGCACTTTGAAATGAGGAGATTAAAGTAAAAGGTTTTGTTACATAAAATGAAGAGTGCTTTCATAACTAGTTTCAAGGTACATCAGCTACTTTGGAAGAGCCATGTCGGGTTTCTCTCTGGTTTTTTTGCCTAGTAAGAGCTCTTGATGACCTAGCCCTGGCTCCAGGGAGGGTGGATGTCTCACCCTGCTCCTGCTGGCATCCCTGCCAAGCTCCTCGGGGGAGCAGCTCTCCCCCACTGTAGGGTGACCTGCAGCTCCTCTGCAAGCACAGACCGGTGACTTCAGCTGATCCAAAACCATCCTTCTTTTTACATCCCCTGCTTCCACAGTCTCGAGAGAGGCCTGCTAACCACCAGAGCTTTGTTTACCTGCCAGAATCCTCCTGTCACTGCCAAGTTGCCCACAATGAGCTTCGGAGGCTCAGCCTGCCAGTGGTGCCTTGGGCACAGTCGCAGAGGCGGCGCTGCAAAAACCTGGCAGCTTTTGCAACAGGACAGCCTGGGCAGCTTCAAAACTCCTTCTGTGACCTCTGGTATGTTTAATAAGAGGTTTTCTCATCACTGTGCCCTAAATTTTTTTTTTCTTGTTTGTTTTTTTTTTAAAAACCCAGCCTGTGTGTTTGCTCTCAGAGCAAACCATAAAGATGCAGAAACCCACGGATGGCTGCTCACTAGGAAATGCAAAAGCTTCATCAAAACTGCTTCTGCCTCTGCCCCCATCCCCTCCCCAGCCTGCCCTTCTCCCCTTCTATGCCCCAGTGGCTACTGAGGCTGCCAAAGCTGCCAATGCTCAAGGTTGTGCCCAGACCTGCTCTGAATGACTCCCAAAGAACGGCATTTCCAAACACTTCCCCCAGGGAACCTCCACTGCACCTCACTGCATTTCACCTGGTTATCATTAGCCAACATTGATTATTCTGTGTCCTCTGGAGTAAAAGGGGCAATTGCCTTCCCTCACTGCCAGGCCATACTTTAAACACCCGTGGGGTTTTACATCTCTGCTGGGCCAGGTTAGATACCTCAGGGAGGTTTTGTCTCTCCTCATCAACCCCTGCCTACTCCTCTGACCTTTCTTTGCTTATTTCTGCATTTTCACACTGTCTGCCTTCCTAGTAACGAGGTGCCTCTGGAGAAGGAGGTGTCATCACCAGGCCATTCACACAGGGACACTCTCCCCTCCTCCTGTCCCATGGGATGCCCCTGCAGAGCACCTCCAGTGGATGTGAACGAGCAGAGTTTATGGCAGTTCAGTGCCCAACCTCAGACACAACAGGCTTTGTGCATCACTTTGCCACATGGCATAAATCTGATGAACTAGTATTCACCTCTTTTTTTTATTCCCCCCACCTTCTGGATCCCTAAAGGCACCTGACTGAAAACAGGTGCTTTTAGCTTGCTAAAGGCTGGATGGATTTTTTTTTTCCTTACCTGGAAATGAAATATTGGTGCTATTATAATCTGGCGTGGTAATGTGCCATTGGATTCAGTGGGGCCAGAATGTTGAGCTGTATTTTAATACAGTTGAATTGTTTCAATGTACAAAATGATTTTTCTTTTGGAGGAGAGCTAGCTAAGTGAAACAAAACAAATCATGTGCTTTAAAAAGTGAACTGGTCCTCTGTGCATATGTGGTGCATATTGGACAGCTGGTCTTTCAAATGTGCTGTAGCTATAAGCTGATATAAAATCTTTTATACTATTCTTATAAATTCACCTTCAGCTCTCCCGAGGGGTAACCAGAACAAAAGGTAACTGTCCTCCTAAGATTAAAAATGTGTATCTCAGGAGAGGTTTTTGCAATACATTTAGAAGAAGAAAAAAAGAATGTCAAAACAAAAAGTAAAATCAAATTAACCTTTCAAAAACATTTCCTAATTTCTGATTCAACAGCAGCACTTTCTTGTTTTCTGAAGGAGAGGATTTCTCTCCTGACTTGATCAGGAAACTCTGCAGGAGTGTCTGTAGCCACAGCTCCACAAAACTGACTTGTTTCAGTGGATGCTGGTCGAAACAATGAAAGATCAAAACTGACTGATCAGGTACAGGAACCTTTATATAATTGAGAAAATTCTATAAATCATAAGAATGAACTATTTTCTGATACTCCTTTCCATTAGTAAAATACTCAGCAAGGTGAATGGAAGCCATGTGCATTTCAAGTGACTTCCAGAAAATTCCTATGCAGTTGTTGGAAAAAACCCATGAGGGCTTCCTTGACTGCCAAAAGCAAACCTGGGGCCTGACTCCCTGGAGCAAACAGCAAGCTCCAGCAGCTGAGCTTCTTGCATGTAGCTATCAGCAAACAAGGCACGAGAAAATAACCTGTTTGCCAGACTTTCTCTGAGATTCTTCTTTTTAATCTCAGGTAGGAAGTCAAGGAACACGTGAGCAGAGGCAGTGAGCCACCCTTATTGACTTTGGTGGTTCTCTTCCATCCTTTGGGGTACTCATTGATCTTGCTCTGAGGGAAAGGCTACACAAGTACTGCTCTCCAATTTTCTAGAGCTATTCCTCTGACACCTTTCCCCAGCACTGAAATCAACGGAGTAACCGCAGATAAATATGCCTGAAAAAATTTAAATGGCAGGACTAAAGAGGAGGGCTGCACAATACATTTAAAGAAGCTATTTTTTGCTGTTAAACCTTGAAGTCAAGGAAACAATTATCTGGCATCCTGTGTTTCCCTGCTGTGCTCCTTGGTGGGCAGCACGCAGGAGGAATAAGGTTGTTTTTTCATCAGCATAGAGCTCAGCAAGTGTTGAACCAAGCTTTGATTAAAATAGCTGCGAGTTATTTTCCACACAGATCCTTTCTCCATTCTTGGGCCCGCACTGGCTTCCTATAAATGGATGAATTATTCCCTCTGTCCCGTGCCAGGAGGCCACGGCTACGCACAGGGACTCGGGCCATGCACGTCTTTTACTCATCTGCGACTGCCAGGATTGTCCTGCTTCCTTGGGAAATGATATCTCATTGTAAGAATGCTGCATTTCCTATGGCTGTGCTGGTTTTGGCCGGGGCAGAGTTAATTTTGTTCGCAGTGGCTGGTGCGGGGCCGTGTTTGGGTTTGTGCTGGAGCAGTGTTGATAGCACAGGGATGTTTCGGCTGTTGCTGAGCAGCTCTCACACAGAGCCGAGGCCTTTTCTGCCCCTCAGCCCAGCGAGGGGCTGGGGGTGCACAGGGAGAGGGGAGGGGACACGGCCGGGACCCCAGGGGTGTCCCACACCAAACGGTGCCATGCTCAGCACAGAGAGCTGGGGGAGAAGGAGGTTTGGAGTGATTAATTTGTCTTCCCAAGTCACTGTTACCTGTGATGGAGCCCTGCTGGCCTGGGGATGGCTGAACTCCGGCCTGCCGTGGCCAGTGGGGAACAAATTTTGTGTTTCGTTTTGTTTCCATGAGCAGCTTTTCCTGTCTTTATCTCAACCCAGGAGTTTTATCACTGTTACCCTTCCAGTTCTCTCCCCCATCCCAGCACAGGGGGAGTGAGCAGGCTGCTGTTTTGGGGCTACAACACACTGCACAACTCCTCCTCACTGTGGCTTTTGTCCCTGGTAAGGCACAACGAAGCCACCCTCGACATTTAAACCCCAGCAGCAGGGAGAGCCTGGCACACACTGCAAGCCCATGGCCGTACAGTGAAGCTCACACTCTATTTTAAATCACTGAATACTGACTACAACACTTAAAAATAGGGAGAAAAACATGGGAGTATCATCTTTTTTGTCCTTAGAGTGCCTAGTGGTTTTTTGCCCTGATGGTACCCACCTTCAGGTTCTCTCTCTCCTACCCAAACTTTGAGGCATTTAGGCGGGGTTCCCACCACGACAAACTTAACAGATGTGTTCCTAAAGAGCAACCTGTGTGTCTGCATTTCCCTGTTCTCCCTCGGGCAGTGGTCACTGGTAAATTCCAAATCATTGTTTTTTCTTTCTTTTCCTTCTGCCCCCTGTTCTACCTCCTGATGCAGCACAGAGGGCCTGGGACAGGCACCAGTCACAATTCAGCCTCCATCCCCTGCTGTTCATACCTTGGCTTTGTGACAGGGAATTTGTAATGGACGAGAGGGAAAGGAAAGGAATTTATCCCGTTGGAGAAAATAAGGGAACAAGACAAAAAAGGAAAGCACAGACTGGGGCGTTGACTGTCCTGGCTGTGGGGCATCTGGGAATGTCCTTCCAGAGGAAACCTGTTTCTGAAAGGGGGAAACTGTCCAGGTGTGTGGGAGGAACTACCTCCAGAAGTAGTTTTTATTTTGTTTGATAAACCTGTTATTTTTTAGGAATTTCGGGAGGGAGGAGGCGGAGGAGGTGTGTTCTGTGTGCTGACAGGATGGTTTTCAAGATCTGCACAGTGTGATTTCTAACAGGTGAGGACAACATTATGGTCATGGCATGCCAGCCAGGCAGTCAGGGACTGACCAAGAGAGATTCCTGCTGCAGATGCTGGACACATCTGTTTGCATTCCTTGGAGGATCACAGTCAGTCCCTCAGTGACAGCTAAAGGATGTCAGTAACACACTGCTAAAAATCACTTGTGCTCTAGTAAAAAGTATTTTCTTGGCTCTCTGTCCTTCTGGGACATTCTCCTTCCTTCATCTTATTTTTTTCCTAGATTGGCTAATTTGCCAATTTTCTGTAAAGAAAAAAAAAAAAAGAAAGAGAAAAAGAAGTTGAAGGCAAAAGCTGTTAGTTGCAGAGTCAGTTAGCTGGACAAAAAAAAATTGTTTGTCCTTAGTCTTTAGGGAAGTTGAATACAATATTCAAGGAACTGAGTGAGAAGCGCACTAAGTGAGGTATGTGGAAGTGATGGGTAAATGGTTTATCACTTTTTTTTGGTCTTTTTAAATATTAAAATGCACCTGAAATACAAACATTCCGAAGGAATGTCTCAGGAAATGACCTTGGGAAATTTGAGATGGGCAAAGGTACATTAAATAATGAATGAAAATTCATGCTCTTACTTACACTCTTTCTTGGGAACTGAAATGTGAAGGCATCTGCAGGAATAGCAGCTGGAATACAGATAACACTGGTAACTTGTTTAACCAAATTAATGCAGGCATGGAATATGAAGGCATTGGATTTCAAATTTTATCGTTGAAATCATCACATCTTTGCATATGTTTTGTATCCCCTGAGTCACTCCTGTTTTTCAAACACACAATGAAATTAAAAATCCTCCAAATCTGTGCAAAGTCTGCTTCAGTGTGGGGAAGATGCAGGGAAGAAGGGGAATGAGGAAGGGAGAAGAAAAGGCCTGGGATAACATCCAGAACTATTTGGCTACACGATTCTCCATCTGCAAAGAGAAGAAAAATGTCTTTCCAAAGTGAATAGCACATAAAATGCTGAATGAAGTGAGCATAAGAGGCTGCCTCAAGTTAACAATTATTTGGTAAAAGGAGTCAGATTTTTCTGGGCTGAAGTGAGCTGGAATGCAAAAAAAGCCTGTTGCCAAATATCACATCTGGAGAACTGCTGCTGCATATTTTGTGGTGATCTTTACTGAGGTTCCATGGCAAGCTGCCTCCTGGTGTGAAGACTGGGATGCTGCCCCAAAAACTGACTATAAAAAGATGAATTCCAATGCTCGCAGTCAGGTTTTGGGGTGCTCTGGGCACTGAAAGTAGGAGAAAAATAGTAGTTGCCCTCATAGTCAAAATACAGCTGAATTTAATCCTCCGAGATGTGCTGGACACGGTGCTACTGAGCAAGTGGTTTTCACGGGTCTGCAGACTGGGGGTGTTTATGTGCACGTTTCCCACCCTAGGAAAGATCAACACTGCAAAGAAATACCCTAAAATACCCTAAATCACAGAGTCTACAGCAAAGCTCATTGCCTTTGGGATACACAGGTCTGTTCTAGAGATGCAAAAACGTCAGGAGAAGCAAGTTACGTTTCTTCTTGGAAAAGGTTGCTGCTCTTAATCGGTGTCTGCTGCTTTTCTCTGAGGAAAAAGAGGCTCCTAAAAGCCTGTCCACCAGGCTTTTATTCATAAAGCTCCGTACTGCCTTCAGTTGTGTCTCAAGGTGCTTTCCAACTTCTGGCCCCGGGGTATGGATAAGAAAGAATTCCTGCCTTTCTCAGAGCTCTCTTCAGTTTTATTTGAACAGTGAAGCTTCGAGCAGTGCCACGGCAGCTGCCCCACCGCCCCGCACCATCTCCAGGGCTGTGCAAGGAAGTGAAGAGGGAAATGGGGAGGAAAAGGAGATTGCTGGAGCAGCTGCCTTGGCGTGGCTCCCCATCAGCTGCTCTTGGCAGCCTTCGGATGGGCTCAGTCACGGACAGCAAGAACTGGAGAGAAGAGTCTGAGCCAAAGCCAAGAGGACAAGTCTCCTCCTTTGCGTTGCAGGGCCTGTACAAAGCATCCTTTATCTTATCTCTGGAAAGCGCTGGAATGAAATATGCCACCCACTAATGGGGCCAGGCAGAGCAAAGGCTGCAGGATTCGTGAGGCTGTGTTTTGGCCAGCTTCCCCTCACAGCCCTGCTGAAACTCAGAGGCTGTGGCAGAACTGCTGTAATTGGTGCACTCTTGGAAATGGAAAGGCTATAAATAGCCAAACAGAGCTTCAAGTGGAGGGCATGTCAGAGTTGGGTTCTTTTTTTTTTTTTGGTGCTACTTGTGATGAATAGAATACTAATTAGTCTGGAAAAACAATATTATTTGGTCAGAGAGTTCAATAATTGCAGCATACTGCCTTACTTTTACCTCCAGCTAAAAGTCTCTTTCTCCCCCTTTTCCCTGATTTGTTGGTATGGATCAGCTGCCTATTCCAGGTGGAGGAAGTGTCTATTTTAACTGCCCCAGGTTTGTCTCCTGTGCCCCAAGTGGGTCCTTCCCTTGCCTGTTCCTTTGTTGGTGCTCTGATTCTGTGTCACTTGGTGTGATTTAATGGTTTATGCTCCCCTCACAACCACAGCTATGACGCAAAGCTGGGAGACTTAAAATCCATATATGTTTTAATGGTGGGGGAGGGTATTCTTATTTATTCAGCCTCCTGATTTTTATTTCCTCAAAGGGCTGCAACATTTCTTCCAGGCTTTCATCATTCATTTCAGTAAAGTGAAGGTTTGGCCAGTCCCTGGCTTCTCTTTCCCTTTTTAATGTTCATGGTGCCTCCCACCTGTCATTGGTGGACTCTCAAAAGTACATGCTAAGAGCCTTGAGGTGCCTCAAACAACTCCCTTGGTGGCCCCAGAACTGCTTTGTCTTCTCCTAGCCTGGCTTCTCTTTCCTCTGCCAGCACATTCATCCTGCTACCCACCAATCTCAGTTAATCTCCTTACTCCTGTATTAGAGTAATACAATGAAAGGGCAAAGAAAAATCAATAAGAAGGTCCTCACAACCCATCAGTAAGTCAGATGAGAGTCTCAGCAAGGCAGTGAGTAAAGCATTTAACAGACTGTGTAAGATTCTTCTCCTGAACTAAAAACTAATGAGAAATAATAACTGGAAGACTCTAAATTATCTGTACTTGCGTCTGGCCATAAAAACGAAGATGTGAAGGAGTCTCTTTACAAGGCACTTGGGAGGATGATTGCTCGGGGGGGGAAGTTAAACATCTTCCTACAATTAAACAACCCCCTCAGCACCAGAGCTGCGACAAGCCCCTCTCTCGGGTTGAAATTTCACCACAGGAGAGAGGGCAGCTCAAAAGCCTGGAGAAAGTCCTGCTTGTTGTGGTCTCCAGGAGGTCCCTTCACAGATTTTTTTCTGTGCTGACAGAAAGTTCAGTCTGTCCCTCCACACCCAAAGCCATGGCTGTGCGGTGGGTAACACAGATCCAAGAGAGCCCCGAGCTGGAATCCTCCCAGGGAGTGTTTTTTCTTCACGGAGACATTTCTGTTATAGGATGGATGGGATGAGAAAAGGTCAGCTCAGCTCCTTTATTTCTCCCCCTTCCTCCCTCTTTCTCCCCTGTCTTTAAAAGGCTGTAATTTCACAAGCTGTAGAGGTCACACAAGTGTCTGGACCTGAAGGAGAAATCACTTCATTATTGGAGGGTGAAAAAAAGTGTTAAGGTGCAGGTTCAGCTCCTCTGTCTCCATAGAAAACTGTCTTATTGCCAGCTTTTGAGTTTTTTAATGAAATTTTATGAGTCATGATACTTGCTGGTAGACATTACCTAATCTCAGTAGTTTATAAACACACAACCCTTCATGTGTTTTTTTCCCCACACTTCTCCTCACAAGAAGGAATCATTCCCAGGAGACACACACAAAATGCATTCCATGTTCTGCAAAGTCTCTTTAGCCGAAAATGAACTGGACAACGAGCAGATAACTGGCCTTCAGGGACGACTGCCAGATGTGTTTGGTGGGCTTCTCTCATCCTGTGTGTGACCTTGGAGCTCCACCTGCCTGGAGGAACGTTGTGGTCTCGGCTGGGTGCGATGTGACCACAGCAGGGCCTGCTCTGAGCTGCTGGTGCTGCTCCCCCCCAAGAGAACAACCACATCACCCATGTGGTTCAACCACCCTGAGCTCTTGGTGAGTTTCTCAGGGCCTTCTGCAGCCCAAGTTGAGTTTGGTCAAGGCCAGCTAAGGAGCTGCATAATTTAAAGGGCGTTTTGTGCTGCAGTACGCCGACCTGTAAAAAATTCTTCACAGTTTGCAAACTTGTCTGGGGGAGGAGAAGGTGGAGGCTGACATTATAATTTTGTGTTTATTCAGCCCCCATTGTGGTGGGCTTTGGGTCAGTGGGAGGGTCACTGCTGTGGTGGTGACACGGGAGGTGAATAATGGTAACGTGCTCATGACAGCGTGAGCAGGCTGACACACAGGCGAGAGGCGACAGATGGTGCACAGAACAAGTTCCTGCGGCTGGAGAGGGAGTAATCTGTTAAAATCTGTGGGGTTTGTCGTCTAAGGGTAAATAATATGGTTTTACCTCGGGGCAGTGAGATCTGGCAGGATAGCAAGTGCTGTGTGATCATGTCTCTGGTGTTAAGTGGGGTTCCTCGGACGTTTAATCCTTTTTATTTTTCAGTGACCCAACTCCAGGGAGATTTTCTGACTGAGCAAGCACTCTGACTCCTGTTTAGGATAAAGACCTGTCAAACCATCAGCTCTCCAGCTCTGCTCCCGTCCCTGTCATGCAGCTGCCAGTTTTCCAAGGCTCTGTTGCTGGGAGCACAGACCTCGGGGGTACAGCTCTACTTTGTGAGCTGGTTTTCACTAGCAGCCCGTTTTCAGGATACAGCATGAGCTGTATCCTTGCTTTGCTTGGTTTGCTTCTCAACGTGACTGATTTTTCCCAGGTCTGTGCTACTAATTAACAATTAGCAGCACAAAACTGTTAACAGCTCACACTGCAGGAGCCAGGCACTGGCAGAATGCTGCCCAGCCTTTTCCAGATATTGGTAAGCAAACATCCTGTAGCTCTCTCCATTTACTTGAAGATCTTTCCTGACCCTTTACAGTGCTCAATAGCATCCCTATTTGGAAAAAAATAAAAACCAAACAGCAGTAACTAAAAAAGATGGGGCTGAAGCTGATTAATTTAATGAGGGCCACAGCAAGGAACAGTCATGAATAAAAACCCCCCAAATCTTGATTATCAAAGCCAAGAACTGATAAGTGCCAGCTTTTCTATAAAGCTGGAAGTACAAAATTTACATGGCTAGAGGCTCGAAATTAAGATGGGTGGACTTTTAAATTAAGTTATTGATGCAATGGACATACCAGAAACTTAGAAAACAAGCTGAGCCATGGGATGGCACAGTCACAGTCTGCAGCTGATAAAGAAATTGCAGATTACGTTGTGCTCCTCTGTGTTTAAAAAAAGCTTGGCATCAAACCAGGTAACTAAGTCATCTGTGGCACACAGGTAATGAAGAATCCCTGTGGTTTGAAATACTGTGCCTAAGAGGGAGGACAGAGGGATGCTCTCAGCCACCTGAGCGGCCTGGTGACCTTGACTGAGAAATGGCAAGGGCAATGAGAAAGTGGGAAATGGCAGAAAACAGAGGAGATTTGAGGTCTCAGTGATGTCCTGCAGCATGGGTGAATGTTATGAGACAGGGTGAGGCAGAGATTATAGTAGCAGATGCCATAAAAAAGTGCTTTTTGCAGCACCCGAACAGGGAACACAGCTGAGAAAAAAGAGGGCCTGGTTCTGACTGAACCATGAGCAGAGAATTGCTGTGGACAAGTGCCACCCAAATATTTTAGCAGTGTGACCACAGCACACTCAAATGCAGCACGTCCACAGGAAACAAAAAACCCCACAAAGACCCCAGTGCAGAGCTGCAGAAATGACAGAAATGTGCAAATGAGAAAACATTTTAGAGACCAACAGCACATTTAGAAAAGGTAAAATACATGCAGGTCACAGACACATTTAATAACATCAGAAGTTCGGAGTAGGGATGTATTTTGTGTTCAAAAAATACTTTCAAAGTTAGGACAGGTAAAAAGCAAAGTAAAAGAAACCACAAGAAAAGACTTATTTTACAAAACAGAGGGGAATGTACAAATGACAAAAATAGAAGAGAGTACACGTCCTGGGAAAGGAAATGTAAAACCATAAAAAAGCAATGGGTAATGAAAAGGTTCTTGCTAGCAGCACACTGAATGCATATAAGTAATAATAAGAAAATTTTCAAACATGTCAGAAACAGAAGGTCACAGTCAGAAACTCAGTATTGCTGATAAATGATCAAAGTGTAAAAGAAAGGCAAAGCAATAGCAGGAATGCCAAATGGACTATTTGTCCTGGTGTTTGTTCCCATTTAGGAGGTCAGTGGAGTTGCCACACTGAAAACTTTAATTGGGCAAATCTGATGAAAGGTCTCAAACTGAAGTGACATTAAAAGCCTTTTTAAAACAGACCACTAAAACAGATAACAACAGATCAACAGGACCAGATGGCACTCACGCAGGAGCTTCAGAGCAGCTCTGATATGAAACTGCCAAACTATGAACTGTGGTGAATAACCTACTGCTGAAATTGGCTTTGCTTGAATTAACCTCAAGGTCAGAGGAAGTGGGGCACATGATGCCCACCCCTGAAAAGGTCCCCAGAAGAACCCAAAGAACTTCACACACATAACCTTGGTTTTCGTTTTAGGGGGATTTGTGAGAAGCATTATGGAAATGAAAATTAGTGGGCATATGGAGAAATACAAAATAATGGAGAAGAGTCAGCACAGCTTGGAAACCACGGCTCATAAATCTGTTGTTAAGGGTTTTTTTGAGAATCAACACGCACGTAGATGAAGTTGATCCAGTAAACTCCATGTACTTGGATTCCTCCAAGCTCCTGGTGAAGTCTCTTCCTTAAATAAACTAAGTTTTCATAAGGATGAAGGTTGTCTTGTGGACTAGCAACCAGTTTAAAGACAAGAAACCAAGGGCAGGAAGACCTGTCAGTCTGCACAATAGGACAAGGTCACCACCCGGGGTCACTCAGGGATGTGTGGTGGCCACACGGCAGCTCCATGGACTCAGAAATGACCTGAAAAATTATTGGAGGTGACAAAACTTGCCCAAAACTTTCAGTGACTTGGAGTAGTCAAAATGAAAACTAGTTGTGAAGAGTTACAGAAAGATCTCACAGTGCTGAATAGCTCGAGAATAAAATAATGGATGACAGTGTTATCAAGTGCAGAGGAGTAGACTTAATTTTAGTGCACGTAACTCCATGTGCACAGTGGTGGGCCCTGAAGAATTGCCACGGAAGGAAACGATCTTGGTGTTCAAGAAAGTTCCAGCTAAACCCACAGCAGCTGTCAAAAAGGTAAATGGATAATTAAAAACCAGCAGGAAAGAAATGAGGCAGTGAAGAGGGACGTTTTGCCATTCTGAAGACCCACGGTGCGCTATCATTTTGAAAGGGTCACGTTGGGCTGCTCAGGGCACTACAGGAAAGATGAGAAGCAGAAAAAGCAGAGAGAAAAGGGGCAAAGCTGGCGAGAGCTTTGAAGCAATTGCCCTATGAGTAGAAACGAAAAAGACGTTTCTCTATCAGTCTGATAGAGACAGCTGGAGAGAGAAGGAATGCCAGGGGATGGGAAATGGAACACACCGCGGAGGAAGCGCTAAGGAGTGATTACTCGCTCTGCCTGTACTTGGCAGCTGCTGAATCATTCAGTGCTGCTGCCCCTTCACGGAGCCGTGGGTGAGTTTGTCAGCCCTTTGCCCTGAACAAGGGGGAGCAGCCACTCACGTCCATGCACTCAGAGCATCCTACCCAGACAATTTACACAGTCGTTCCCAGCAGGACCACTAAGGTCCTAATTTTTTTCCTCTCTTTTCTTTTTCCCCTCTTCTTGCAATTCAGTGGTGCTTTAACTGGGGCTGTTGAGCAGTGAAGAGCACTGTGACCACCACAAAGTCGTGGTTCACAGGGTCACCACTGATTTTCCTGCATATTTTCAGTGTGATTTCTGCCCAGTGAGGAGAGAACATAATTTCTAAGGAAAAGATTTCATCTGCTCAAAGTATTTCCATTACAATGTTTGCTGGAGATCATCTCCAGAATAGAAGATCTTTTTTGTTTGTTCTGTTACGGTCTAGTGGTTTATGACTCTTATTAAACAAGAACAGTAATCTGAAATCCTGTTTAAGCAGAGTGTCTGATGGCATTTGTGGTCATCAGATGCTGTCTTGTGTAGTCGTGAAAACAGTGTTTCTTTTTTGACACTTTGCGGGGGTTCTTTCACACTGCAGGTTTTTTCCCATTCAGTAACATTTTATTTGTGCTGCTTCAACCTCCTGAAATCAGATGAAAATTTCCATAGCTGGAAGGGATGAAGCATTGTTGTGTGAACAAAACAGAGATTTGAGCAACCTGGTCTAGTGAAAGGTGTCCCTGCCCAAGGCAGGGGGGTTGGAATGAGATGGTTTTTAAGGTCCCTTCTAGCCTAAATCATCCCCTCTCTGTCCTTATTTTTCTTTACTCTGAAAAGTGCCTTACTCATTCAGGACTCTGCTCAGATCAGCACGACTCTGTGGGGGTTGAGACTGTTCAGCTCAAGGAAAGGCAGACTTGTGCCATTCAGTGCTGCAAGCACTTGGAAGTCATGTCCAGGTCCAAACTCAGATTCTCAGGCACTGACTGATGCTCACGCTTTCTGATGGAGGCTAATCTTGGGCACACAGAGTGCTGTGTGCATGCTGAGAGGAGTAAAGAGCAGTCAGAAACAGATGGGTTCCCAAGATACACTGCAGGTTATCGTTTTAACCAAGCTTGGTTTGAACTCTCTAATTTCAGTGCTGGCTCTTAAGAGCTCTGTGACTTCAGATGTATCCAGGGTAAAAACTGTGGGAAGCCCAGAATCAAAAGTAAGTCTGACAAATAGACTTTCCTCCAATAATTCAGTGTTTGTAGCCACACTGATTTTTGTTCTTTGTTTTTCCCCCCAAGAAGTTAAGGAACTGATATATTAATTATGATAAGAAATTAGCAAAGCTCTATGAATGAGAACTAGAGGACCTTAAATCTAATATGTAAAACATAGAGAACTCTCAAAAAAAAAAAAAGTAGTTGTAAAGAGAAGGGGGAAGAAATTCAGTTTCAGATGAGGTTCAGAGTCTTTATTCAGTGCTTTATCTTGCCCAGATTTTTCTCTTTTCTTCACAGGAAATACCAGCACAATTGTAGCAGTACAGGAAAATCTCTTTAGCATGCCCATTGATAACAAGAATCTTTCCAGCTTTGCAAACCTCACACACAGTAAGCCCCTGGTTTTCACTACGGCTCATGACAAGAGGACTGCAGACCAAAGTAACCCTCAGAAGATGCACTCCTAGGCCTGGTAAAGGTCTGACCTGGACCTGAAGAAAAAAAATCTCCATATGTGAGGCAAGAATTAGGGTTTCTTGCAATAAAAAAAGGACAACTAGGAAGGTGCTGTCTCTGTAGGTGCCATGTATTGACTTGTAAAGTGAGCACAGCAAGGAAATGGTTCCTCTGCAACAGGGCAGAAAGGCCAGCAGTGGGAAATGATGCTGTGCATGAAGCCAAATCACCTTGGGGATGCAGGGAAGTGTTAGAATAACTTCTGGGGCTTCACAGAGAAGCTCCAAGGAATAAATATCCCCAGGTTTAGACCTGGATGAAGCTAATTGTCTCTCTAGCTTTCTATGGATTAATACTACTAAGATCTCTTGTTAACCTGACAGATTAAGGTACATGTTGGTAATTGTAGTAGGGTCCAGATATTCAGGGAAGTGCAAATTAACCTATTATTTCCCACACAGCTACTGAACAAATTAAATGTGTGCATACATTGAAATTTTGATTTCAATGGTAAGAGAATAAGAAAATTATTATACACTAGTTTTAGGAATTAACTTTGGATCAAATTATTTCTTCAAACTAAATGAAAGGGACAACAGGCTTATCAACAATGCTTTTGATTTTAAAGGGCAAATCTTTGTGAAGTTGGTTGTTGTGGCATGCTTAAAAGCTTAATTGCAGGGTGGGCTTTGAAAGTCTTTGCATCTTTTATCTCGCGACAATGGGGAGTTTGGATCTGGGTAAGTGGGGAAGGGTGTTTCAGAAAAGGCTAAGGTCAGCAGGAGATAACAGCCAAATGGCCAAGAATCAAGCTGAGATAGATGTTGCAAGGGATATTAAAACATACAGTTAAAAAACCCAAACAAACAACAAGCCAACCAAACAAAACCCAGAAAAACCCCCAATATTAAATACTTTTGGCATCAGGAAAGTGAAGAAGTGGGTCTGTCACATGGTGAGGGCAGGATGGAAATAAATACAGCCACTTTGTCACCAAAATGGTACAAATATTTTGCTTTTGTTCTCAGAAGAACCAGTGAGGTATACCAACAATAATAAAGCAGGGTGACTAGTGGGAATGGGAGCAGAAGATTGTCACTTCTCACAAGAAAGCCAATTAGAAGTTGCTCAGCGTGCTTAATTCCATGAAATGTTGGGAACAGTGGTGTCTGAGGTAGGTGAAGAAATTACACACACACTCTGAGCATCCCACCTCAAGGCAAAGGCAAAACAAAAAAGAAATTATCTGACCTTACAGTGCACAGGACTTGAGGTGGTTCAATCCAGCAATGGGCTGGGTTGAAGGGAGAGCTGGGATGCTTTTAGAAGTGGTTTTAGAAGGCTGGAAGAGTTTCTTCCAAGCATCATAGGTTTTGAGAGCATAGTGCTTCAGGAATCCTCTACGGAACAGTCTGAAAACTTTGCAGAAATGTTTTACCATTGCTTCACATTTGACTCATTTTTTCACCAGTTTGAGACAGCTCTGGAGAATAAATAGCTGTCAGAACAGGGGCCACACCACGGAGGTCACCACCGATCTGTAAGAGCATTTACAGCGCGAGGTTTTATAGTTTCAATTCACATGTTGGCAAATGTGATAACACAGCTTTTTTCTCTCCCAGAAGGGAGGAAAGCAGTCCTACTCTTTTCCTTACCTGACTGTATCAGGCTGATCCTGCTGGGTCTCAAGGTTCCTGCCTGGTGTCTCTCTCACTGGGTGTTATCCAGCTCAGCAGGATCTTGAAATTATTCTGCTTTTCCATAATATCATATGTGATTTGCCTCTGCTCTGTTGTTTGGGCTTTTTTAAAAACTAAATGATAAGGCTATTCCCCCTGCCCCACGCCAAAGATGTTCATTTTCTAGGCTTTAATTAATTCCTGATGTATTTTAAAGAAGACAAAATTATCCATAATGGAGAAAACACTCTGAGGTTATGTAGTGAGTCTCTCTTAATTTTCCTTTACCTGAAAAAAAAAGCCCTTATCTTCTCTACAGAGAAGATAATTTTACAAAGAATAATGACTTTTCTGAAGTGCCAGTTTGACTGACCACAGATGAAACCCAGGTGGTATAAGGGGAAGTTTTATGTGATGGTGATGACAGCTGGAGCAGCCAAGTACTCATTTTCTTCAGGGAATTGTGTGTGGCTTGCACAGATTCTTTCTGAGCAATATTCTGATCGTCTTAATGTTCAAACTGTGAACTGGCCAAATTGTATAAATCAGTGGTTTCAGACCAGGTCACTGGTGGGTGTTAAAATGTGTTGAGATTGAAAGGGTTTGGTTTATTTAAAGTAAAATAAAACATGCACACACCAATGTCTTTTAGTAAGTGGAAAAAAATCAGTGGGGAAAAGGGAAACAGGTGTATTTTAGTCTTGCTGGAAATGAAAGATCCTGCCCAGGTCCTTGTTTGGTTTTTTGTTGTTTGGTTGGGTTTTTTCCTTCCCAGAATTTGAAGAAGACTTTTAATTAAAAAATATTGAGCACCACCTGTGTGAATCTCCAGCGAGAGAAAACTGATTTGGGTTGCAAATTAATGTGGGATATTCTGTTGCTCTGTGTAGCACAGGGAGAGCAGGGAGGCAGAGCAGGTTTGTGTTCTGGATCTTTAAAGTCACCGATCCTCTGCCACGCAGATTTTCCTGCAGACCAACTCTGATTTCTACAACAGCAAAGCTACCAACAACTCAGCTGCAGGAAACATTCTGTCCAGACTTCTCCCATTTAGCATCCAAATGTTGCTTGGCAGTTTCAACAACAAAAAAAAAAAAGAAAGAAAGAAACAAAAAACAACCCCTCAGACACACAAGATGTGTCTCTCATTGTATCAGCAAGCCCACAACGTGTCTCTGATATTTTGAACAAGCAACTTCCTCTTGTGTGGGTTTGCTAACACATGGTGTAAAACAGTTGCAAGAAAGAATATATCCGTGCTATTATTCCAGAAATGTGAGTGCTGAAAGGATGATTCTCTCTTTCGTGGCTCAGAGAAGTTCTCACCTTCTAAAATTTATTGGAGAAGCAGAAAGTTGTGTGTTTTTTTTTTTGCCTTCCATACAACATGAATAATATTGAGGGAAAAAGATCTCAGTTTAGCCAGAAGCATAAGAGCTGCCACAGATGATTGCCTGGTCCACAGTGATAATAGGAATCATGAGGACTCAGTAACTTTATTGTGTAGCTGAACTATTCCATAACTTACACAGGTTCGGGTAAAAGGAGGTAGAAGTGCCCTCAATTTGCAGAGGCATTTTTGGCCAAGCTGAGCCCTATCTGTAGCCTGTTTTTAATAATACATACCAATATTTTCTACTGAAGTGATGTATTATCACACACACGTATAAATACTTGAGACGAAATGTGAAAGTTGCCATTTTTTTCAGGGAGGCCCATCACAGTTTTGATAGAAATGCTCCTCTTCTTCTGAGCAGAGACAGGAATTTTCAAGGCCAGAACTTGTTTCTGCAAAGCCCCTGGCAAGTAAAGCCATAAACCATTTCTTGCTGACTACTGTGAACCATAAGTTTGCACGTACACAACCTTTCCCTTAACCAGGCTGCTCACATTTCTGCAAGTTTATGCTGGTTGCAGATCAAATAGCAGCTGAATTATTTGTCTCTTCTTACCAAAGGGGTGGCAGATGGGTTGGATTCTACACAATCAGGAAGCAAACCTGGGAAAAAGGTGGGATCAAATCAGGAGGCTTTCCCCCTCCTCCTAGTATTTTTATTTTAATGAATCTGCAGCACAGATATAAAGCTTAATATCCCCCAGCAGGCACACAAATAAGGATTTGCACAGGTGATTTTCTGCCTGGACTTTGGCTCAGCTCCTTGCTGTTGTACTCTGCTGTGCAGCAAGAGGAATGCTTAGCTTAGGTTTACAGGCAGGGAAGGAAACTGCAAGGTCCCAAACTAGTCATGGAAGCCTTCAAGAGGACAGGGAGGGATGGGAGATGCACAGTTCCAGCAAAAAAGAGGGGAAAGATGGTTAATTCTGGATCATCCAAAGGCAGTGGGGAAGAGAGGAAGAGCCACTAAGAACCCAGGGAGCTGTGGGTCACTCTGGTGAGCAGCAGGGCATGGCACAGTGGATTTTGACAGTTGTGAGCTCTGCTAAATACCTTTGCCCAGCTCCAGCTGTGCCTTGACTCTGCTTTAACTCCTTCATAATAACAGCCCTTTCATGCCTTGCATTAAAATATGGGAAGATGCCCAGCCAGATGGTAGTTGTGTCTCTAATGGCTCTGAATTTCCACTTCCTGAAGAACAGAGAAGAGGCACTGAATCTATGATGACTCTGTACCTATTAAGTGGAGAAAAATGACTGCTGACCAAATAAAATGGGGTTCATGTCTTACATGAATGGGCTATAGGAAATGACATTAAGCATTAATAAGAATCAGGTCAAAACAGAGTAAGCACTGAACACCAGAAGGGACTCTGCTGAAGTGCTTGTTTTGAAGACAATAAAAGATGGTTTCAGAGGGATTTGACAGGTCACAGCCTGATGCTTCAGTCATCTTGATGGAATTCTGGCTTCTTGCTGCTCTGTTGTTTGCTGCTGTCACCAGAGGAAAGCAGGAATGGGAACTGCTTGGGAGAAAAGGATCACTTAGCTCATTGCTGTGACACTTCCCAAACACAGTTGTCTGTAGCTGGGATCAGGGAGGAGAAGCAGGAACACGGGACACAGCTCACCCATTCCAGTAAAACAGCAGGAGGAGGCAGAAGAGAAGACCTGGGAGATGAGAGAGATGGATTTGGAAAGCTGCCAACTGTTAAACCCTTTCCACCTGTTCAGCTACTTCAGATAAAGGTAAGTGCTAATAAACAAAAAAAAATCAGCTGGTAAGTGCAATCCTTTCAGGAGCACATAAAACTATGAGTGAGGGGGCAAGTTGTGAACAGGTCATGTCTCAGAGCTATGAACCTTTTTATTTGTTTGTCTCTACACTTTCAGGTGCAGGAAACCAGAGCAGCAGAGCTCAAAGTGATGTCTGAGGGAGATTTAAGGGACTTTTTCACAGCAGGTTTCACCCTCTACACTCACAGCCTGTTACAGTCGTGCACAGGGAGGCAGAGGTGTGAGCTCAAGCAGTTTGGCCAAGGCCTATCTGTGTGTCACGAGAATTAGAGACACAGGCAGCTCCTCTTCACTGGTGATGGCCAGGTGGGTTTGGATGGGCCTTTAACACCTTCTAGAAGCCAGCAGTTATGGTATGACCCATTTGCCTCAGAATTTTGCTCACTTCATCCTTCATGGCTGTCAGCAAACCCTGCTGTGCTTTGTGTGTGCTTCCACGTTTGGGGATTCTCAGAGGTACCTGTAATCCTGTTGCCCTCCTCCTGTGGGATCTGCTGTTGAGGAACCTTCCCAGCTGTGCTCTTCTCTGAGCACAGACCTTCTGGTCCTGGCATGAACACCTTCATGAGTGTATCACAGCCGTCTGTTGGACCTTGGGTACTGGCAGAGGCTGCTCTTTTAGCCCTTCTTTTGCTGGGGCTTTTTTTCTGGTGATTTCAAAAAGACATTTCCATTCATGCTTTGTTCCAACCAGGCTTATTTCTGTTACAAATCTCCATGTAGGAATGACTTCTCCTTGGTGGCAGACATGCTGCATACATTTGGTTTCTCTACCACTTCCCAGTAGATGTTTTAAGATGTCCCTGGGCTTCTTGTATTTTGTGTGGGGTTTTTTTTGGTTTTGTGTTTTGGTTGGTTGGTTGGTTGGTTTTGTTCGTTTTGTTGGCTCATTGGTTTATTTTTTCCCCCTGGTCAAGGGTAATCACCTCAGTTTCAAGCAGTGATTGCAGTGGCTCTGCAAGGCAAGCCCTTTCAGCCTTTCTGCAGACTGTGTGAGGTGACTTTGCTCGTGGTCTGAGCTGTAGTGCTGAGCCTGAGGTCAAGCTCAGCCTCTCAGTTAGGATTATTAGCTCAGACACAGAACAGTGCTGACCAAGGCTCTGCAGTTTGTCTGCCTTTGTGCACAAAACCCACGGTGGAAAAATCCTTTGAAAAGGGGCAGGAATAAGCAAAGGTGCAGGGTTTGCAATAGGACAGCTGTAGTGAGGGATTTTGGTATCTTTTCAGGGCCTGAGATGTGTAGTTGTGTCTCTGACTGATAGGGCTTTGCTGTGGCTGTACATGGAGGGGGCAGATGGGCTCTGCCACTGCTTCTGCTCAGGGCTGCTTTGCCCCCTGCCTCTCACAGCTCAGGGGCTGCAGCTGGAAAGGAATTCTTGCACCTTCATTTTCCCTTCTTTTTTTGGAGAAAGTGACCTGTGCCAGTATTAGGCTGGTGTTTACCTCTCTAAGCTCTGAATTCAGGGCGTGTCAGACAAATGACTTCCCAGCAGTGGTGCTGGTTCAAGCATTACTGCCATGAACTCTAATTCTGCCATGCCTACCCCCATTTTGCCTTTTTTTTTTTTCCTTTTATTTTTTTGCCTTTTTTTTTCCCCTGCAGTCAGATCAGCTTCCAGTTTCTGTCTCTCACGAGGCTGTGAGGACACTTGAGTCAGCCCTGCCTGAGGGGCTGTTACAAAGGGACAGACACCACATGGAGGGCAGCTTGTGCAACCACGGCCTCAGAGGCTGGGGAGTTTTGGTAGGGACACTGCGGCTTTAAAACAAAGAGGAGAGCAAGAGAGAAAAAAGAAAGCCAGAGATATTTGCTACATGATGTCCCACAGGCTTGGGCCTTGGTGTTGCCCAGTTGTACCACCATAACTGCAAAAGCCCTACTGCTTTCTCCACGGGTCTCCCAAAGCCCATGAGATCACACTTGTCTGACAATTCCCCCCTCAAAACCGACCAGTCTCACCCAAATTTGAGAGGTGAGCTGGAGGCACAGAGATAGTGAAGTTCCTATGTGTGTCCTCCTCTGGGAAAGACTGCAGCCTGTGCCGGCAGCCACTGGGTCTGTTTGACCTGTGGGAGGGTCAGTCTGTGGTCAGATGTCCAAACCATCAGCACATCTGTGGCTTGAGACTGGCCACAGCAGAAACTGCCCCTGACCTAGTGCATGGGAAGAGGTTGGAGGTAGGATGTGCACATGAATGGGATGCAATGGAGTGAGGAGATGTGAGGGGTGCTGCAGAAATCAGAGAAAAATGGTGAATTGCAAGAGACAAAGGAAGGTAGCAGGGGATATTGTGTGAAGAGCAGAGATGTAGGATGCAAGACCACATAAAACTGAGCTTCCTCAGCTCTGCTTCTCCCAGAGCAGTGTTTATTTTCCTTAATGTCAGCTCAGGGAACTGCAGCCACACAGCCTGTGCCTCATCGAGGATGATGACTCAGAGGCACATTAAAATGGAGGTGTTTGGTCTCTAGCATTGCCAAGGTTTGTCTACGTGTGTGGAGGCACCATTCTAGCTCTTGCAGAGTAGTGCTCGTCTTGCCTGCAGTGGGATGGCAGACTTGGGGCTACAAACAGGTTCTTGCATTTTCATCTTTCTTAGGACAATTTGCTACTTTAGGAAAAAGAGATTGACTTGTCAGGGCTTGGGCAGGCCAGTGTGGGTATAGAACTACCACTGACACACCTTCTTAAGAAGGGAGTGATGAGATCCTGGCATCTGTTGGAGAGCACAAATTATATTAAGGAGAGCAGCCTTAGAGCAGCCTCCTGAGGGCATTACAAGAAAGCTGGAGAGGGATTTTTCACAAGGACATGGAGTGATAGAACAAGTGGGTAAGAGGGAAGCTTAGGTTAGGTATTAGGAAGAAATTCTTTGCTGTGAGGGTGGTGAGGCCCTGGCACAGGCTGCCCAGAGAGGTTGTGGACAGGTCATTTTTGCAAAGATTGTGAGTGTCACTGTGGGTTACCCAGCCTCCAATCCAACATTTCCTGTTGACAGCTGTTTCCTTCAACGAGTTATTTATTCACTATTAGCAGTACAAATTAACACTGCAATTTTGACAATCAGTGACATGCTGAGAGTTAGAGTCAAGTTTTTTGCAGTGTAAAGTTTCTTGCAGCCAACAGGATGCACAGAGAGAAATATTACAAATGTATAGAACATGATACATTGCCTGCACAGATTAACTGGTCTCCAGGTATCAAAGATATTTACATTTCTTATCGCCACTGTTGTGGTTTTATGACATCCTGCTCAATCTCTATAGCCTTACAGCAATTACTGTCACTGCTTTAGAGCTGAGGCTAAGGAAATTCTTGTGGTGGCTTCCACCACACATAACTCACCACAAAATTAAACTGAACATTTAGGGAGTTATACAATCAGTGCTGTAAATAAGCAGAACTTGGAATGTGCACGTGTATTTTGCCAAACTAGGTGAACTGACTCATTAGAAAAAGAAAAAAGCAGTTAACCAGTCAGAGAAATTACTTGAGTGCAAAATGATTTCGATGCAAAACAGGCAAAGTGTAGAAACATAATCTTACTAATTACAGCTGCAGTCCTTGCAGTTCAGCATGGTTTTCTAGTTTGTTACTCAAACTTGGGAATATCTGCCACCAGAAAGTCATCATCACAGGTATGCAAAAGACCAACATGTATCATCCTGACATCCATCAGTTTGGTAACATTGGTGCCCTCTGGAGTCTTCTGATTTCAGCAGTACTTAGTACCTCTTGGCACGGGGATGAACTATACCCTGTTGGGGTATTTTATTTATAGTCTTAGTGCAAGATCTTCCTTTTGAATCAGCAAAGTCCTCTATGGTTTTTACTCCCAATGTATTACAAAACCTCCTTCTCAACACAGCAGTGTGATAGCAGGGGGGAGGCTCGTTTCCTGGACACCACAGATAAGGCACCAGATATATTTGTGGGAAGAGTCCACTGTTTTTAGAAGCAGGTCCATGTGCAGCCTAAACAAAACTGAGGCTTGTGACCTTCAAGCACGAAACCAAAAGTCAAGCCGAGGGTTGTTTAGATTTGGGCTGAGTGGTATCTCTGGAAAAGAGGAGACACCAACAGTATCCCACCACTGGATTGCTTTCCCCTCACTCAGCCCCACAAAGGCAGTGGAGAGTTATTACTGGCTTCTGTAAGGCTATGGCTGCACCTGGAAAATTTATCCAAGTCATAAGCTCTCTGCAGTAAATAGTAATACCAAATAAAAATAAATGTTCTCTGCCCTTTTTAGCCTGTGTATTTCAAAGCTACTTTGCAAAGGAGGGAAATAATATACAGCTGTAGCAAAATGGAAATAAAAAAATCCCACACCATTGAAATTTTTCAGGGACATTTTTCCTTTCCTCTTGTGACTGCACTTGAAAAGCAAAGCAGGGGAATTCTCTGAAGAGCCTTGAATAAAAGCCAGTTTTAAAGCAGAATCCTTCATATGGATCTACTGGGTTGTAGGCAGTGCAACCCATATTACCCTCATAAGAAATGTCAGAGTAACCCCTTCATAGCTATTTAGCCCTCCCAATTAAACCCTCTGCAAGACTATGCATGAACAACCTGATGCCAGGCGTGTTAAACTCTAGTGTGTGACCCTGCAATCCAACAACAGGCTTACATGAATATTATGAAATTATTATTTACATTGCAGTAATTCCCAGGTACTCCAGTTGAGAGCAGAGCCCTCATAGTGCTGCTCATTTGTAGACTGAAGTTCAATTTAGGCCCTGGAGAGCAGCTTTCTGGAGCTAAAAAGAGAGTCCCTGCTGCTGTACAGAAGGAAGTTTAATTGCCTTCTGCTTGGGTGTGCTGCATTGTCCCTGCTGAGGGTACAGCCCGGAGGAGCTGGGACAGAGGAGGGATAAATGCCAAGGGCTTGGGCTGCTTCTGTGCACAAGCCATGTGCATTTCCCCACCCTTTTTAATGTGCCACAGCAATCTCATCCCACATCACCCACCCCTTCCTCTGCATCCTCTCTGAACCCCCCTTCTGGGGGTTTGGACTGGTTGACCTTTAAAGCTCCCTTCCAACCCAAACCATTCCGTGATTCTGCAGCTGCCCCACGTGTGTTCATGGGTTACCCTCTCTTTATCCAGCAGCTCCCAAATGCAAGCTCTCCTACCAAGGCCTCCTCCCAAAAGGACTCTGTGCCTTGCCCACAGTGGGAACCCTCTCCACCTGATCCCTTTCCCACCAGAGCTCCTTCCAGCTGGGATTTTCTGGCAGCTGGGGCAGGGGTTCCCATATCCCTGGGAAAGAATGGCTCCTACCCTAACAGCAGCATGCCCTAGATTCTTGGCATCCAAGAGACAGGGTTGGTGTCTGGGGCAAGATTTGGGGCAGGTGAGCAGGGAGGAACTTGCCCTCATCAGCATGAATAGCTGCAAATCATCTATTGTGCTGATTGAAAAGCAAATACCACGAAGGTGCTGCCCAACAGGCTCTCCCCCTGGGAATCACAGTTTTTTTTAACTGAGACAGAAAAAGGGGAGTTTGACTTCACTTTTTCCCCCCCCTCAAATTCCAGAGAGCTCAGACATGATGGCTGACACAAGCAGTAACCCCACTGTTTAAAGGACAAGCTCCAGGGTTCAGAAGTCAGGGCTGCTTGGACGTACCACAGTGTTTGATTTTGATTCATGTGAGCTTTGCAGATGGAGCTGGTAGAAATGTCTTATTCCCGCTTCTCTCCTTGGCTGTTGATGTGTAATGCTGTAAGATGACTGGTTTGATGCAATCCTGGGAGATGAGAAAAAAAGATATGTTAGAAAAGATCCCAAAATAAATATATCAGTGTGTACTAGGGTAGAAAATGAGCCTCAGTTTGATAAAATGGATGGAAATGTTCCTTCTCAAAATCTGACTGCAATCACATTTTTGTCTGAATTTGTGAAAAGTGCATCATTTTTATCTTCCTAGGTGACACAAGAGCAGTTTCACAACTGTCCCAGCAACCCAGCAAAATCCTAGCTATGATTTTGGTGCTGTTGCTGCTTGCTGTGGCTCACACGAGAGCTGCTCCACCAGCGTTCTTCACAATAAAAGTTAAAAATAATCCTCTCTAAAGAGAAAAAGATGTTGTCACATAGGGAGAGATTTAATTAAGTAGTGGGGATTTATTTTGATTTTTTTAAAATTTTTTTTTATTTTAGGAGATTCGCTTGGAGAAACATTTTCTTCTTTTGTGCACAATTTTCCTGGGTGCAAATCACTGCATATAATTTGATTTTAAACCTTGCTACACAATCAATAATGCCTCAAGTCTGGAAGCAAATCTCATGGAGAGTGACTTCAATCTGACATTTCAGATCAGTATCCCTAAAATTCAGATGTGAAATCCTTTTCCCCCAAAAAAACCCAAACAAAAGCAGTTTGCTTTTGACCTAAACCATGTTAAGAAGAAGGCTTCTTCTAATACGTTAGTTAGAAGTGGCCAAACTCTGCTGCTGTTCTGAAAAGCTGCAAAAATAAGGTGTGGAAATAACCCAAAAAGTGCTCTCCATGTCTTGGTAGTCTATTTTTATATGTGGACATATAATTGTCCCAGTGATGGTCACTCATGTTTGCCCAAACCCTCGGGTTCCAGACTCTGTAGTTGTTCTATGTGCCTTGGAGGGAGAGGAAGAATTGGGGCAGAAATGTTCTTTTATTGGATCCCTGCCCTGATTTTTTTAAAAATCAAGGCAGGACCCAGAGAAGTTCACACTGTGACTTTGCAGTGCTATTGGTCCCTCCCAGTGTGTGGCTGCATCGTCCACAGGAGGCCAGAGATGTGTTCACTTATACCAGGACTGGATTAAGCTACTCTCTGCTAGAACTTTTCTTTTTCCAAACCACCAGATGTGGAGCTTTTAGAACTCTCTTCAGCCTTTGTCCAATTTCATCAAAATTCTCTTAGTGCTCACATTATGGTCTGTTTAGCCCAGACTGTCAATTTGTGACTGGTGGAAATCTGGAAGCTCTTCTTGCTTAGTGTAAAGTGCCAGGCTTAAATCCAAGATTTGATGGATGTGACAGTTGATTTCAACTGCAGATATTTCCCTTTGTCTTTTGAATAATTTCAGTTTCTTTCTGTTTAGATATACTTGAGAAAAATCTCTCAAGAACATTGTCATTTTACTGGTGCTGCTCTGCATAGCTCTGGGTCTTTTTCTCACACACATCTCTGATTTCAAAGTGAGGATCCCATGAGGATGCCATGCTAGGGGGCTACCAATATTTTGACAACCAAAATTTACTCCTTTAACTTGTGATACACCCTGCTAAGCACCCTGAAAAGATGAGTTTGCACAAAAGAGGGATTTACAGATTATAATAGAGTTTTGATTACGTAGAGTGATCACCTCTACAACACAATCCACCTTCCCAAAAACCTTGTTAAAACCACGTATTTTGGGGGAAAAAACCCTAACAAAACAACAAACAAACATTAACTTTTGGTTTTTTTAGTTTTAAGATTATCAGAAGTAGGAGATCCACCATAGCCATTGTTACAGCTTTCTAATGGATTGCAAGAAATGGGAATTCAGCATTAGTACAGCTTGGGAATAGTTGCCTATCCTCATGTTTCAGACTCTGCATGTCATTTTGAGTTTGAGTTTATAGCTTCATCCAAACAATTGGACTTTTTTGTTTAGTAGGTGGAAGAGCCCTCACTAATCAGATTTCTGGTCCCCTGTAGATAGATATTTACAGCTTATCATATAATTATCGCTCTCTCCTTATTAAGCTAAATAGGCTGAGCTGCTTAAGAAATCCCAAATCTCATTTATTACCCAGTCATCAAGTGCTGATTTATAGAAAATAAGACATTCTTCCTGTCATGTCCTGGGTGCCTTGATTAAATTTCTCTTCAGATATGAATTTTTGCTCAACCAATGCTTATTTGGTGGTTCTTCTTTGCCATTAGTTGTTACCACGTTGCCCTCCTGAACAATTCAGTCAGGTTTACTTCCTCTGGGGACAGGTTTTCCTTCAGCTGCAGCGAAGCCACGCTGACTGCACAGGTTTCTGTCTACATGCAAGTTGGAGCATCAAAACTGGATCCCTCACTTGCTAGGTGTGCATGGCTCCCTGAGCTTGTGGCTCTCCGCACTCCTGTTCCTAATTCAGAAATTATTTTCATTCAGTAGCCTCCAAATTCCTCAAAAGTCCTGAAATGTTGCAAATGTCACGCGAGGCTGATGTTGCTGTGCACCAGGGCAGCTGAGCGGCCTTGGAAGTCTGTGTGATCTGACTGACACCACGGGGCTCAGCCCCAGGAGAGGGAGAGCAGGACTTCTGCGGTCCCTGTGTTTGTCGTGGGAAGGATTTTGGTTTCCTTATTCACAGAGTGAACTTTGTAATGCCAGTCACCTCTCCTGGGTGGTCAGGTTGCTGGTTTGAAAGGAGATGTCACTATCTCATGGTTTCCTTACTGCAGTCATCAACAGTTTTATCCCATACCACCTTCCCCTCCTCTTGATCAAGTGTCTCATCAGTTATTGTTTGCTTCCTAATAATGACTTCTGGCTGTGCAGAATTCCCCAGACCACCTTCCCTCAGCATGTGAGCCTCTGGTCACCCCCACAAGACAGAACACCACCTTGTCCCCTTGACTGCCAAGGCCACTTCCCTGACCCCTTCTCTTTGTGGTTCATTCCTCTCCACCTTGAATTAGGGAGGACACTGTTGTTTAGAAAGCATCCTTTGCCCTTGCATGTAATGTGCACTTTATCTTGGTTTTAACTAGCGAGTGAATTTAGGGAAATGGCACCAAAACTGCCATATACCGTGTGGATTTACTGTAAATATTTTTGCATTTTTTCCTGACATACTATGGGATACAACACTACCATGCAAAGTGCTTAGTGTAGGCAAAATGGAGAAGAAAGAAAGGGAGAAGGGGGGAAATCTTCTGTGGAGAGAGCTGTACTGGAGAGCTCCTTGGAGCTGCCTCCTGCACAGCCTGTGCTGTGTCATGGCAAGGCAGAGATTAGAGCTGCCCCTGTCGGACACAGCTGCACAGCCACGGCCAAATCAGATCCCTGATTGCATCAGTTTCACTTAATTCCATTTCTTGATTTAGGGGAAGAGGAAGCAACGTGAACATGACATTCCCTTCCTCTCCCTGACAAGGCAATTATACTGAACTAAGATTTCTTAAGACCTGTCTTAATTGTTTCTGGTTTTCTGGCTGTAGTGCTGGGTTTTGGTTGGTTGGTTTTGTTTTTTTTTCTGGAGAGAAGCTGCCCTTAAACCCCTGACTTAATAAATTCAGGCTACTTTGAACGGCAGATTTTGCAAGCAGCAGCTGTAAAGTTTAATGCTGCAAAGGCAATAGTTATGTGTGTCTATCTATTATGATCATAAATGCTTATGACCTTGAGATAATGAGGGTAAAAAACCTTTAATTCAAGATTGCAGAAATTTTCCCTTCTCTTGGTGACATTTAAAAGCATAACTTAAGGAAAACTCCTCCCTTCTGTGCCATCTGATGGTGATGCCCCTAAACTCCCTACACAGGCACAGCACTTGATAGTCCAGCATTGCTGGTGAAGCTTTGAAAACCTATTAAAAACCCAAACCCAAGCCACCCAAGCTGCACCTCCTAATCACAGTCAACGCCAAGGAGCAAGTTTGAGTAAAAACCAGCTAAAGGAAGGTAAAAAAACCCTTCATGTGGACATCCATGGTTAGAGTGTCTGTTTTCCCCCCTTCCCAATAAACAAGGGCTGTCTGCACGGGCTGGACACGGGGCCAGGGCTGTGGGGCACTGCTTGGTGAGAGAAGCCAGCTGGCAGCAGCTGGAAATGAAGGGCAGGGTGGGTTCAGTACACTGGACATCCTTGAGTGAATTTAGGATTGCCTTTCCGTTTAATTGTGAGGCTGCCCCACCGGGGAGACGTGGGAGGATTTACTTAGAAGCCACTCAAAAGGCACGGGAGGCATTTTTTTCAGGCACAGATGCCTCACTGTGCTTTACAATCGAATAATTAACACCCACTAAAACCTCGAAAGACTGTTTACCTTCCTCTAACCAAGTTCAGAGGTAGGTAAATAAACACTGAGGTGTTGGTGTGCATCAGTCGCTGATTTAATGACTGCTACCACAGCAGAACCCAGGAGTCCTGAGCAATTAAAACCAAGGAAAAATTACAGAAAGCAGAGTAGATTTATTTTTAAAGTCTCCAAGGAGTACCAGAAAACATCCCCTTTGTTAAATATGTCTTAAATTTAAAGCAAGGCAAATAATCCATACTTACAACAGCCTACCTTGGGATCTTTTTGCCTTCTTGTTCCTCCCTCTTGGCATAATTTGAGCTGATCTCATGCCTTCTAATGAGCTGTCTCCCAGTTGGAAATGGCAACTTTTATAGTCTTTCCCAAAAACCCATGTTCAGACTGTCTTATGAAACACTCTCATCATCAGTACTTGTTCTGTAAGCTGTGTGGTGGATGGAATATATTGTAAGGAGGCAATAGCTTGATGATTGGAAAAAAAGAAAATCAAGATATGAATTTCTGCTCTCTTCCTTTCTCATACTTTCAGTTGGCCCTATGACTGGAAAACTGGTCTGTACACTCAAGCAACAAAAGCAGGCTGGTCTGTGACACCAGGATTTTTTGTTTCAGGTGGCAAGCCAGAAGGATTTGCTTCTCCTTTGTGTTTTGTTGCCATTTAAATACATATTTTTTCTCTCTTGAACAATAAATGGGCAGCTGCGAGCCAGGCAACATGGACCTGCATACTTCCAGGGCTGTGTGTGTGCCTGTATCCCATATTTACATTTCAACAGCTGGAGTTTTAAAAGCTCTGCTGCGAGGAATATTCCCATTTCAAATTCTGTATGAGGAAAAAAAGCCCTTTCTTAGGGGCAAAAGTTTTTCATGGATTGGAAATTGTAGTACCCAAGAATTCTAATTTCGAATCCATAGTCACTTCAATCATGATTTAAGGCATAGTTGGATATTCACTGATTTATATAATCAAGCTTTGTTTTTTTGGCCCTTCATCCTTTTGCTATTTTCATTTGGAGAAGTTGGTTATTATTGCATTAAAGCCACTAAAACAGGTTGCTTTGCAATCATATATAATTTTACACTGTCAGATTCTTTTCTTGCAAACAAGATCTGTGGATATGCTTACTAAATTAATTACCTGCTCTAACATAAATTTATCCAAATGCTTAATTTTTGCATTCCTAATGTGCTGAGTGATATAATGACAATAAAAAAAAATTTAATTTGATTTGAATTCGTGCCAAGCACATTTGATAAAGAATGAAACTGAAAAATATGTGGGAAGTCAAATTTTCACATCTGTTACTTATTTGCCTAGGACATTCTCTGGTACCTGTCTGCATTTAAATTACTAGACAAACAAATGATTATTCACTCCTTTCTTAAAAGCTTCAGAAAGTAATTTTCAGATATTCTGATTGCTCAAGTAACTGGACTTCTTCATAGTTTTAGAATTTGCCAAGACTTTATTCAATCACTGGGTAAGAAAATCTTTCAACTACACTTATTCTAGTACTGAACAGCTGCTGATATTAATATATTGCAGGTATTCACTTTTTTTACCTGTTTCCTGTCCTGATGATATGGAATTCTGTTGAGATGACAATACAATTGCAGCAATGCCATAGCACGCTGCTTTTTTCAGTCTTTAAGGGTCATGCAGCCAGTGAGACAAGTTTGGAAATCTCAGCTCTTGAAATCACTGAAGGCAGCAAATTCTAAAGATGCTTTGTTGGAGACATCTATATTTTTAGGCTTGTTTTAGATATAACCACCTTCTCTTTGTAGCAGTCTATCAGTTAGTAATTAATGTATTTATGGCAACCTCCTCCCGTCAGTGACAAACGTATTTGGTGCAAAAATGCTTGAACGTCTCACAGTTATAGTTGGAAGATAAAGTTGCAATACAAGTACTAATATTCATTGCTTAAATGCACCACAAACAAATGGAATATTACTCTTTCTTGATGAATGCCCATGATGCATACTGCAAGGCACTACTATGACACAAGATGCACAATTCAAGCAATATCGTCATTTCTCTTCTCCTCCAAACCTTAACTGAAAATAAATAGTGCTCACACCATGCAGCTGTCTCCAGATCCTCACTTCCAAGCACCCACTCCAGGCACACTGGTGACTGCTGTGTGGCAGTAAGTGTCTGGAGTCAACCCCTGTCTCCTGGCTCTACCTGCACCCACGTTTGGCACAGGCAAGAGTCTCACAGTGCCCAGAGGCACCAGCCCCTGCACTGTGACACGGGAATGCCACAGTTCCTGGTGGGAAGTCCCCTGACATCCAAGCCTGCAAAAAGTCTCTAAGTAGCAGGGCTCCTGAGGCTCTGCTGACTGCAGAAACACATACAAGCTGTGTCACATCCCAAAAGCCACTCATCAGGGAATATGTGGTGGTGCTGGTGGTGGTGTTGTTGTCAGGGAGTCTTGCCCAAGACTGCATTTCAGAAAAAAACAAGAAGAAAGCAGCAGCAGTTTTCCAATACTCCAGTGCAGCACAGCATTGCTGAATCCAAGGCTTCTGTGCCTTTAGTGAGGGTTGATCTGGTCCCTCATCCTGAAGAATGTGTGAAGCAGCACATCTGTGTGTATCTCCTGTGCTGATTTCAGAAGCCCAGTTTCCTCTCAGTGGTTTTTGGGGAGGCCGATCGAGGTTCCATATCGGGGACAGTGAACTTTGTCATGCAGCTTCTCACTAGAACCTTCTCCATTCTCAAGTGATAATTTGAAGAATCCTGGCTTGTAAATAGAGCTATACAAAAAGGGTCTCTGTTCTTAGACCGTGGTCTTGCGGGTGTGTTAGGGAAGAGGAATTTCCTTTGCTTCTTGCAGTGCCTTTATTGGGATCTCCTGGCAAATACCAAATGCCATGCCAAATCTACCACTTCCCTTCTGGAGTGCTAAAACACTTCTGGAAGGTCTGCACATATCCACTCATCCCTTAGATTTGCTTCAGTCAGTACTGCACAGCGATTTCCTGGGATGGTTTCAGCTGGCCTCCTGTTCTCTTCTGCCTGTCCTTTCCCTCACAGTGATTCACAGGGTGTTACTAGAGAAGTCAGCTCTTTGCCATGATGCTTCTCTGCTCAAAATCTCTTGCCTCTGTGTTGCTTTGGATTTGCTGGGTTTGAGCTCTGAAATGTCAGCTATGTTTTCACCAGCAGATTATCCATAGCAAACATTTTACAAACAAGCTACCTGAAAGCAACCTGTTTTTTTGTCTTGACAAGAGTGTTTTGTTGTTCCTCAAATTCATTCTCTCATTTATTAGGAAGCATTTCTTCCATGAATCCTCTAAATACTGAGATATTTATGAGATCCCAGAGGTACAAGTCTCATTGTGGAGTCAGTCACAGTTCTTGCACTTGGATTAATGGATATCCTATTTCTGACCAGAAAACGTTTGCATGAAGGGGCACTTTGTAATCCAGACTCCAGACTAACAGTCCCACTCCTAGTTTGCTGTAATGACCAGCACTTCCTGAATCCCTGGTTCTCTCAAACATGGTTGCTTTGAGGTTTTTGGTTGGATTTTTTTTTCATCTGAGAGGAGACAGTCTGCTTCATGTGATGATGCACTTGGATGTGCCTCAGAGACTCCCTATCAGTAACTGCTGCTTTTCTCTTCTGACACAAATACATCCAAACATTTCTTCCCAACTGTAGATATGCTGAAGCACTGCTGGTGACACCAAATCTGCCATACCCTACTGTCATTCCCAGCTCTGGCAGGTCCAGGCTGTGACACGACCTTGGAACTGGCATTTCTCCAAACTTGTGTTTTGTGAATGTAGATTTTGAAGCAGCAATACATCAGCCATGGGATTTCTGAGGCTGTGTGAATTACAAATGCCTTTCATGCTCTTGCAGGGAGGGATGTCCACTGGCTCCTTTCTCTTCTCCACTTAGCCTCAGAAATGTGACAATGACACCGAAATCTGCAATAAAACATGTATGTACTCTAAACTGCACAAAAATTCACCACTATTATGCAAACCAGAGCACCAGTAACAGATGTACAGACCAAACAGATAGCGTGACATTCAATTTTCATTTCATTGTTGGGGGAAAATCATTCATGTGTAGAGATTAACACATACAGAAAACCATACAAATACCCCTGACTAACAGAAACGTTGCCACCACCTGCTTGCCAGTTCCCACCTGAGCTTGAGGGCTTATCTAGTACCTGCACCTACAACATTAATTGATAGCACAAATAGGGGCTGGTTTTCCTCTTGGGTGTATTGTCACAATGCCAGTCTGACTCCACAAGCATCCCCAAACCACACCTGAGAAAACAGGGAGTCAGGTCCATAAATCAGGGGTTGTAAACAATGATGACAGATAATATTGGACAATCATCTCTGGCCTCATTCATTCATTAATAAATCAACGGAGATTTATGGTGCAGACTGCAGCACCACTAAATCTTTGGCCTTTTAAAACCATGTTTATTGAGTTTCAGGCTGGCAAAGCAATTGATTACTCCAGAAAAGCATTTTGAAGTAAATCAAAACCATGGTGGGAAAGCACATCCCCTTCCATGTCACAGCAGCTGACTGAACTGCAAATGCTTCCAAAGCCAGGAAAAAGCAACTTCTTCCTTACAGAGGTAAGAAATCAAGTTTTTATCTATGTTAGGGATCTGGCACGCTGCAGTCTTTTATCTTTTCATGGTTTACATGTTTATACATAACAGGGCAGCCTGCCAGCAGCTCTGGCCAAAACCAGAAGAGACAGCTTAGCTCTGAGAGGAGAGGTTTTTTGCTGAAGTAGTGCATGAAGTAGGCACATTGGTTTGTCAATGCTCAGTTGTAAATTTGGAGGCACTGCCTGCAGTGCTGACCACCACTATAAACACAGCAAAACAAAGCAGTGTGCGAGTGCCTCTAGAGAGCAAGGTACTGTGGCTGGCAGAGAACCTCTCCTGATGCATTCCCAAAGCTGAGGGACCTCATTTGTGTTCACATTTTGGCCCAGATCCACCATTCCGGCAATGCAAAGGGAAATCAATTGACTAAGCTTCCAGAATTACTTCAGAGCCTCAAACAGTGTCAAAGCAATTTCCTGTGTCTGTGGCAAACACCAGGAAATTCAGAATTAAGAATCCCCAGTGAACTCAGCTCTGTTTCCTCGACCATGTGTGTTCAGTAGGGTTTTCATTACCCCATTCTTCTTTTCTGTATAGATGTTTTCTGTAGGTGGACTCTTTCTCAATCTGTGATCTGGGGACTGTGAACAGCTCATAACCTGTCAGAAGGTGGTTGATGAACAGGACACTAAAACTCAGGATCAAACCTACATGCATGCAAGCAAGGAAATTAGTTCATGAAAGGAAACCATGTAAAGAGACACTCAAAGCTGAACCCAAGGCTTTCCATTGGAAAATGAAAACCTGCATTTCAAGATTTCAGAGGGTGCCTTTCAAGATCCCTTAATTTTATCTGGAGTGGTTATGTAGCACTTGGGCCAGACGAATGAACCCTGGGCTAAGTGATCTCCAGGGTCCCTTCCAGATCCACGCTTCTGCAGCCACACAACACAGCATGTGCTGGATTCATTTCCCACTCAGCATCTAAAGCACAGATGTTTACACTCACGGGGCTGCCTGTGTTATCAGTGGGAAACAGGCTTGGCTGGGACAGCAAGCCTTGCTCAGGCTCCTGAGGCTGAAAATAAGCTGCAAAGAGAGGGGGTGAACAAATACTGCTATGAGGGGTTAAACCAAAACAGGGCTTTTCCAGCATTTCCTCAGTTCCAATTAAGTATAGGACTGTGATTCCACTTTCTTCGTACAGAAGAACTCCCACTAACATTAATGGGTACTTTTTCTCCTTAAAAAGATGTACAAAACACAGCCCCTAGACTACAGGCAGAAATATGCAATTTCAGTATAAATCAAGAGAGTTTGGTTTAGCTCCAAGTGCCGTGTGAGAAGAACAGAACTAAAATTCACCTCAGGGCATCCAAAGACAACAAATGAAATTTTGAGGGAAAGTGTGGGGATTGTAGTTACAGCAAAATGTGTATTGTGTGTTTGTATTGTGGAAGGTTTTGTTCTTCGCTGAGCAGCATGACCTATTTCCCAGCATCATGTGATTTCTGTATTGGAAGACTCTTCTGTAAAGAAGTAGAATTAATTTTCCAGTGGAAAAGAGACAATACTGATTTTCCTTACTTCTGCCCAATGAAACAGTTTAACATTACATTTTATTTACTGTTTTTAAACTTCGTCACCCTTTTACAAGATACAGACAAGTAAATCACATGCACATACTTATCTGTTGCTGGCAATATGTAGTTTCGTTAAGATTTCATTCAAAGAAATGTACAAGGCATCAGGAAAATCCAAATTAAACTACACTGGGATTTAATATGATTTAAAGTCCATTTCCAACCACAACAGCAGCTAAGCACTTAGGCGTCTAAAGTGCACAAAAGGAATTTAGGCTGCCTTCCACACTTCCCAGCTCACAGAGCTGCCTCAGTTTTCCCCTTAAATTTTGCTTAGTTGCCTGCAGTTTTTTAAAGTATGCACATGGAGATGAAAACCTAGGGATGTCACCTCTGGCTAAAATCATCCGGCATTCCTAAAACAGGAATTCCTGTGTCCCAGTCTCGTAAGCAACTCTATCAGACTTTCTGAGTTCATTCCCAACTGAGCCAACACTAAATCTGAGAGGAGAGAGAGAGAAAAATAACAAGCATATATATAACAGAGACATCTGGAAGGGAACTGTTTATACAAACTCAACAGCTTTTGAAAAGCAGGGCCCTTGAAGTATACACAGGCACTCCAAATCAGCAGTCCCTTCTGAAATGCCCTCTGTATATGTATTTTTAGCTTGCAGCATCTTTATTTCTAATCATTTCTTCCACCATACTGGAAGTCTTTGTAATTATGGTGATAGGACTTTTTTTTTAATGGTTGTGTAACTCAGAAATGGCCAAATGAAACCTGACTACCCTTTCCCAAAGGAAAGAAAAACTTTTATGCACTAAGAAATTCCAGCTCTCAGAGCAATTAGTTTTCAGGTAACTGGTAGAAAGCTGCGCTCACAGCACAGGTTTCTGTTCCTTTGTCACCATCAACAGCACAACACTGCCAAGAACACAGCAAAGCAGGGAATATTGCAGTAATGAGTGTAAGGCAGTGCTGAACATTTGGTAAGCTAAGCGGATATTCAGTTAGGTTGGATTTAAAGCATTAACCACTTCGGGAGATGAATTCTGGCTTTCTCCATCTTTTGTGTCACGTGCACGTTAATGCATTGTGTCAGCACGTGTTTTTTGTTAAGACCTCAAATTAATTAGAAGTTAAATTTAGGACAGGGTGCGTCAACACTAGAAAATGAGTGTTGTTGCTGCTGTGCTTTCATGCACGCGACCAAAGCTGTGTATCTGTGCTTGCTGGAGCACCCCTGAAATTTTAAGAACAGATGAGCCCCAGTTCAGTGTCAGCTCCAAGTCTCCTTGACCTTTCAGCAGCTCGTGCAGGACCTGCTGTACCAACGTGCAGGTGGTTGCCTGCATTCTGCTCAGTCCAGAAGGGAACTGGGGCTTCTCTGCACTTGACTGGAAACAACGAGGAGCTGCCTTTGCACCCGGGTGTTGAACATGCCTTAGACACAGCTCAGTACTGAAATCTAACATGGAAACGTTCTCCAGTGATTTCTAACCAATGGTTTGAGAAGCCAGAGTCAGATCTGGGGAAGGAGGGCTATGGCAGATGAGATGGCTACAAAGGGGTACATTTCAAAAACTCAGAGAGTCTCCTCAGGTGGAGAGAAAATCTGCTTCTGATTATATCCACACTTTCAGAAAAATTGACAACTGAAGATCAATATAGGAGACTTTCTTTCCAGGATACCCTGCAGACCTGTTGGGGTTCTCTGAAATAGCTGCTTCACTCATGCTCTTAAGTAGATTTCAACTGCTTTGATGTTTTTAAGTGGATTTTGCTCAATTGAAAAAGTTAGTAGTGCTTTACTGGAAATCTTGCTTCATGCACACAGCAAACCTTTCTGTGGAAGAGCTCATTTTAAGCCTGGGGATGATAATGGATAAATATCAGGACATTTGCTTTCAGTTTCTCCGCAGAGGTAATGGCCAGAACTTCAGAGAGCTCTCTTAAGTGCTGAGAAAGAGAAGATATCATTTGCCAGAAGATGTCAGAACACAGCTGAGCAGGAATATAGAAACTCATTTCTTGGCAAACTTTGTAAGTGCTACCTTTGGGGATTTTTTAAAATGCTGTTTCTGTATTCACCATTTTTCTTTCTAAACTTTAAATGTACTTTCTTTTCTTTCTCTTTTTCTTCTTTATCTGTCTCATGCTAAAATACCCCGTGAATGCACCATCCTTTCAGATTTTAGGTTGGATCATTTGATGGTTACGTGCACAACACTCTCACTGGACACAATAAGCACTGCAAAGTAGGACTGCCAGTATATGATAATACAGGGAATTTACACTTTGCTGTAGTTAAAATTTGGGTAGACCAGAAACAGGTCAGGCAAGCTTAACTGTCCTCCTGTTGGTGATAGAATCTGAGTATTTTTCTGACTGAAGAATTAAATCATGCTCCGTTTCTGCAGTCAAACTGCCATGAGCTACTTCTATGAGACTTCTCTGAATGAGCTATTTGTTATCTGGAAAAGGACTTGTGAGGTACACTGAAGTTCACACAGGAAATAAAAATGGAAGCACTACTCTATGAACATCCTTGTCCAAACCCACAAGTTGCAGAAAAAAATGAGCTGCAAATGCCTGTGTGTTACCTGTGTGGAAAACGAAGACAAACAGGAGGCTCAGCACTGGGACCCTCAGAGGAAGGCTGAAGTGCCTTTGTCCTGCCTCCATTCCATGGGAGGACTGAAATACACATGTGATGTTCTCCAGGAAGCCAGGGAGGCTGCTGGAATTTATGGCAGCCTCCTGTAAAGCTACACCAGCACAGGGGACCCGCCAAAGATTTTGTGGTTGGCCAAGCCAGCGTGGGCAGAGCATCATTAGATGAGGCTGATCAGAACTGCCAGAAACAGGCTGTGCTGGAGGAGAGAGAGGGAAGGAAAAGCAACACACCCACCCGACCTAAGGGCAGAATCTCTGCCTCCTACTACAGCTGGAAACCAGTGGAGAGTTCTGTGATGGTAGTAAAACCACAGCAATAAAGGGATTTAATGGCACTTCAAGTAAACACAGAACATAAATATTTAGATATTCCTTGTGTGTACTTTTCTAAAGTAGGTCGAGTTATGATGCTCTGAATGTCATATATCACAGGCAAAAGAGGGAGGACATTTGGAACCTAAATCCCAGTTAAACCCACTTTTAAAAATATAGGTCTACCACAGCTGCTGAGGGCGATATTTGCTTTGTTGTGAAGATTCAGAGAGCACTATGCCCCTCTCTTTCCACGTTACTGCCTAATGTTAATCTCCTCAAAATCTATATTCTGGAACTATCTTTCAAACATAATGAACATATACGATCTTGAAGAAAAAGCTTTAAGAGCTGCAAGCACTCACCGTCTTGGAGATTATACCTAATTATTTAGTGGCATCAGCAAGGTGTTTGAAGGATAACGCCAGACACCGGTATTTAAAACTGTTGTTTCGATTTAACTTTTTTTTATTCTTTTTCTTAAGAAAAGGTTTTGACTTCCAAACTTTGACACTTTCCATGCTGCATCCGAAAAAGGAGAGGAAAAACTGCCTATCCCAACTCATTATCGCCCATAAAAGCCTCACCATGTTGAATTTCTCTGGCCAGGACAGACCCTGCATGCAGTCCCGTCACACCCTGAAGAGAACGAGTAAGATCCCAAACGAAACAATCATCTTTTAAAACTTATTCTGAAAAACGGACCGAACTTCTACTGCCTTTGATGTATTCCGACCTGCTCCTTTATTTTCATATGTAGGAACAAAAAGACACTGTCAGTCTGTTGGTGTCACATTTGTACCAATCAAAATAACAATCAAACAGCCCAGGTGAGATCCTGCTCCTTTCACGGAGCGCTTCCCCCACGTCCGGTCCTTGGCAGGGCATGGATTTGCAGCGCATGGAGCGCCTGCAGCCGAGCCCCACTCCCTCCATCGCATCTCCTGCATCCCGCCCCGGGACTGTGCCATTTATTAACACGGTTACGTGCCCGTTTCCTGCCTTACTGCGAGTTTCCGTCATCGATCCCCCACGGCTCCATCTCCGCCTTTCTCCCACACAGATCCCCCGCGCCCGAGCGCTTCTCCCCCCCCTGCCGGCGGCCGCCCGCTCCCTCCCAGCGCCGCGGGGCGCCTGCGGCGGGGCCGGGCCCGCGGGCACCTCCCTCTCTGCACCCCTCCCTCCCTCCCTCCCTGCGTGCCGCGGGATGCGCTGCCGGGCGGGCGGGCGCACACGGACCGCGCTCCCCGGGGGCAGCGGCGGGAGCCAGAACCATGTCTCCGGTGAGCGGCCCCGGGCGAGCGATAGAGGCTGC